>OZ010743.1:44450609-45050609 GCA_963932245.1 Tachinus rufipes | reverse complement strand
AAGATTCTGAATTACAAAAACTGCTGAAAACTGCTCAAAGTATGTATGATGAAAATACATAGAACTATATGAATGCATTCGAATATTATTTACAAATCTCTGATCACACACTAAAATTTGTGCGTGTAGAGCTGAAGTAAATAAATTCTTTATAGATTATTCGTGCGGTTACATTTTTATTGGCCTTTCTTGATAATCGATTTAAGCCACGCTCGTTGAATTATTAAAATCATAGGTCTGCTGAACGCATATTTTTAGATTTTAATTACATGGTGGATGTAAAGTATTTTACCATAAAATTCTATATTATGCACGTACATAACAAGTAATAAAACTTCATTCATTCATGCTCAAATAAATAAAAGCAAATACCCAGTGATACTAGTGAGTGTACTATGAATATCAGATTCGTACCCCATCGTAGCATTGTTTTCACGTGAGGCAACTTTTTGACGCTTCAAATATTAAAAAACTCGCACAGAATTTCTGATTGCAATCGAGACTTTTTTGTTTTTGTTGTTATATCCTTTTAATTTATTTAAGATTAATTAATTTGAGAATAGAATAATTAAAATAATTATTAGCTTATAATTGTTTTGTTAATTGCTTACGTTTTGGTAACGTCGTTACCTTCATCAGAGTTAAAAACAAAACAATTTTAATTAAGAACAGCAATTACAAATATCATAAATTATTAACATCAATGTCAAAAACATTACAATAAACATACTTTAAAAAAACATATATCTACAAACATGCACAATTATTATACTTAATTTACCATTAAAATGTTATTATAATTTATATATTGTTGTTATTATAATTGTCATCAGTATTAAAAATTCGTTCATTATTACGTATACATACACATTAAACAATTGTACATTCTTGAATGCAATGAGCGCGTACAGGAATTCGTGAGCGGATCGCTCTTTTATGTGCAGTTTCCAGTTTTTAGGTAGCAGTAGTTACCACCCATATAAACAATCACCAACTACATAAACATAAATCACCAACTACATAAACATAAAACTCCAAACTTTCATTTAAAGTTTTGCAAAATTTTCAAAATTCAAAGAAGAAAAAATTTTGTCTGTGAAAACTTTCTTTAGACAAATTCGAAGAAAAAAGTTCGTTATAATTTTTTCCAAAAAATGCAATCCAAAGAAGTTACAAACGATTAAAAAAATGTAAATTTAAAATTTAAGCTTTTTTTCGCTATTTTTAAGAATTTCTGTGGATACATTGTATGATATCTTTGCACATATAAAAACACGTTTTCATACATATTTAATAAAAATAAAAAATACCCGTAATCTTTTTTTAAGAAAAACATGTTTTTAAAAGTTCTGCAAAATATTCAATATTTAAGAAAAAAAAATTTTGGCTGTAAAAAAAAACAATTTTGAAACAAAAAGTTGATTACAGTTTTTTTTCCTAAAAATGCAACCCTGAGAAGTTACAAATGCAAAAAAATCATTTTTTCAAATTTTGATTGCTTATTACTCCAAAAAGGCTTATTGAAAAAATCTAAAAAAGTCACAAAATCAAGACTCATGTAGAGAAAGGTATTTTCAGTAGTTTGAGCAAAATCAAATTTTTGTTCCGTACACTTGACTCAGACTCATGGCCACATATATTGTGTAATTTAATTCACAAATTCATATTCAATGGCAACAACTTGCCAACACAAGCGTAAGTCCTAACATATTGGCCATTAAAACCTATAAAAGCAAATTTGGCCAAAAATGCTCATTGATAAACTGGTTGTTGTTCAGTCAATTAAAAGTTTTCACCCGCCAAAATGAGACAATAATGCTTACCAACATATCTAAATATCGCTAAATATAATTGTTACAAAATTATGGACAGCTTTTTTCTGGAATACAACCTAGAGATTCACTATTAATAACCTTAAAAATAAAGTTAATAAATATAACTAAATAATTGTTCAAGTTACAAAATAACCCCCTTGTCCTTGTCTTTAAACAAAGCAATTTTGACAAAACGCAATTGTGACATTCAAACAGCCACATCCCCATCGCATAAAAACGGGTAGACTACCTAAAGCAATAAACTCTGTAGAGTAGAAAATAGATTTTTGTTTAAGTTTTTATTTCTAAATTTTGCATATTTTTAATGAATTAATAATAATAAGCTTATTTAAATTTTGTATAATTTTATTAAACAAACTATTGCAATATTTCAGTGCAACTGGCGATGGCCTGTTCAAACTGGACTTTAATAATAATAATAAAATTAACATATTAAAGTATACAATTTATATTTATAAAACATACTTAAAATAATCATTTTAAAAAATGTGTTTACAAAATATGTATTATTAAAATGTGGATTTATAGTACAGACCTGTTCAAAATAACATAAAACAAAACTGTAACCATGATGCAATACTTAAATTTCGGTGCCACCACGGCGACACTGTTCACTGAGTGCAATCGATATGTACAAGAAAGCAATCATTATGCACAACCATGCTCTGAAAATATTCCGCAAAAATCGTCATTTCAAATCATATTTACAATAATCATATTTACATTTGCGTTATTTAAATTAATGTTGAATGTTCAATAAACATTATTTTAAGACATTTTTTTAATTGATAGTTTTTAGGCATTAAAAACCCACGACATCCTCAAGGAGGAAACAAAACCTACATCTTCAAATCAAGCCAAATGATCACCTAAAGTAGAAAGATAAAACGGACAAGAATCATCGGACTTAACACCTTTGTTAGTATATGCAAGTAGTTATGGAGTACGTGTCAACAACCACTACTAAAAACTTAAAAAACTTGAGTTGTCCTTTCAAAAAAGTAAAGAAAATACTCACAGGTCGGATAAATTTACACCGACCTAGACAATTTACTAGCACCAAGACATTAGCCGCTGCACAGCCATCCAGTGCAAACATTCAGCCAAAAGCCATTATCGTTAAAGAGGATCTCAGACAAAGCCGATGCACGTCATTGTTACTGAACATACACCCGTTCAAACAGCTCCTCTCCACTCTAGAACAAACAGAAGCAGCAAGATAGACAAGCATAGCCAAAATCAAGTCCTCTCGCGCAACAACGTAGACAAAACCGTTGAATAAGAATTAATTCTATTGTACGTCTCTGGTTGTTACTTTTCTAGTAGTTCCGTTTCTTCTGGCTAGCTTGTGCTTGCCGAAGAAGGCTGTACGCTGCGTATTGTAAGCATCGCACTCGCTCAGCAAACGTGGGAAAGTTTCTTCATCTTCCAAACTCCCATTCTATGCTTTTGTTTGTTCAAGCTATAGTGTCAAGTAATAAGTCCTGTAAGCTGTTGCAGTTTTGTTCGCCTCATCTACATTACCAGAGTTTGGGTAATGTATGATGGTCCTATTAAGTTAGTAAGATACTGTTGCCCCAAACTTGCAGCTTAGCAGAATGATGAGATAATCAGCAATAATCTAAGACAAAAAAACTCATGACGTTCAGTAACAAGGCACCATAGTAAAAATAAACACACCGCCTTATCGTATAATATAATTGTTACAGTAGATTCTTAATATATCGGACAAAACCAGTGAAAATCTTCTTTTCTCCATGTCGTGGCATTGGATGCAAAAGTGGTGTTGTTAAAAGCCCCTTCAATGCCAAAAATAGCGGCCAAAGCAATTTCTTTGCAGTCTTTTCGCATCTGTTAACTAGCTGATGTATAACCAGTTCGCAGAATTTTCGTAGTTAGTATAAGTGATGTCAGACTGATTGATGTGTAAGATTTAGCCAGTTCATACGTGGGTCTCGATGGCTTTAATATAGCAAACCCATTATGTAACATGATGGGATATCCCATCAGCTCCTGCCGACTTGAAGCCGATTTCCTATTCTAAGTCGCCTTTATTCACTATGGCGTTTGCTCCGCCCCATACCTTATGTTTGTTTTTTGTTGGAAATTTCTTTATCACTTCATTCGCGTTGTAATTTGTTAGTGCTAGATCGATCACTTCCTGCGTGGCGTTTCTGAACGTGAGAAAAAAAAATTACTATGTAAAAGTGTTTCCTATAATGCTTCCGACGCATGCGGCGAAATATTAAGTTTCAATAGATACATCAACTCGCTTGCAAACTAAGTAGAGTCATAACTCTTCGAGATTAGTAGAAGCGCACAGGAATTTGTTTATGTGCATAGATTGAAAGGTTTGCAAAACGTCCAAATCATCAGTTTTATAATGTTATATTCAGAATCGGTCAGTAATACGTCATTTTCTGACCCGGTTAACAAAGTGCTTTCGCACCTCCGGTTCAATGCTCATTTGATTTATTAACTAAAAAAATAACATATTTATTTTAATAAAAAGAAATACTTATATTTATACATAATAAAATTAAGTTTTATATTAGATATTTTGACAGATCAATTTCGTCATTAGTTGATTGAAAGAAACATCTATTCACAGAAACACACCCAAAAGTGTATAAATATATCACAATTTTTAATACAATAATAATAATTATTTAAGTTAATTGTGAATAAAATAGTATAAAGACCTCGATGAAAGTTTCATCATGGCCTTGCGCTATAGATAACCTCAGCGTATTGCGCCTTATCTACTTTAGCACTCGGCTGCAATGGAACAGTTTTCACCTCCGTTTCTAATATACCATTTATTGATTATTATATATATATTTTTATAAGTTATAAAATTTGTTTAAAAAAATTAAATCAATAAAATTAAACTAAAAGTTAAATAAAACAAGTTTACTATGTCGCATCATAAAATCTATTACGAGTGCGTCGAACGCATCATAGGAAACACCTTTGTTTCTCCACGATCTGATCCGACATCGGATGACGGACGTTTAAATTCAAATGAACATTTCTCGAATCCATAGCCTTTGACCGTAAAATCTCAAATCTCTGATGACGACGGAAGTACGAACAAACGGTTTACATAAATAATATACTATAAGTTGGCCAAATATGCATTAACGCATGTAAGTCATTCGTCAACGCGCATCATTAAGGTGAGATATATTTTATTTTATTGACTGTACATTAAATTACAACTGAAACCTCTAGGCTAGTCTACTATATTTTTTATTAAAAGTAGTAAACATTGCACATCATTATAAATTCGCTTGATTTATTTAAAACATTGTTTTACTTTCCTGCTGCCTTATTAATATGCAAGGCATGTCATTACTAAAGCCTCTGCACAAAATGATGATGACATTTCTTTAATAACAATGAGTAATTGTTGAACACTATTGCATATTAATTATGGCACACATGAAAAGAATATAAATAGAACTTAACTAATGATTGTGTGATAATTATACTGTACAAAATAAAGTAACAAAAAAACTACTTTAAAATTTATAACATATTTAATCTTTTTTTATTCTAGATAATAAAATATGTAGCAAGAAAACATTTCTTAAGATATTCGCAAACAAGTAACAAGTTTCCTGCTTATTTTATGATCATCTAATGTATTAAACTATGTTGAAATTATTATAAAATTATAAAAGTATATTAAAATACTGTATTATGAAAGCATAATAAAAACTTTCAGATCAGGAACTTATTTTTACACACAATGTGCTATTAAGTTTGTTAAACTTATCATACTGGCTTAATTTCTTTTTGATTAGTTTTTCCAACAATTTATAACTTTAGACTATATGTAGAATGTTTGTTAAATAATTTACTAACATGTTTAAAATGTCCTTAATAATGTGTTATTTTATATTGTTTGTCACAGATAATCTGCCTGAGATAATAATAACGTTACTATTTGTTGTTTATGTAATGTTTACCATAAATTACTGCTTCATTTTTCTAAAAAATTCTATGCTATCATGTGAAATAATATGCATAATAAAATAATCCAGTAATATTGTTATTCTATTGTTTCATAATTTAATTAATGGTATATTATAAGAAAGTGAAATATTTAGCAATTATAATTGCAGTCATCGAGTATTAAACATTATAAAATGTTGCTCTTCCTTTTGGATAAATAATTTAATTTACTTTTTAATCATCAATCAACATTTACTATTATGACTGTTATTTGAAATGTGTTGTCAATTTAAAAACTCAAAACACTGATATCTTTGTTACAGATGTGTCAACACTGTGAATTTCTAGTTATTAATTATTTACAGTTTGAATTAAAAATATTTCTTTTAATAAACTGTCCTTGCAATAATAATGTCTCAAATAAGAAACAAATATAATCATAATTATAATAATTACATATAATAGTTAACAGGAATACAATTTTATTCAATTATTTAGAAATAAAATAAATTAATAAAATGTAGTTTATATTAAAATTCTTGACTGAAAGTATGTATAACAACCAGACAAACTTTTATGCTAATATGGCTTCAATTGATTCCCAGCAAACACAATAGCTGTTTTAAACTTTCACTGCTAATAGAAATATTCACACTACAATACCTAACTAGAATAATTTCCTAATTTGCACTTACAGAAGAAATAGATCCATAAATATTCAGACTAACATAGCTACCCCAATTATCAAACTGTTTCACATACACATTATATTTGTCATCTTCACTAATACTGTCATCCAAATCATAAACACTTGATGATGAACCCATGACCAATGGTAGTCCACTTACAATACAACAATAGTGAAACAAATTGTTGATTCAAATGATTGACAATGCTAATGGTTTTCCTCCCACCACATCATATCAAGATTTTTTATCGACTTTTGGTATGCTGCTATTAATCAAACAAGTTTACAGAAATAGCATATTCATCATTCAATTAATATTAATTTTATATTATATTTTGAGATAAAAATGTAGATTTTAATATTAATATTATTAGAATTTATATGATAATTAGATGTTTCATTAATAAACTATGTATATTTTTATGTGAAATCACAATAATTTAAAAAAAGTTTATATAAATTTTGAGAATATTCTTATAGGCAGTTGTCCAAATAATTGGACAAACCAAGAGAAAAAAAAAATAGACAAATAATTATACTTATTCATGTCTAATTAAATAAAATACAGCTTAAATTTTGAAGCTATAGATCTATATGCTCCAATGATGTTTAAAAAGCTCTACATCAAACGTATGTTGATGATATTAACAATTTTCTTCATAATGACAATTTCTTGTTAAGATCTATGACATTGCAATACAAATACAATACCCATTTGTAAATGTATTTAGATCACTTACTATGTTACATTTTTTTTAACACTTACTTTAACAATTGTTTTGCATTAAATTTGCAGGTAAAGTGAAATCGCTTTGAGTAAGTAAGACTTTCGAAAATATAGTCATTTAGTAAATTAATTTTAGAGACTTTGAGTCAAAACAATTTTGTTTAAAAAGATAGCTGAGCGGGTTGTTGAATCCTTAGAAAACTTATAGACGCGCCTTTTACCAAGCGGTAAAGCCAATATAATCGGTGCATGTGACGTCAGTTGAGGGCAAAAACGGGCATATAACAATATTTACCAAAAATGTCTATGAATTTTACATAGGGCACTTGATGCTTAGCGTTGCTAAATTATTTAATTAACTAACATTAATTATTTCTCATAAATATTGAATAAATTTGACTTTCAACCATTGACATTTATTGTTACAGATAATTTTGTAATTGCATATATTCATTTATTTTTTATTAATAATAAATTTATAATTAGAAAATCTATAAATTATTGTTTTTGATATAAATGACATTTTTAATATTATTTATTTTAGTATTAAGAAGCAACTATATTAATTCTAAAATAGATACTTTTAATATTAAATCATTTATTAAGGATATAACGTCAAAAACAAATTCATTTTGTGAATTATATTAAATATTAATATTGAATATACATCTATATTTTATCATTTTCTTTAATGTTTAAATGTGAAATTAAACAATTTAACTACTCAATTCTATATCATTACTAGCGTATGACATCAGTCGTAAGTATAAAATGTTGTTATGTTGGCTTCACTATGCAACAAGCAAAATATAATCCATAGTTGGTAGTAGTGATGTGCTACAGGTTTTGCCCACTAACCGACTATAAGCTCATTAGAAAACTAAATAGTCAACCTTGACAACTAATTTATAACAAAACATTTTTCTTTTTATATTGCCAATTTCCTTTTTTAAAAAATAATAAAAAAATGAAACTAGTAATTCATTTATAATAAAATTAACTTGTGGTCATATTAAAATCAAAATTAAAATATCTCCTACAACGTGGTAAAATTATTATTAGTCAAAGATATTCTTCATATCTAATATTATTTTTGTTCAAGTAAGGTTCCAAGTATTGATGAAAAACCCAACCAAGGTTGTTATATGTATACACAAAACCTGATAGTCCAAAAGGTGAATTATAGTCCAATGGCAGATTCAGGTGCAATTAAGTACCAAATAGATTAATTCACTATATCGATAGCAATGATCAAATTAATGTCTAAATCAAGATGTTTAATTCATCGATTTAAAGTCAATATACCATAATTATATACAGAAAATAAATAAATAATTCAGTAGATACCGCAGGCAACATTACTATTTCATTATAAATTAATTATTTAATGTTTTTGCTATTCAGCTATTATTAGAAGTGGATACAACAAATCTATTTTTAGTTATATAATAGTTATGTAATTTATTTACTAATAATTTATGAGATAAACTTGCTACCAAATTAATACAATCGAGAACAATTCACATATGAACATTTAAAAATTTATGTAGATTTTGTTTAATTTAAGTAAGTTAAAGTAAAAAAATCATAAACAATACTAAAAGATCTTTTACTCCATGTTAGCAAACTAATAAGCATGTATGACCCATATTTTTGAATGTACTTCAGTTTTCATTGCTCATAATTCTACTTTTAGCAAACTATTCATTATCAAGTATGTACTATAAAACAGCTTTTATTGCCCATAAAAATCATGCCATGCAATAATATTTACATCCAAATAAGATTAATTTTCATAGTCAATATAATATAATTTTATAATATTAATAGCTTTATGATACTCATATTTTAACTTTTACAAATAAACCTGTAAAATTTAACATATAAACAATTCTAACACTTCAAAGCCAATGCAAATCGCAATATTATTTATTGCTTTAAGTAGTAGGCAGAATTTAAAAAGCATTTCCAATTCTAAGCAATTCATTTAAATTAGAATCTAGAAGCAAAGAGGTAAAAGTCTATAGCTAAAGCTTAATTAAGGCTTGCTTAAATTGGTGCACCAACACAAAACTACATTTCACATGTCAATTTATACAGGGAGTTTATAAATGAATGGGATTATGTAATCACTTTAAATATGCCGCCTCTTTAAAACTGTTTACTATACTACATATGTTTTCATATGTTTGCTTGACAGCTGTCAAAGTTGATCTGTCAAAACAAATAGTATAGTAAACAATTTAAAAAAAGCGGCACATTTAAAGTGATTACATAATCCCATTCATTTATAAACTCCCTGTATTTCTTGAGCTCTACTTATTCATAGGTTATGATCACAAAAAAAAAATTGATGTCATAAAGATTGCAGATATGGTTAATAATGTAGGTATTAATCAAATAAAAATATGATAGTTAAATTAAAAAAACTTAAAACAGTTACGGTTAAATTTATTGAATCATATAGATACAAATTTATCACAATCGTTATGTAATATTTGTAAGAAATACCTGTTTTCAAAGTAATATAATTAACGCGTTGTGTATAATGATTAAAATTTAATTAGAAAGATAGCTAACCAAGACATAAAAGCATACATAAAAGGCTACTTGTTATACAAACCATAAAAACCGTATAGTGCTGCAATAGGCAGCCAAATAAAATGCCTTTTTAAGTAATAATAATTATAATAAATAAATACAAAAAATGTGTGGTGGCATAAAATAAGCAATTAAATACATAATTACAAAATAATATTATTACAAATTATTTTGATTGCATTTTAAAACTTTTAAAATACTCAATTATGATTGTGTTTGTGCTTACATCTATTGTTAGCTAGTTGAACTACAGGCACAATCACATTTTGCGCAGTTTCCAAAACTTTTAATTATTAAATTTTAATACTAAGCTAAGAAGCTGTCATGTTTAATTAGCACAACAAAATGATTAAGTGGCTCATATTGTATGACCGTCTCAGATGAGATCCATCTGCTTAAAAATCTCTCTCTCAGGACTTTTTTAATATTATAGAAATTATAGTATTTGTTTCTGATTATTGCACAGTTTAAAATATTTGAGGTTACGATATTTTAATAAAATTTATATATACTTTATTGTGCTGATTTAGTTATTTTAATTTTTATTAAGACCGGTTTCGGCGGTTAAGCCATCATCAATATTACATTTTAGAACTGATAATGGCCTAACCGCCGAAACCGGTAATAAACTAAAAATTCTAGGATTTCCTTTTTTCTGTTTCGTTGGTCGGTCCGCCGATCCGGATTAAATCGGTCTGGATTACAAGGTACATAATGTAAAAGTTAACTTTTTTAATTTTGTCCGAACTAAAAGGACATCCGGATTAAAGCGATTCGGATTAGCGGAGCTTTACTGTAATTCTATTATTATATAGATTTTTTAGTTTTGATATTTTATTAATAAAATATTGCATTTTTATATTTCAACAGTTTATGCCCAATTTTTTTAATTTTTTTATGATCATTATTTTAAATTTTTTATAAATAAAAATTGGCATTAAAGACCAATTTTTGATGCTTTTTGACAATGTTTCAAGGACGTATTCTGCTATTTTTGACATTTCATAATTAGAATTTATAACAGTTTATGACCAGAGTTTGGTGCTACTTGACAATAAGTTATTTTTGATTTTTTATTAATAAAATTTGCACGTTCCAACATTTTATTGCCAAATTTTGGTGCTTTTTAACATAATTTTGTTGTCTAGATTTTGCTTCATTTGACATTTTATTAATAGAATTTTACATTTTTCAACATCTTGATTTTGGTGCTTTATAATAATGTTTTAATAATATTCTTTTAGTCGGATTTTGCTATTTTTTACACCTTTTTAACAGTTTATTTATAAGGCTTTATTTTCGCATTATGTATATAAATTTTGTTAACATAAATTTTATACTTTACTTAATATACTATAAAATAAAACAGGTAGGGCAAGCTTTAAGTATATTTGTTCTTTGGGTTGCAAGCCAAAAAGATTAAGAACCGCTGCATTAGATGCTTGGACTGAGCCTAATAAGTACAAAGCTCTGTCTACCATAGATTGTTGAGCAAGTAGCACTACCACCCACAAACTCAAACATGGCTTAAGATACAATTAAATTGACAGAATAATGTCTAGTCTGTTTCACAAACTAATTTGACCAATCCAACTTTGACTTAATTTATGGCTTAAAAGTTAATTTCATTAATATTTGTGGTATAAAAAAAAACAGGTTATAAGGCAGCTCTGAGCATTTTTCATAACCTTTCTAAAAGTATTGACAAGCTTCTTACATAATACTGAATGGTTCAGTCACTCATCTTCTACAACACTTTCCGGGCAACAAGTTATGATTTTTGTTGCTTCTCATAATCTTACATAACTTAAGCCACCTATTTTCCTCATGACTGACTTCTTGATGAACCAAGTCTACATAGTACTAGTAGCAGTCACCATACAAAATAAACAGCATACTTCACATATTTTTTGATTACCTTACAACACTTATATTTTTTGTTTTAATTCAAAATATCAAATTTATGAATTACTACTTTTAATTTACTACAAAATTTCACAAAAATAACAAAATAATATATTTTGCCGTTTAAAAAGCTGAAATTAGTTGTAATTATTTCATTGTTGAATCAATTAAATCCGTTAAATTTTGCACTATCTGATTATTTTTATTATAAAATATATATAATAGTTCAAGAGCTCGGAGCAAAAAGCTATGAAAGTATAAACGCTAGTTTTTTAATATATCATTCTAGTAGTGGTGCACATTAACATACTAAGATCAGTCAAGCTCTTGTTGGAACAGGTGCCATTGGTGTGTCCTCAAAGATGTCGTGATACCGGGGTATTAAAATAGGTTTATAAAGGCTCAAACTTTGGACACTGATTAAATATTATATATAATAAAGAGTTATAGTAGTCAGTAGTGCGTATGGATGGCCAGTCTAGCCTCAAGTATGTATAAAAAATATTTATGCAAAAGTCAAAACTGACACTTACAATTTAGTGTCACATTTATTAGTTTTTTATACATACATAAGGCCCGACTGACCAACTCCCGTCTCTACATACACCTGACTGATTATTATAATTCTTCATTATATGTAATATTTAATCAGCATGCAAAGTTTCATCATTTATAAATTTAATTTAATACCCCGACATTCACAACATCTTTGAGGACCCACCAATGCCACCTGTCCCAACAAGGGCTTGACTGATAGTATGTTAATATGGACCACTACTAGAATGATATATTAAAAACTAGCGTTTATATTTTCATTGTTTTTTTTGGCTCCGAGCTCTCGGTCTATAAGTAATGGAAAAAAAATAAAAATATAATATATTTGTATTATTACAACAAGCTTTTTAATAGAAACAACATTTTGTTGTAAAATTACAACAAATACAGTAAAACTAAAAATATTATTATAAGCCATCTCAAAAAGTAATGTTTTTAAAATAATACTTTGGTACATTAAAGTGATATATGTATAGAGTAAATAAATTATATTTTCAGTATTTATTTATCTGATTATTGTACAATTTATTAATATTTAAGGTTAGGTTATTTTAATAAATTTTATATAATTTATTGTGCAAATTTTAATATTTTTTATTTATTTAAGACCGGTTTCGAATAGAAGAATGGATAGAGAAAGAAGAAGAGAAAAAAGAAGAAGAGACAAAGAATAATAACAGAGTAATACAACTATGTGTAAAAAATAACCTAGTAATAACAAATACAAAGTTTGCACACAAAAATGTGCACAAATTCACGAGAGCACAACTAGAAATAATAGACTACTTTCTAGTAAACAAGAACAACTGGAAAAAGATTAAAAACGTAAAAGTAGTAAGGCAAGCAGAGATAGGAAGCAACCGTTACCTACTAAAAATGGACATGAAGTGGTATAAGAAAAAAACAAACAAAAGAAGAAAAAAAATTTAAAAACATACAATCTAAAACTAACACAAATACAAGAGCAATATCAGAAGATAATAAAAAAGAAACTAAGAGTAAAAGAAAGGAAAATAGTCATTGAAATGGATAATATTCAAAAACAGTTTATTGAAAACAAAGATATAAAGAAAACCAAATAATGGTCAGAAAACATTAAAAGAAAGATCAGAGATAAGATAAAAAAGAAAAATGGAAACTACCTTAACACTAGTAAGATAGAAGACAACAAAGTATACAAAATGAAAAAGAATGAAGTAAATCGAGAAATAAAAAAGCCAAACAAGAATCTTGGATATAATTTGATATAGCTATGAATGAGAACTACAGAGAAAACCAAAAGTTGTTTTATAGAACATTAAAACAACTTAAACAAAAAAAAGAACACATTATGATAAATATGAAAGACAAACAAGGAAATATAATAAACAAAGAGAAAATCATGCAAAGATGAAGTCAACATTTTGAAGAATTGACAGACAATACTACAGTAGAGATCGAGACTGAGGAGAACAAAGAAAATAAACAAGGAGAGTCGAACACAGAAGGAATGGAGGAGATAAAAGAAGAAGAAATAATAGAGGCAGTAAAAAAACGGAAAGGCAGCAGGAATAGACAAAATATTACCAGAGCTGATTAAATACTTAGGAAAAGAAGAAATAACACAATTAAAAGAGCTACTAAATGAAATAATTAAGAACAGAAAAACCCCAAGAGAATAGAACATAGGAATCATACTTCCAATACACAAGAAGGGAGATAACAGAAACAACTTCAGGTGAATAACAATAACAAGTGTTGTCAACAAACTCCTAACTAGAAATTCTAGAAAAAAGAATGAGAGATCAACTGGAAGATACAATAGAAGATAGTCAATGTAGATTCAGAAGAGGAAGAAGCGTCCAAGACCTGATCTTTATTCTACGTCACTATTATTTACAATAGTACTAGACAAGGCAATTAAGAAAGCAAAAAAAAAGAACTAAGCACTAAAAATTAGATACTGGAAAATGAAATCAACACAAATTACAGAACTACTATTTGCAGACAATATGGCAATTGTAGCAGAATCAAAAGAAGACCTACAGCACAATATGGATATATTAATAAAAGAACTGACAAAAATAAACATGAAAATAAACATTGAAAAAACAAAAAGCATGATAATAGCAAAAGAAATAAAAACACAAAATTAAAATACAGGAAAATAAAATTGAACAAGTAGAACAAATGAAATATCTAAAACAATAATACAGAGTAACAGTAAAATATATAAAGAAATAGAAGACAAAATAGGAAAAACAAAGAAGATATTTAACATGGTCAAAAATACCTTTTTTAACAGAAAAGAAATAGAAAAAAGTACAAAAACAGAAATTGTAAAAAGAGTAATATGACCCACTCTAACGTACAGCAGTAAAACATGGACCATGACCCAAAAAGAAAAATTAACGCTATTGAAATAACATTTCTCAAAAAAATAGAAAATAAAACTAGAAAAGACAAAATAGAACCTCCAGACTCGACCAATAAACAAACAAACTACAGATAGAGAGATGAGACGGTTTAGACATGTATGCAAAATGAGTGAAAATAAGAACACAAGGAGAATATATGTCACAGGGATAAACCAAATAGGAAGACCAAGAAAGAAGTGGAACAATGCAATAAGAGAAGAAGCAGAAAGAAAAAGGACAAAGTAAGAAGAGATAAAACGAATAACCCATAACAGAATAAAATGGAGACTTTAACAAAATAAAACCTGACTACAATAAAAATGTACGCCTTACACTGTAACGGTAGAAAGACTTAGGATTAAATAAACAAATAAAATAAGACCAGTTTTGGCTGTTAGGCCATCGTCAGTTTTAATTTCACAGATGTTGTGTATTGCAAAACAACAACATCTGTGAAATTAAAACTGATCTTAAATAAATAAAAAATATTAAAATCAGCACAATAAAGTATATAAAATTTATTAAAATAACCTAACCTTAAATTATATTTTCCATAGTATTAAAATCACAAATTATTTATCTCAATTTATTTAATAACAACAATATATATTGCTAGCAGATAAAACATTAATAAAATCTTTTCCAGGAAGATACTCTGCTTGTTATGTTATGTTTGTAATATTTGTATGCTTATGTTTTTAAAACGTATGATTGATTCCAAAGATTGATGCTTTTTCGTTGTCTTGTTTAGTACATAAAAACTTAAATTTATTCCGCCTATATTTAGACAACTAATCAGAAATATGCAAATATGCAGGAGGTCAATACTTTCGTAAGGTTGCACATCTGTTATATTATATAGTCTTTGGCCCAGGTCCTAAGAAATAATTTGTGATCAAGACAATTTTCTCATTTCAAAAGATAATGTTTATCAATTATATCATAATAAAACCTTATAACTTCAACAAATGTAATCAAGATTTAAGCAACCTTTTAATATAGTATTACACACTTTCAATTCTACATCTCTAACCATTACAACCATGTATAGTTCATTTTAGTAGATACTACACCAATGCTTTTAATCTGACTGTATGTAGGTATAGAAGTTGTTGGCCAGTCAAGCCCAAAATATGTATAAAAAGCTTTACTTAATCCCCAACTGACCAACTCTTGTCTAATTTTACTACGCCAGAATTTACAACATCTTTGAAGACGTACTAATCTATTAGATCATTTGGCTTATGCAAAACAATTTTTTTGAATGGTTTGGTTATTAGATGTGATTTTTGGGCATAAACAACAGGTATGATGCTACAGCCTCTTTATTTGCCAGACATGACATGGATAAATACATAAACATTATTTAATTAGTCCGAGTTATGCTAATAAATAACAGTCATCATAACTATGTGGAGTCAGTTGTAAAAATAAATTACACACATTAATCTTTCCACCTACAAACTATAATGTATCATGATGTAACATGATTAAATAGAAACACAAAAAGATGAAACTTAAAATTGATTAAAAATACCATCACAAAAACTTTTCTGCCTTCATTTACAAAATCATAAAAATCAGACTTAATCAACCTGCAAAACTCTTCCGCCCGTTATTGATGTACCATCTTTTAAATTCTAGCAGATGAAAAAAAGTTATCAAAATAATAATTTACTACATCCAAGTAAAAGTTTTATTATTTAATGCCTGTACTTCATAATTTAGATGTGATATACAGATTGGAATGTATGATCTTAGTTTATAGATTACTTAGGTAAAAAGATTATGAGAATAACTGACTGGAGATTAAAATAAATTGAATTTCCAAATCAACAAAACTAATTTGTATTAAAAACTTTTCTCCATTAAATAATACAGACCGATATTAAATTAGCTAAATTAATAATAATCCAACCAATTGTAAATTAGTACCAACAAATTAATAAGGCTCTATGTGTTTCAACATTTTCATTTAATTTATACTTTCTTATATAAACCATTAATTAATTCATATAAAAGAATTGCTTTGAAATGAAATTGCAATTGTGTTAGTTAAAGAGCAATCAGCTGACCTTCAATTGATGTAATTGATGTTTTCTGTTCAATTACATAAATATTATTAGGAAGTTGCTTTCTACATTCCAAATTTGCATAATCATTGAGACAGAGGTTAATTATGTAAACTGTGACTGGAAAAGTACATACAAACTACTTTAAACTATCAAAAAATACTACTTACATCCTGTCCGAGTTTTGTGAAGACAGCCACACGATTATCTGTAAACGAAAAACAAACATGATAATAATAGCATATTTAAATAAATATAAAACATATTACTATTGTTGCTGTATGCAAATATGAGATAAGGTGTCCTTTACATTTTAAAATGATTCATGTGTGGTAATGAAAGTTTTTTAATAGAGAAGTAGTGATTCTGTGGAATGAATGAAATTAAAAATGATAACTCAAGGTTCTAAATTAACATTGATAGATAAAAAACCAGGCCTCAAGATCATCTGGTGCTAAATTAAACTGTGTGCATACAATAAAATACCAGGAATAAAAGTGAATCATTGTATTAATGACCTACAAATTCGGCAGGGAATCGCCTAAAATCCATCCCAATGGATGAGTTCTAATAGGATTAAAGTGTGAGGTTATTAAATTACCTTCGTTTTCGACGTTGGTTTCATTGCTCAATGCGATTTCTTTGGCATTATTCACCGTAAAAGAAGTTTCATCAACCTCTATAGTTTCAATGTTATCACCTGAAGCCATTTTGTACACTTCTGGATTAATTTTCACGTTATTTTTGAGTTATTCAACATTCTCTATGCACGTTCACGAATTTCCCGTAATTTTTCGCACCCGAATCCACATTTTTCACATACTTTTAAGCATAAACCTGCACCATTTGACAACACTGACATAAACGTTTCCCATTGACATATTTACTCCCACCCCTACAACGAGCTGTACGTTAGTTGCCAAAACGCGTGCGCTTCTGTCACGTGATGATATACAGTTTTCTGTATATTAAAAATTAATAGATTTCTCGCAATAAGTATGTGTGGTTGCATACTTACTATTCCATAAAATCAGTAAAATGCGATTTTAAAGAACACTTCTCATACATTTAAAATCAACATCGCTTATATTAGGCAAATCAAACCATAAATGATTTAGTTATATTTAATTGAATTTGTATTCTGTAATACTATGATATTATCTTTTAATTAAATTTTAAAATAACAAAATAAGTAATAATCAATATCTTTATTTTTATGACCACCGGCGTGTTTTTTCCTATTGAACTTGCTTTGCAATTTGTATTTGAGATTTGAATATTATATATGTCAATCTTCAAGTGAAGATGAACAAACAGAATGCGGACTACTAATTCATACAAACAAACGCTGAAACTTGCTCAGAACTAAAAACAAACAAGCCTATTAATTAGCAATAATATAATATTTGTTTTTATAATGTAACTACAATTTAATTTCTCTTTATAAAAAGATATTTTTTGTCATCCAATAGCAAAAATTTGATTTCAGTCACAAGTGAGAAAAAATTCCATTAACTTTCGCCCGCAGAGATAAAAATTACCTACTAATTGTCAATACTAGTCTATGTAGTTGCCTGCTGTCTCTGTATTGCGTCATTATTAAATTTCGTCAGTTTGTGCTGTTTGTAGTTTTAACATAATTTCTGATTCAGAAAGTGATTTAGATCTTCATAATATTCTACCAGAAATAGTAAATCAAGCTGAGAAAACTTCTGCGGACTTATTGCCAATAAGTATGAAAAAATATATGCAACATTCATAGAATGAAGGACTAATAATTGCAAAATAATAATAATATAATAATAATTTTGCAACATTTTCAAAAAATTTGAAGCCATAAACCTTATGGTCTATATACATATTCTATATTAAGACAACATTATCAATAAAAATAATACTGATATCAGTAAATATCCCAAGCTACGTTCTTTCTTGAAACAAAAAAAAGTAAGAAGTATAACATTTTTTGTCCAAAAATTAAACACGTTCTCAAAAATGCACCAAACTCAAAATATTTAATTACTAAAGTAAATCACGTATTGTTTAACAAATACTTAGCGGTACAAATGTTTTTAAGTTGTCTTAATTTTTTGAACTTCTGATCACGTTTGTTTAATATTTCTGGAAGCTTTTATGAAATTTCTAAAAAATTTATAAATCTTCATCCACTAAATATGAATCAAATTAATTAAAATTTGGTAGTAACTGATTTAAAGGAACACAAAGATAAATTTATCATATAAACTTTTGTCGACTAAATACGGACCAAGTTAATTCAAGATTCTTTATTAACAGAATGAAAAGTGTAGAAGACAAGTTGTCGAAATTAACAAATTTTGTAAACTCTATAGAAATAGCTCAGTATTTTCCTTTCTTCAACTACATACCGGGCATAGCTTTTTTACAATATATAAAAAATACAAGAAGAGCTACAACGGAACCCAATCACAGCGCATTTTCATCTGGAATAACATTAGAATATAGACTTTTTTACAATATATAAAAAATACAAGAAGAGCTACAACGGAACCCAATCACAGCGCATTTTCATCTGGAATAACATTAGTTAATAACAGACTCAATATAGCATAGTCTACTTCAATATTTAAAAAATTGGATTGTAAAACCTCCATAATAATAGGTCTGTTGCAACCAATGAAGTAGAGTAGGGTAGAACAGGCAACGACCAGTGCGCATTCTGAACCTAGGGCTGCGATAAATTTCCACTGTCTTAAGCAGACCTATTATATAAAATCTTTCGTATAACATTATTTTGCCGTTTTGTTTTATCGTTTACATGTTTTTTTTCTTCTATTAGTAACTGGTTAAAATTGCTGAAAGTTACCACCTGTATGAATCTCGTTGAAGCCTAATCTAATTGCATTCATAGATTTTTTCCAACTATGTATATAATATATATACAAGTGCGTTCCAATTTAGAGAGCGAACGTCCTGACGAAAGACGTCAGAAGTACGTCCTTTTTCTTTTAAGAAGGCGTTTTGGAATTTCTACCTGTCAACTGACACAACCTAACCTCCTAATCAAACATATATTTTGACTTTATAAAATTAAATTTAAAATAACTATTAAAATAAATTTATTTTTTATTTTAGTATTTTAGTTAATCTTCCGCCGCCTAGTACTTTACCCATCTCCGAGAGACGGGTAAACTATTTTTACGACTTATGCGTACATTCTGGGACAAACGTCCTGCATTTATGAACGCGTATGACGTAAAAAAATAACGCCCGGACGTGTTTCTCTTCTAAATTGGAACGCACCCCTGTACATGGGTAATTCCACTACTTTTCGACTAACTTGAAAAAGTCGACTTCTTTGATTTTGCTCAAATTTTCAAGGATCAAAATATGGATGAAAAAATAAGATTCCTAACATTTTGAACCTTAGAATATTGCCTGTTCAAAATGACACACATTTGAAGGTCAGAAATTTCACAATAAAACGTCTTTTTTAGCTTATTTCGTATCTCAATTTTTGGGCTTCTGAAAAAAGATAAAAAGGTCCACTCGTAAATTTAGCAGAATCGCAAATCTTTGCTTTCTTTAAACCGTTCTAACTTTGTCAAATCTTAACAAAATTTGTATTTACTGAAATTTTGACTAAAATCGACGTAGGGTGACAGCGCTTTTTAACGCTGTTTTAGTTAGCAATTCCTAGCAATAAAATGTTGTTCGGTATAAAAATACTCATAACTTTCTTATAGCAAGCTAGACGAAAAATAAAAACAGATTTGAATAGCTAAAGAAACGCTGATTCCAAAAATGCCAAGTATCTAATTAATGATTTGTAGAACTAATTAGCAGTTAACTAAAATGACAAATAATCAATTAATGAACAACAATTAAAAAAAATATATATATTTCTGATAGATCTTTATGAGTACATCACGAATCCGCAATCAAAAGTTTTCGCAGAGTTAACATAAAATAATTAAAAATATCTAAACATAAAAAAAAAATAGTTAGTCATTGTATCTTTGTTATAGAGCAAGCTAGAAAAAAAACAATAACAGATATGAATAGCTCAGAAAATAGTGATTCAAAAAATGCCAAGAAAGTACCTAATTAATAATTTGTGGAGCTAATTAGCAATTAATTAAAATAGTAAATAATCAACTAATTAACAACATTTTAAAAACAGTTTTTTTTTTATGATAGATCTTTATGAGTACATCAGAAATCTGCAATCAAAAGTTTTAGCGGAGTTGAAATAAATTAATTAAAAATTAAAAAAAAAAATTACTAATTACACAATAATTCGATAATAATAATAATTACGATTTTAGTTTGAACAAACTTATGTAGTATCATTGGAAAGCTGACAATGAAAGGATTCTAAAAAGCTCATCGCATGAGTTAGCGGAGTTAAAACTAACCAATTAAAAGAATCGTCAAGTTGTCTTCTACAAAAAACTAATTACACTATAAATTGTTATTGCTAGCATTACAATTTAAGTTTGAACAAACTTGTAGGGTATCATTGGAAAGCTGACAATAAGAGGATTCTAAAAAGCTCATCGCATAAGTTGGCGGAGTTAAAACTGACCAATTAAAAAAATCGTTAAGTTGTTTTCTACAAAAAACTAATTACACTATAAATCGTTATTGCTAGCATTACGATTTAAGTCTGAACAAACTTGTGGGGTATCATTGGAAAGCTGACAATGCAGAAAAGTTGCACATGTTTTAGCGATCTTCAAAACTTGTAATTTTTAGGTCCCGAAAAAACGCTGTCACCTTATGTCAATTTCAGTCAAAGTTTCAGTAAATACTCTTTAGACCACAAGAAAAAAAAGTTATTTATATGAAAAATGGTATATTGGGCATTATCAAAATTTTTTTTATATTCAAAAATCGTTAAAATCGGCATTCAGAAAATCTAAATCGCTTTTTGTCTATCTTGCTTTGTTTTTGAGATAGTCAACAAATATAAAATACACTGCGCGACAAAAGTCTGGGTTCACTAACAATTTTTCCGATTTTTTGTACAGAATTTTTTTTATCCAGCTAAAACAAAATGTTAATGCTTATTTATCAAAAAACAAGTTTAATGACGTAGTCGCCAAATGCATAGCCGTACAATTTTTAATATAGTGCATGTTTTCCTTCTAACGTGCCTTATTCAGATTTTTGAGATTTGGTTAACAATTAAGTAGGTGTTGTCAGGGATTTGTTTATCATGCTTCAAATGTTGCTGGCTAGTGTCAGTGTGTGCTGAAATTTAGTTTTGTGATCAAAATGCCGATATCTCCAGTAAGATGTGCACGGATAATTGCCCACATTGAAGAAGGACATAGCCAGAGAGAAGCAGGCCGTAGGTATGGAGTTTCTCAAAACGGGGTCCGAAGGATTTGGCAGAGGTATGAGGAAGATGGTCTACTAACAGCCAGAGCACGGTCAGGAAGACCAAGAAAAACTAATGCTCAAGATGACCGATTTATGTTGTTACAATCTTTGAGAAATCGCACTGAAACTGCAACAATTACAGCTAATGAGCTTGCTGCAGTCAGAAATGTTCAAATATCGGCACGTACAGTTCAGCGACGACTTCGAGAAAATAATCTAAAGTCTTATCGGGCTGCCACTGGTCCGAAACTTACGGTTCGTCACAAACAAAACCGACTGAATTTTGCTAGAACTTATCAGAACTGGGGGGCTGCCGAGTGGCGACATGTCTTATGGACTGATGAATCCTGTTTTACGTTGGATGCTCCAGACGGTCGTACACGGGTATGGAGGAGACCAGGAGAACGATACGCAGCATGTACCATGGCTCCTAGATCCAATTTTTTCGGAGGCTCTGTAATGGTATGGGGAGGGATTTTTGTCGAGGCTCGTACAGAACTACATATTTGTGATAGAGCAGCCCTTAACGCAGATAGGTACATTAGGGATATTGTAGAGGAACATGTTGTACCATACAGTCACTTTATTGGAGAAAACTTTCAATTAATGCAGGATAATGCTCGCCCACATGTGGCGAACATTACCCTCCAATATTTTAACGAAGTCGGAATTAAGTGTTTGGATTGGCCTGCTTGTTCACCAGATCTGAAGCCTATTGAGCACGTGTGGGACCAACTGGGAAGAGCCATTGGAGCTCGCCCTGATCGCCCTCGGACCTTAAGAGACCTTGCAGCATGTTTGGTTGAAGAGTGGGACAGACTGCCGCAAGAAAACATTGCAACGTTGATTAACAGCATGTCTAGACGTCTGGACTGTGTTATTAGGGCTCGTGGTGGAAACACCAGATATTGAAAGTTTCGTTCGTACCCATAGTTCGTGTTTTTCACTTTTTTTTATAAACACTATATTTCTTTAGTATCCTAAAATGTAAGTAAATAAAGATTAATTATTAATTTATCACCAAAGGTGGTTTTTCATTTTTGTTTTTTGATAAACAAACATTAACATTTTGGTTTATTTGAAAAAAAAAAAAAATAGGACGAAAAATCGGAAAAATTGTTAGTGAACCCAGACTTTTGTCGCGGAGTGTATTTAGAAAACTTTTTATTTAGCAAAAAAACACAAACAAACAAACAAAACAACATTACTTTAACAAGTTGCATTGCATTGATGCAAGCTTTTGATACTTGTTAAAACAGTTTTCTTTGGTTTGGTTAATAAAATTTGATAAAAATGCTGTTCAACAACGGAGAATACGCAGATATCATGGCAATTTTGTATGATTTATGATGAATTTTGTAAGAAAATATATTTTGTGCAAATTTTATGTAACAATTAGCTTTTCTCAGCGATTTTATAAAAATTCAGTGTAAAAAACATTAATTTTTGATACATTTAATAAAAATATGTTTTTTTGTGCAGTATTTATGCAACGATTAGCTTTTCTGAGTGATTTTAAACAAATTTAGTATAAAAATTGTGATTTTGATGCATTTCTTTAAAAATATGATTATTTTGTGCAAATTTCATGCAGCTGTTTTTTCTAAGCGATATTTAGTTCTTTATGCTTCATAGACTTTGAAAATTGTGTTTTAACATTTATTGTGTATGAAGAAAAATGTACGTAATGATACCCAACGATTATAATGATCAAAAATATGCAGTTTTATGGAAAAAGCCAAACTTTCAATGATAACATGGTAAAATTCAGATGAAAATTGATCAGCCAGGGCTTGAAATACTTTTTCTCATCACAAATAATTCTAATGCCAAATATGCCGAAAATTTAAGAAACAATTTTTTTTTGGACACCCTAATGTACATATGTGTAACCTACTAATATATATTGTTAAAAAGAAAAAAAAATGACTGTAAACTGTCGAAAAATGCAAAGTTTTATCTGAAAAATGTAAAAAATTCATAAAATCCTAGAACTCTAGCCAAAGCCAATTAAAATATTGTTAAATATACAAATTTTGGTCTTAAACTGTTAAAAAGTGCAAAGTTCAGTGTCAAAAATCTGGTTAGCATCAATTTCTATTAATTGATTATGGTACATATTTGATATGTTAATAAATTTAATTTTATGACAATAATAAAAACATTAATAATATTACTTTTAATCCAAATGGAATAATAGCATTATTATTGCGAAAATTTTGGGTAGGGGCTCCAATTTACAAATAAATTTTCACCATTTTTATTCAGTCTATAACAGTCTGTAATGATAAACAAAAATGTCATAAGATTGTTGTTGCAGATGCAAGTTGTTTCTAAAAAAACACATTCATTCTAACTTATCTTGATAGATATCATTTTGTTTACGGATTCTGCAATGGTAATGCCCTAGAAATTGAGATTTCCCGATAAAAAGCAACTTTTTTGACGCGTTTTTTAGTGAAAATGTTCACCCATATTATTATCAAAAGTACAACACCTACAACCAGGCGACGCAGCACAACGAGCTGCATTTCATCAATGGCTTCTTAAAAAAAGATTGAACACGAAAAAATCTAGATTTTCTAGATCAAATTTCTTTAAGATTTGACAAAATTTTCCAATTTATGTTTTTTTTTTTTAATAATGTTTAAAGCTTGATATATCAAAATCACTGCTTCAACATTAAATATACGAAAATGGGTTTTAAAGTACATGCAATAAAGAATATTTTAAGCCACCGTACCTTCTTATCTTTTTTCAGAGGCCCAAAAATTGAGACATAAAAATGTGCCGTTTGCCAATTTTGAACATTAAAATTTTTTTTGATAATGCCCGATATACCATTTCTCATATAGATAACCTTTTTTCTTGTGTTCTAAAGAGTATTTACTGAAATTTTGACTAAAATCGACATAGGGTGGTAACGCTTGTTCGGGACCTGAAAATTACAAGTTTTGAAGATCGCAAAAACATGTGCAACTTCCTGCATCAAAATAATGGAGTATACGTATTGATTCTATAAGTATTGTGTAATCACTTTAAAAAGAGATTAAGCACGAGGAACTCTAGACCTCGCGAATCAAATTTTGTTAAGATTTGACAAAGTTAGAACGGTAAAAAAAGCAAAATTTTGCGATTTTGCTAAATGTTTGAAGCTTAATATATCAAAATGACTGCCACGATAATAAACATAAAAATATAGGTTTAAAGTACATGTAATAAGGAATAATTTGAGCCATCGTGGACCTGTTTATCTTTTTCCAAAAGCACAAAAATTGAGATACAAAATAAGCTAAATAAGACGTTTTATTGTAAAATTTCTGACCTTCAAATGTGTGTCATTTTGAACAGGCAATATTCTAAGGTCCAAAATTTTGGGAATCTCATTTTTTCCATCTATATTTTGATCCCTAAAAATTTAAGCAAAATCTAATCTATAAACACTAGTCTTCCTCACTACCATGTCTTTAAAAATACGCCATCTCTTGTACTCTTGTTATTTTCTCCCATAACCTTCACAATTGGGATGATTTAGTTCTCCGGGCATGTTGCCTTTAGCTTCTTGTCAGTCTCCATGACCTCTTCTTTCAATGTTTGTTTTTATCTTTTGCTGCTGTGCATCTAATTATCCTGGTTGTGTTGGAGCAGCCTATTTTTTACGATTCTTTCTCTCATATATCTTCGTCTACTTCTCAGCACAAAATCTTTCAAAGCATTTTTTTGCATCGTTTTCGGATTTTCTTCTACAATCTGTAGTTTGCTTACGTTTCTTACTTCTTGTTCTGCAACATGTTTAATGTTTTGTTGACCGAACCGTTAGATAGTTTCCTCCTATTTCTGTGCAAATTCTTTATTCCACCAAAAGCAGATGTAAAAATATTAAAAAAAAAATCTATTATTAGTTAACCCATTTTGTTATGCCATAATCTCCCATAATATACTGGCCTCCAAAAGTAAATGAATACAGAGCTCAATTTTTATGAAAATTTTAGATATGTAAATTATTCACACTGAAAAATGATTATCTGTATACATTATCCTGTTGAAAAATTAAAGTTTCCAACTTTCTCAGTTAGGGCATTAATGCGTGTAAGAGTTATATGTCGTTCCACAGCAAACTGTAAATTTCTTCGTTCTACTCCGCAACGTCTAACCATCTGAAGATCATTTGCTTCCATTGATCAACCTTATAGTAAAGAATTAAGGGCAAATAAAAGAAACGGCAGTGCGACTCGAGACCAAATGATTAAACTTTTTGGTAAATTGATCAAACAAAGATTCTTTTGTTAGTTAAGTCTCTCCAGACATTTCCAATACGGGTACAGTAGCGCCATTGGCGCCAACGTGGATTATCACAACAACTATTTTATACATAGGTTTTCTTATGGGAGATACTTGTTGGATTTAATTGTGTCGTTATAAGATATTTTTCAGCAATTCAGTGTTTGTGCAATAATCATTTGTTCAGCAAGGTAATATTTTATGTATAATATGTAAATAATTAATTACACAATTTTAAAATAACACATATTAAAACATTCACTACAATATAACCTCACAAAATTTTTAAATTAAATTTTAAAATACATTTGTTAATTTAAGTAAATTAATATATTTTTTATTATATCTATACTATTGTATATTTAGTAAAACTAATTTATGATAATAGGTAGTATTTTACTCAAGAATAGACTCAAAGAATTAGGTTTAATGCCTCGATTCTGCAAGATGATATTTTTGTTATTTGTTTATTAATTATTTGTTTTTATAACAGTTTATATTTTTTTAATTATTGACTTTATTAATGAAATTATAATAAACAACTAAACTTCTCATCAAATCAAATAAGATTTTAGTCGAGTCAATTTTGATTATATAAGTTTCGGATTGTATTATTAGCAGATCAAAAGCAATTATCTATAATATATTTGTAAAATAAAACATATTTTATAAAATTCATTGTTAATACACAAACAAAAACATTATCAAATACAGTACAATTACAAAAACAATATATGCATAGTTTCGTTACACATAATTGGAACATAGATAATCAAAATTAATTATTACTCGATTAAATTCTTGACAATTTAATTAACTGGATATGTTTGTTCTTATTATGTAAAATAATGTAACCGCATATATATTATATTAAATATTTTAAATAGCAGAAAAAACTCTGCCGATAAGCTTTTTCAAATTGCTTACTTATTGATTTTAACAAATATAACGTATAATGATTAAATTTAAAAACACAAATATATGTTATTAAAAAATTTATAAAACTGATGGTTTATTATTAAAGATTAACATATTTATGGAGGAATATATATATCTGGGCCATAAGATAAAACTGGGCAAGGATAACCAAACGGCTGAAATTAGTAGACGAGTACAACACAGCTGGGCTGCATTCGGAAAGTTGGGTTATATACTAAAAAACAGAGACATCCCACACAGCTTAAAAAGAGAAGTATACAACAAATGCATCCTCCCAGTGACAACGTACGGAGTAGAAACAATGTGCCTCACAGTAGTCACATTAGTCACAATCCAAAGTGCAAACAAGCTTCGAACAACGCAACGAGCAATGGAGCGTGCCATGCTTGGCATAAGCTTAAGAGACAAAATCCGCAACGAAGAAATCCGAAGAAGAACGGGAATAACAGACGTCATTAAACGAATAGCGGAACTTAAGTGGAGCTGGGCAGGACACGTTGCCAGAGATGATACAAGTAAGTGGACAAAAACAATAGCCATGTGGAGACCAAGAGCAACCAAACGCAGTATCGGGCACAGAATATCCAATATAAGAAGTGAACCTTACATGTTATTGGCTAGAATCGAAAATAGTTCTCCATCGTTAAATAAGAGGCGCTGTTCATCAAAATAGCTATAGAAGTTCTCAAGAGATGGCGCCACATCACCACAAAATTATTGGCGGGAAATTAATCTATTTAAATATTATACTATATTTTCTGAATTTTCATAAATAATATTATAATGAATACATTATTTATAACATAACTTTAATATCTAAATAACCAAAACTAAATAATAAAAATCTTTTATTTTAAATCATATTTATTGACAATAAAATTCATATAAATCACAAATAAATATTATAAATACACATTCACTATTATCGTTGTAGATTGAATTCGTGACCAATTACATGAAACAAAAAATAAAACAACAATGAAATATGATTTATGTATGTATATATAAAAAATCACTTTTATTTTTATAAGAAAGAAAATTTACCGAGGCGGTGGAAGTCTGTTAAGATGGATGGACGATGAAATGAATACATAAAACAAAATAAACAAATTGTTAACAGTACATATACAGATTTGGAAAGCGCAAACATATTTCACACTCCATTATTTTTATCATACAACATACAAAAAGTTCTACAAAAAATTGCAACAAACCTAAAAAACCAAAGTTCAAAATAACATACTCGGTTGTGTTGTTATCGAACATATACATAGTTTTAATTTAATTAAACAGTTTTGCACATATTTAAGTTATATTTAGAGTTGTATTAATAATAATTCTAATGTGCTAGCATAAAAAATAATAATAAAGATGAAAGAACATAGCTCTTGATAAAGCACTAATTTAATTTTGTAGAAGACATGTTAAATTTTAAGTAATAAGTAATATAAGTGTTTGTTGCTAACTTTATTTTAATTAAATTAATTGAATTTGGCTGCACTTAAGAATATATGTGATACAAACAATAGATGTTTTATAATAATTAACAGAATACTTACTTTATAGTATTTATACACTAAACACAATTTACACATTTATAACATGTTGATCATTTAGGTTAGAGAAACGCTAACACAGGTTAGAACACAGAGGTTGGAACCTTATTAAAATCAGCTGATCTGTGATGGAGCCAAGTTTGCTGCTGCCATTGGTGGATGCAATCACGTGATCTCCATCGACTTTACAGATTCCTTTGAATTCTTGCTACGTTCAGGCGGGCTTTAGGGTACCCCCAATGGTATCGGGAGACCACAGAAGAGGTGGCTAGATGATATCAGGGAGGTGGCAGGAAGAAAGTGGTATCAGATAGCCCAGAGCAGAAGTGAGTGGAAAACTATGAAAGAGGCCTACGTCCAGAAGTGGACATTTGAAGGCTGAGAAGAAGAAGAAGAACATATTTATATGTTCAATTACTCAGTTAATATTTTTGTATTAAATTTATGAAGTCTTAAAATTTGCTTAATATTTATTTAAACTTAAACTTTAATAATAATTTGTTGCAGTTGATAATTTTACAGTATAATTAACATTAAATTCAAAAAGTATTTATTAAATATTTACAAATTGTTTGAGGTTATGTTGTATTTTCGAATTTCAATATGTGTTTATTTAAAATTGTATCAGCTAATATATACAAATTGTACATCAAAATATGCCTTAATATAATATTAATCCATTTTAGTGCATTAGATTGCAAAAAAATTTCTTATAACGACACAATTAAATCAAACAAGTATCTATCATAAAAGAACCTATGTATAAAATAGTTGTTGTGATAATCCACGTTGGCGCCAGTGGCGCTACTGTCGTGTGACGTATTGCTCTCGTTAGAAAACGATCCCGGAGAGCGACAACCCGTCCAGGTCGTAAATCTCCGCCGTTATTCCTGTCCATCCACGCCAACATCGAGCTATTGTACTGATACTTCTGCCAATTCGTTGGCAATATCACAAATTGTCACCTCCTTATCTGAGCCTTATTACTCTACCAAACATATTTTTTATTTATATAAGTAATTAATCAACTGATTTGTACGATAAAAATAGTAATAAAAATTTCTTTTATTTTGATACTCCAAGGTAAATTCATTAAAAACTTTCTTGGTGTTCTTTTACTTTTGGCAGGTAGTATAAACCATATATAGAAATTCCCTCTCCACTAATCAAACTAGTTACTGCTCCTTCGGTGTCAAAGAATGATGAAAAGTCATCATCATCACATACTGCAGGTTTAAAACAATAATAATACAAAAAAATACTTGAACTTTAAATTTAATTTGCATAATTAAATTACAAAATTACATCAAATATAATAAGTTTGTATATTACATTGCCACACAAATTTTGTTCAATAAAATCGCAAATAGAATTAACATTCCTTAGGCCTCTCACTTAACTTATACATTATTTAACAAACATAAACCATCCTAAAATAAAAAACTAAATAACAATCCTAAATTACTTTGTAAATGCAATTATTCAAAAGGCTTTTGTAGTTTATTCAATCAAATCAGTGCCGAATTTATAACATTAAAACATCAAATGACATTTATTGATTCTATTTAACATTTAGATGTACATATAAAAATACAAATTAATTGTGTTAATATTAAGAAAGGCGTTTGAAACACTTAAAAATTTCATATAAAATCGACACTTCAACAAAAACTACTTTCATTAATACAATGTATATATGAGAAATCACAAAATTGTTTTATTGTTAATGCGAACAATGGCACGCAAAAACCTCAATTAACTATTTATTTAATATTTTAAAAATGTGTATATAAGAAGAAATATGGAAGGCATAATGTGCAGTCTTAATACAATCAAAAAACATTTATTTGAATTCCAAAATGTATGGCCCACGTTGTTTTAAGAGCTTCATAATATATTTAGTAAATATCTTGTTATATCTTTAGAATTTGATTCAAATAAGTAAATATATATAAAACTTTATAATCAAATCTGCAATTTAACGAATAGCAGTATATAAAATTTGTAAATATCCATCCGTTAAATAACAACTTTAATCTATTTTTTAAAATTGAATTTTCATAAAAATTTTAAAACACGAGACATATAACTTTGATATATAAATAGCAACAGGAATATAGACAGTTAAATTGTTCAAAAGGATTTTTTATAGATATTAAAAGAATTTATAGATAGATAAGAGAATTAGTAATATGAAATTTGATAACATCTAAATATTGTGGAGAAAGGTACTTATGTTTTTTTTAATGCATAACAATCCAACCATTATATATAATTAATAACACGATTATTATTTCTCAAATAATACGCATGCTCTATAAATAAATAAGAGCACAATGAAAAATTGACTTAGTTTAAACTCCTAATATGTAGGACATTAACAAACTAGGTAGCCGGTTTATAAAATCGTTGAACAAACTGTGTTAAACTGTAAACCTGTCCTGGTCCTTTGGTTGTATCCATCTGTATATAATCTTCTAAGTTATGTGTACTCGCTGTAACAGAAAAATATATTAAACAGATAGTTACTTGAATTATCTAAGTATATTAAACTATAACAAATAACATAATATATTATTATTATGTTGTAGATGCTCATATTTTAGGTGTGCTCTACAATCATGATATGCATTCATGTTCTAAAAGAATTATATCCGCTCCTCTACAAAAATGTACACACTTTATAAAAAAAATCTGAATAGAATTAGAGAAAAAATTTAGAAGAGATAATGAAGAAATTAGAGAAAACAATCAGAAAAGCAGTAGTAGAAATGGTTATGCTAGCCAAGAAATTGAAAGGATGAAAGAAACTTGGTGAGACATGGCACGAAATTATGGAAAGAGATAGAAATTTACAAAAGCAATAAAGAAGAATTTGAGTGAAATAGAAAATAAACTGCCAATGTACCTAGGGAGTGATAGATATAGTAAAGGTCATAAAAAGATTATTGAAGATTCAGATGTGATAATAAAAAGCGAGTGATCAAAATTTGAACAAAAGAGGATTTGAAAGTATGCAGAATGTGCGGAGAGACTAAGGAAACTATAGAGCATAATATGTTGAAAGAGTATAAAGACAGAAGAAGAATAGAATGAATGAAGGCAGTTAAAAACGAAGAAAAGAAGTAGACATACAAAAAAGCAAAAATTTTTAATTGTGTTTATCATAAAAAAATGATTTATTATTTTGGGGGATTATAGATATGAAATGAATTAATAATTTATTCAAACTCAATCTATCAATCACAATGGCCAAAGGTCAAGCATAGACAATTGTTTCGGTTTTACAAACCTGGTCAGTATGCCTTGTAAGACCACAGCATCGCATGATAGCAAAAGACATATTTGAATATTTAATTTATAGATATATTTGCAAATGTGATGTAACTTTCAAGACACAAAATACAAAATAATATTATATTTATATTACTTTGTTTAGTGAATAAGGGCCGGTTTTTTAAGACTTATGTCTTAGGTATCCAACTATTTACTATTCTTTGTGCTAGTTCCTTACATCCTATTTGCTTGTAAAGTCGTTGTTGCTTTATTTAATAGAGGTTGTTCCTACAAGTTTTGTACCAACAAAAGAGTTGGAATTATGTTTTTAATTTACCATGTATATATGAATATATGAACAAACTATAAAGCGGTAAAGAAAATTTCACTGTATTTTTACATCATTGTCGGCTAGAAAACTGAAGTTTATTGTCCACCATGTACATTAGAGTAGGGCTTAAAATTTTATTGGTTTAATTTTTATGAGCCCCGGGCAGAATTATGGTCGAATACCAAAAAAAATGATGCCGCAAGTGCAAAAACTACCAAAGAAAAATTGAAGTCAGTTCGAACAACAAAAAACTTCTGAAATGAGCTTTTCTTATTATACGATGTGTTTTTCTACTATTCTCAAATTGAATGTCACCAACTAGACCTTCTACAATGTGTAGGAAAGAAAATATGTTTTAATAATCTTGTAAATTGATTAAAAATGAAAAAAAATGTTTTTAATATTTTGTAAAAAATCAAATTGGGATGATTTTTTGCCTTGTCTTGTTACTTTGAAATCTCAAACCAAATACAAACAATTTTAAATAAAGATATACCCTGCATATCAATGACTGACTATCATTTACCCATAATAAATATAACTTACTTGTGCCACATATAGCAGGATAATTTGGTGGAGGCTTTATCCATGTACCATCAATTCTTTTCATGTGCCTTCTGTCAGATGAAAAATCTCTTAAAAATTCTGATGCTGGTATAGCACGGAAATATCTGTAATTATTAATAAAATAGTAATGATAAACTAAGATAAATTAAATATTTTTTATAAAAAAATAATATGTAACCATGTTAATTCCAACACTAAACTTAAATATTTTAGAATAATAATTACCTAAAATAGTCTGGTTTAAGAATGTTGTCAGTGCGGAATGTTTCAGTCACATATTTATGTACATAAGTTGGGAATGGTAACTCCGAATCCAAATCATATACCAAACATCGTTCAGGTTCTGCTTGGTATAAGAATATCACATGATAGTCCTAAAATAAAACAAAACTGAGTCATTCGAAAGTGATTACAAATATACAAAATTTAATTATAACAACAACCCATCGGTTTAAAACCATTCGCTACCACACCATCAACGACTATTGTTACATTTTAGTTAAATATATGAATTGACTATTAAAAAAATTGTAATTATGTTTTTTGCCTACTCTTTATATGTTCTGTAGATTATATTAAATTTATACAAAATATGCTTTTGGCTACTAATCTGGAGTGAGAGTCAAACACTAACAGAACCTGTCACTTTCGTCAGCCGGTTAGTTGTCCATTAAAGTAATATTTCTATATTTTCTATTTCTAACAGTTTAGGCGTCTAATTTACCTTTTACAATATTATTTGTATTGATATACAATGCTTTTAAATGAAATGTTTTCTGTTCATATTTGGTAGAATCCATTTACATTATTAATTGTAAAATAATTATATTAATTTCACATAATAATAATATGAAATAATTATATTGATTTCACATAATAATAATGATTTATTATTAATTTAATAATTATTTATTTAAATATAATATTGATTTATTAACATAATAATTATAGAAATAATTTACCATAATAATAAATTATTATTATAACTAATTATTTAATTTAAAAAATAACTTCAGTTTTTAATGTATTTAATAATAATTAAAACTCTAGAAACAAATCCAAAATTATGTTGATATTAAATTTATAAAGTTAATTTTATTCTCATTGCATTTGTATACAGAAATCTGATAAAATTGAATCATTTAAAGCTAATGCGCATGTTCACTTTTAAATCCACGCTAGGCATGGTAGAGTAAGTGAAGTTAACTCTTGTTCACTCTACTCCATAATAGCCAAACAGCAAAAAATTTACACCGTGCACTCCAAAAGCAATACTCCAGCGGTCGTAGAAGAAAAAAGAGTGACTCGAGTAGAATAGCTAAACGCAGCTGTGGTAGAGTTATTCAAAACTAAATATGACTCTTTTTTAATGAACAGCTGATATGAGATTCAGAAAATGACAACTGACATTTGTTGACAATATAAACAAAAAATGATGTAAAATACATAACACTAAGATACAAATGGCCGCTTGATAATCATTTGCTAGCAAGCAAACGGTTGTCATTTTACACATCCATACTTTTAGGTTCGCTTGCTTGCTGATAAAGTTATATTTGAAAAAAGAAATCATGATGTTTTTATATTTATGATATAAAGTGAATGTAAACTCACAAAAACAAGACAACAATAAAAAAGTAATAACATTTATAAATCGCCTAATGTAATATATTGATGTTAAAAAAATTAAAAAATAGAAGGATGCAACATAGGTAATTAAGAAAGATAATAAACTACAATGTAATATTAACAACAGTTTGGATAAAAAAATTAAAAAAGATCAAGATGATGGTGATTAGGATTTTGGAAAAATCCGTACACAATTTTGTGTTTTTTTTATCCGATCACTATTGAAAAATTGAAAAATGCAAAACTCATTAATAATAAGTTAAAAATAAGAAGATCTGGTCATAAAATATTTAAATATTTTCAGAGAGAACCAAAACCCAGCCAAAAACAATTAAAATGTGCAAAATTCTATTTATTAAATATCAAAAATATCCGGCTTTGAAACATCAAACGCAGCCAAAAACTGTTGAAAAGTAAATAAATGTTTATGAAATCTCAAAAATAGCAAAATCCTATCCAGGTTTGATAAAATATCAAAATATTGTTAAGAAGCACCAAAATCCGGCACTAAAACTGTTGAAAAATGTAAAATTCTATTCATAAAATGTCAAAAATAGCAAAATCTGACCTTCATGGTCAAATTTTGCTATTTTATACTTGTTGGAAAAATCAAAACCTGGTGATAAGTTGAAATGTGTAAAATTATATTTATATAATGTTAAGAATAATAAAATCTATCTAGCCGTAAATTTAAATATGTATTATCAGAAAGCACTAAAATCAGGCCATAAATATAAAACGCTTTTTTTTATAAAATGTCAAAATTAGCAAAATCCGGTCATAAAATATAAAAACATTGTTAAAAAGTACCAAATTCCAAGCATAGAATTTAAAAACTGCAAAATCCGGCTATAAAATATCAAAATATTGTTAGAAACTGTTGAAAAGTATAAAATTTTATTCATAAAAAGTCAAACAGCGGTCATAAAACATTAAATTATTTTAGATAAAATCAAAATCTGACCAATAAAGGTTTAAAAGTGCAAAATTTTATTCATAAAATTAGCTATTTTTGCCAGTCATTCAATTACGATCATTTTAAATATAAAACAAATAACATATTTTTTTTAATTTATCATAAAATATTGTTATTAATGTATATTATTATTTTACATAGTTGTATTTAAACATAAAGATTAAAAAAAATATAATTATAAAAACCTCTTGACAATGATATCGTCAATATAGAACACATTCTAAGTATTTCTTACTATAAGTGTGACCTTAAAATAGTGTTTTACACGAAGTTAAAATTTTATTTATAATAAAAATAATTGTAGTGACATGTAAAACAAGTATTAAAAAATAATTAATAGTCAATTTTTAAAAACTATAAAATTTATTTTAACTGTAAACTGTGTTATGCAAATTGTGAAACAGAATTCTGAATTGATGTTTAAATTAAAAAATTAAATGATGTTTACACAAGAACAGAATGCTTTTATAGTGAAAACTCATTATCGCAGTAGAATAATCAAAAAAGAAAAGCACAATAGTTGTACTTTCTTCAGTTTTGTTTTTTGAATCAATTTAATGATGCATTTTCCAATTGAAAAATTCTTTGATTCATCAGGATATGTAAACAGCCAAAATTTCAAACCTAGGATCCTAAAAATCTTCATAATTTTGTTGAAGCAACTTTACACCCAATTATAACTGTCTAATTAATATTATTTTAAATCAATTACTTTTTATAAAACCTTTGTTCATAGGTAAGAAAGATATGTCATAAAAAAAACCTTAACTAAAAATAATTGATAAAACAAACCATTAAATATCAGTCGTTATACTTGTGAATATCGTTTAATGTTCCTTAAATTATAATGGTCCGTTTGATAACAAATTGTTAGAAAAATGTTTAAAAATACTGGCAATGCTTTAATTAATATATTAAGCAAATGGTTTCTATACAGTTGGCACAAATAAATTATAATATGTGATGATCATAAAATCTATATGTGGTATGTAGCACATGAATAAATTAATTAACACGTTAATATATTTTAATTATACTTGTCAAAATATACCATCTAATAGCATTTCTAAATGTGAATCATGAACATGAATTATATATTTCCACGGCTTGCTTGTACGTTTCACTGATATCAATTTAAATAAGAAATTTTATGTCAACAAAATTGTAGTACAGAGTGCCATATCAGTTCTCAAACAAAAATGATCATTTCAATTTCATATAAGCACATATGATAAAAAAGTTGAAAAAAGCAAATAACTTTATCAATAAATAGTAAACTCAAATATAATGACAAAATAATAAAAATTCCATCCCACATTTAATGAAAACATGAACAAAATTTCAATCTCCAAGTGTTGCCAACACTCTTGTGAATTAAAAAAGAATAATATAGTTATAAAACTACCTAAAAATTACATCATAATACATCATACTACTAAGAGCTCAAAACTTTATAAATTTTGATCAATCCAGAAATCACAATAATCATTAAATTGTTATTTCTTTACACATAGCTTTTTCTTTCATAACTCCTAAGAAAGAAAAAACCAGATATTTAACAAAATAAACATTTTATTAAATATCTTTCTTCATATAAAAATTAGAAAATTGAAAAGAATGTTCAATTAAGAATGATATCTTTAAAAATCTCATATTTTTAAAAACGTGGCTTATTGTGTACAATTATGAAATAATTTATAAAAATTAAAAAATATGTTTGTTCATACAAAGAAATGCTGTTCAAAGCAATAATAGTCATAAACTGTTTAACAAACGCAACAACACAAAATTTTAAAAATGTTTTTACCCATATGACAAGTTTATCTTCATCCTTGCCTGCTCTTTGTCGCCACAACGGAACCGTTCTTTTGGGGTTTGATACAAAAACTGCATAGCATTTTTGTATTTCACTATAATGTCTGGAGGCAACATCCTGGCACAGTTTGTATACATTTTCTTCACTGAAAACAAAACATAAAACCAATGCGTGATTAAACTATTTTCTTAAAAAAAACAATTAATTATAAATTAATTTCTAAAATCATTACTACAACTAGGTATCTAATAATTCAAACTATAAACTATAATTTTATCATAATTTATTTTTAAATTGACCATTAATTGTTTAATTATATTTAATATTTTTCATGTTATCATAATTTATGCTGTTAAAAAACATTAAACTATTTATTTATTTATTAGATAGCTGTAATAAATTAAAAAAATTCTATTATTTCAAATTATTTATTTAAATAATTGTTAAAATCATTTATAAATCGATACATAAAACATAATCCTTATAAATTATATACTTTGAAATAAATGTTTAATGATTTCCCGTGCTGGAAACAGAACAATAAACACTATATTTCCATATTATATATTGATTATGCATAAACAATATTTTTATACCAGTTCATGACATATCACTTTTAAAACTTATAACTGAATAAAATATGTATACAAACAAACTCACCCTTCTAACAAAAATATTGCACGCTTCTCCATGTTTAATATTCTTCACAATAAACAAATCTTTTAATGAATAGCCAACAAACAACCACTGCACAACACAACAGATTTTGATGTATTTGAAAAGTAAACTACTACCTAGTAAAACTGTTTAATATAACATGAGTGTTGTGAAATATTAAGTATTTAATAGCATGTCAAGTGACTATTAAAAAAAAGAGCATAAAAAACCAACACAGCACTGCCCTTTTCCTACTACACCCCAATACACAGGAAGAAATCACAATTCACGCATAAAAAAATGTACACACTAAAACACCACACTGTTGAATTTTAAAAGAGTAAATATCCAAATCAATATTTAAAATAAAATACAATTTTCAATGTTTTTGAAAAATATATTAGAATAACATGTATACTGAACGATTGCAGTTATTAAATTAAAGTGTTAAGTATTAGCCTGGCTTATAAAAACAATGATAACAATCTGACATGCAAACTATTTTGTTCAAGTTGATCAATATATTACTTGCTAACACACTTTCTGCATTTCATTATGGAAATATAAATGTGTCGTATAAAAATTAATATATCACTTGATGAATTATTTAACGTTAATTTATATTCCCCCCACCAGAGTTGATTAGTATTCCACTGCACCGTGCGTAATACAAGACTGAAGTGATGGAGGGTGTGATATGATTTAGGAATTTTAAAGTACTAACACACAACAATAACAAAAACACAATGCATGGTTGGGAGTGTTGGAAATGAAATTTTTCACTAATTAAAAATCTAATTAAATTAAATATTCAGTGACAGCAGGTGGGACAGTCGTAATTTTCACACTAAATAGGCTGTAAAAAGATGACAAGCACTGATATATGATTTTATTCACATTTTAATTACTAGATAATATTTCAACTAGAATAATTTTATTAAATAAAATTGATTTAAATCATTTTAATTTCCATATAAAGTAACTATTAAACTAATCCAAATTTACTATTGTCAACTTTAAAATGTAGAATTGTTTGTTGTATGCAGAAAGAAATACAAATATTAATTATTATATAAAAAGTGCTAGTTGACTTTTTAATTATACCTGATAAGCGATCAAGCAGAAACATTGTAAACAATTTTAAAAATGTATTCAACAACATGAAATTGTTTTTAATCTGCTTTTATATATGAAGTAGGATAACAATAATTTATGAGTCTAAATTATGTATGCTTTTTAACTTTCATCTAATTGCATTCATTTTTTTATTATAGCTATTAGATATGTGTTCAATCTTTATTTTAAATTAATAAATATTCATATATTTTCTAACAAAAAAGTATCTACAATAATTCTGGATTAACTTGTGGAAGTCATTTATAAACAGAAAAAAATATTATAGCTAAGTAGTTGTGTAGCTTTATTTAAAATGATATAATGGCCCCTATATACAGGGTGTCCGGAAAATACGTGTACAACGTTTGACGACAGACTCCTGACGTCAAAATAGGTCGATCTAAGCGGACTTAGTTATATCCAAAATTGTCTCGTTTAGCCGGTAGAGGGCGTCAAAAAAAACAAAAGTATAACAAAGTTGAAAGTATCTATTGTAAGAAACTAAGTAAAACAAAAACATTACTTAAGCAAATGTGTAAAATGACCGCCATCTTGCTGAATACACTTATTAACACTCTTTAAAAAATGATATTGGACCCTATCTAATGTCTCGGGATTATTAAAATGGTTGCCTGCATTTAAAATCCGCTGCAATAAATCATCGCGTGTGTTTACCGGAGTCTTGTAAACTTCTGTTTTAATAGCGCCCCACAAAAAGAAGTCACACATATTTAACTCAGGAGAACGTGGTGGCCATTTTACTGGTGCATCATTGCCTCTTCCAATCCATCGGTTGGGATATTGATGATGTAAGTATTGCCGAACGGCAACGGAAAAATGGGGCGGGGCACCATCATGCATATACCACATTTCCCTCCGAAGTAAAAGGGGCAAATTCTCCAGAAGAATTGGTAATGTGTCTTGCAAAAAATTTAAATAAATATTTCCATCTAACCTGTCTGGAATAACAATGGGACCAATAAGGTAGTGATCAATAATACCTGCCCAAATATTAATTTTAAATTGATGCTGATGATGTGCAACTTTAATGGCATGTGGATTTTCATCAGAATAAATATGTTTGTTGTGCAGATTGGTTACCCCAGATCTTGTAAAGCATGCCTCGTCAGTAAACATAATTTTTCTACAAAAATTTGGAACAAGGATTCTTTTGTTTCTAATAAATTGACAAAATGTAAGCCGCATGGGGGGATCAGTCGGTAAAAGTTCCTGGACTTTTTGTATGTGGTAAGGATGTAACAACTGTTCTCTTAAAACCTCATTGACAATCGTTTTAGGAACATTTAACTCACGTTCTAAGAGACGGGTACTGGTACTTGGTTCTTCTTCAACTCTTTCCAGAATCATCTCTTCTGTTTCCACAGTTCGAGTTGTTCGCATACGACCCCTGCCTTCAAACTTTTTCTCAAAACTGCCCGTTTCCCGAAGATGACGCTCAATATTGGCAAATGTTTGGTGGTTTAGTATTCGACGGTTAGGAAACCTCTCCATGTAAACCCTAACACTCTGACGCCCATTTCCTTGACAAAACCCGTATACCAGGAGCATGTCAACTTTCTGAGAGTTTGTATAATTTTCCATTTTTAATGGTAAAATAAACTTGTAATTCAAGAATGTTGATCGTATACTTGAGTAAATTTCATAGACTGGTGACAATTTGTCAATAATTGTCAAATTATTAAACGCCATAGCAACAAGGTCACTTAAAAAATTATTGTTACAGGTAATTTCTTTTTAATATTTACAAATTTTTGACGCCCACTACCGGCTAAACGAGACAATTTTGGATATAACTAAGTCGGCTTAGATCGACCTATTTTGACGTCAGGAGTCTGTCGTCAAACGTTGTACACGTATTTTCCGGCCACCCTGTATAACCAGACATTGTAAAAAAGATACAACAGATAAAACATGTAAGCAAAGTGCTTTATGGATACTTTTACAAAAAAAAACAAATAAATTTTTTAATTTGATATGCAATAGTTGCAGTTATACAAAACAATTAATAAATTAATCAAATAGTCGTAATTTAATACTTTTAATGAACATACATCATAGCATAACTTACAAATAATTTTTAAACTAAAAATAAACATCAAATAAGCGCTGTAAAGTGTACAGGGTGACCCAGAGTTACAGACTTTTTTATAAATGGTTTATTTTAAAATTTATTCTATTTATATCTACAATATACCGTTTTTTGATACCAAAAAAAAAAAAACTAAATTGTTAACATATTATTTTTAGTATTTTTGATCTATTTTTATGTTTCATATTCATTTATTCATATGACCAGCTAAATAAATTAATAATACAGTGTGTCTTAAATTAACTAGTCATAAAATGAATGCCAGAAACTACAAGCAAATTGAGTAATATTGACCTAATAAAGTCATATATTATTTTTAATAAACTCGGAGTTATAGCTTAAGTTTACAGATATTTTTGATTTTTTTAATTAACTGCTTTGATTTTTAATATTTTGTAACAATTTTTTGTTTACATTAGTTTATTTCTTATTTACACAAACTGTTAAAGTTTGAATAAAAAAAGTCTTCAGGAAGATAGTTTTTTAAGATTATTATATTTAACCTTCTGGAACTTTTTAATTTTTAGGTAAATCTGTTTTTTTGTTATTTTTTTTGTGGAAAATTTAATTTGAAAACTTTTCTGTCTCTTGATAAATTTTGATCAAATACACGATTTTTGAGAAAATCAAGTAAAACAAGAGATCATTATTTCTTAAAAATAATAAAAAATGTAAATTGTTGAGTGTAATTATGCTTTCTTAATTATCTTTTTTTTTCTTGAAATGTATCGGTATAGTAACACAAACATCAGAGATAAGCATCCAGTCCTTGAAGAGTGTTTAGGAAATGCAGCAGCAGCAGCAGCCAGACGTTACGCCAAAACGTACCCTGAGCGACAAAAACCAAAACGTAGATTGTTTTTGGAATTAGATCAAAAAATTAAAGAAAGCACAATTACACCCAAATAATTTGTGACGTTTATGAAATTTAATTTGAGGTCCACGGCTAACAATATTTTTATATTTTTTATTATTTTTAAGATTATTTCTTCTCAAATCAAAAATGTCTGTAAACTTTAAAGAGCTTTAACTCCGAATTTATTAAATATAATAATCTACTTTATTAGATCAATATTATCTGGAACACCTAAACAATTCTCAAACCGCAATAGATCATAAAAAAACCAAACCAAATTTTTTGGTTTTAAACAAGCTAAATATATTTATTAAAGTACAAGGTGTTCATTTTATAATTAAACTTTTTAACCTTTTTTTAAATCAAACACCATGTTTTTACATTTTTTAATTTTAAGATTATTTTTTGTAGGAAACAATTTTTTTACAAAATGCATTATTTTTGAGTTATAAGCAATTAATCCAAACTCCTGAACTTCAAAATAAAAATATTTTTCCACAAACACATTAATTTTTACCAGATAAAAACAACATCAATGTGAAAAATATTCTTAATTTGCAGTTCAGGAGTTTAAATTAATTGCTTATAACTCAAAAATGAAGCATTTTATAAAAAAAATTATACCCACAAAAAATTCTTAGAATTAAAAAACGTAAAAATATACAGGGTGACAAAAAAACACCATGTATATTAAAAATATATTTAACACATTCGCTGCCATATGAGTTGCATACAATTCACACCTTTTATATCCAATCAGTTCCGTGAGTTAAATACAACTGCTTTCACAGACTGTATTATTTGTTCTGTAACTTACCTACACTTCACAAATACAAGGAGTTTATAAATGAATGGGATTATGTAATGATAACATAATCCCATTCATTTATAAACTCTCTGTACTATGTTATTCTAATGTAAGTACATTCTGCATGGCCTCAGAAACAAAATACTGAACTTGGGCTGGATTTTTTTGCAAAAAGTAATTTTTTATATGTCACATTTCCATGCAGTTTGTTTGCATATTTTCATGGCGTATACCCTACCATGAAAATGTGGCCACAAAAACACTGTTTTTTTTTTTACATTGTGGCAGCAAATGTGCTAAACTATTAACTTGTTTAAAACCAAAATCTTATGTTGAAAATTTTTTAACAGTTAGAGAATTATGGTAGTATTAGGTGTTCTGGTTATTTTGATTAAGCCTGTATAGTTAAAGAAGAAAAAATGAACAATTGATTTCAATACAAAAAGATAACAAATATTCTATGCAAAAAAGACAATTCCCCAAAATATATTCATAAAAGAATGATAGTAGTGTATGAACAAAATAGCTTTTCCTATTTTCAAGTTTAACTTTGTGAGCACTTTCTTCACTTTACTTCACTTCCTTTTGCTATAACCCAAAGTGCAAAAAACCTTTGGAAGCACAAATAGAGATCATTACAAAATATGAAGATTTGTTGACTGATCACCAAGTTTCAATTATTGCTATAGAAATAGGAATATTTTTGAGATTTTAAATAAAGATTTTGAGAAAAGCAAAGTGTCCACATGGTAGATTTCCAAGATCTTTAATACCAAACAAAAATTATGTAAACATCAAATCTGTAATTGTAATTTGAGATGAGACCTGCTACACCACCGAGACCCACCGACAAGACTCAATAAGTTCATAAAAGCCTTCCACCACTCAGGAGGCACAATTCTCAACAGAAAAGGTGATGGTTAATCTGTTAGAATGCAGAGAAAAGGATTATATTAATTGAGTATATGCCAAAATAGAGTAAAATAACAAAAAAATGTCTACACGTGAATAGAGTCCTGTGGCAGTGCATTATAAAACTTAATACTAGCATAAAATGTTTTTTTCCCTTACGAAGGTTATGTTTTGGATATATACAAAAAACGTATGCCTTTATAATACTCAAAAGACCATTTTAAATGGTTTTTGAATCATATAAATCGTAAAAAATAATCGAGTTATTCAGCCGTACGTTTATATATCCTGTGTTAGAAAAAAAAAAACGTATGGCTGAACAACTGCGTTATTTTAAGCCGATTTGAATAATTTAAAAACCATTTAAATAGTTTTTAGAGTACTATAAAGACAGATGTATGTAGTGTGAAAGTTTCTTGTATTGATTTGATGCTGTTGAATTCTTTCTCTCTTCACTTATAAAAACACTCTGTATGTTTACAAGTTTGAAATATAGTAAATAATAAAATTTACTTATAATTTAGCTTCATACAACATTAATTTTTAATTTTTAGATCATTAAGATTTTTTTTAAACTTAAATATATTTTTTATCTTTTGTTACAGTTATTTGCAAAAAAGTTTTGCATTTTTTGATTTATACGACATGCTTTTTATCTCAAAATAATAATAATCACATAATGCGAGATAATTCAGCTAAGTGTAGATAATCTTAAACATTTTCTAATATTTTTAAATTTTCCATTTTAATATAATTTTTTGACAATTTTTTTTCAAAATTCAAAATTTGTATTTTTTCCTCTTGTTAGTCGTTACACTTATCTGTAACAATTTTAAAGATATTAACGCTAGTGTTCTATCAAAGTTATCAAATGGATTCTAAAACAAGTTATATAAATTTGTCTTAAATGTTTCATTGGCTATATATAATGAATACAAACTAAATTGAGTAAATAATATGCAGGAATAGTACTTAAAAAAATATTAAAAAAGAATAATTTGTTTAAGTAAAAAATAATTTGTTCGTGTTAACATCAATGACCTATTAATACTAATATAAAAAATAAGGATGCACATATCTCAGAAAATCTTTCAAAACTCACTAGAAGCCCTATATTTTAAAGTCATTGAATGGATATAAAGATTATACTCATTTGAATCACCTGGAAGCCAAATTAACTTGTACTTTATTAAAATATTAGACATGTTTATATGAAGATCATTTTTTTTCCTATTGATTAAAACCGTGGACATGTTTAAACTAGCTCTACCGCAGCTGTATAGAACATACAAATAAAACTACTTATAATTCGTATTCAAATACTTAAACTAAATTAGTATAAATCATCACTATGGACTGTTGTTTCACTTATAATTTCTAATCATAATCTTGAAATCAGGACCCAAACGTAAATCAAAAGAACAACATAAAAATTTAAAACACATAACGTTAAAAAAAAAAACTGTCAGCATCCTCAATAAAAAAATACAAATTCTAAACAAAATGAGGTCTCAAACACCCAGCATAAAATCACATAAAAAAACCTTATTTAACCTTTTTTGTTTGAGTTTTATCTAAACTATTCTCAAATAATAGATCATTCAGAATAGCCATAATCCTTAAACCTGTATGACACTGTCTATAGTTATGTCTTGAATTATATATATAATTATAGATCGACTATTTCCGTGTGTAAAACACACAAATTATCAAGGTCACATGTTCTATTTTCCCATCTATAATCGACGCGAACGTGATGTGCGCATATTATTTTGTATTTTGTAATTTTTTTTCAATTTTACCACTGCAGCTCTACATATAGCAATTGCTACCACTTTTTTAATTTGTTCTGCTTCCATTTTTTATTATTTTCATTAATTGTATAACTAACTGTTGCAATAATCAATTCAAAACAAATGACATAACCTGCAAAGTGTAGTAAACATTGAAACTTAATTTGACAGATCATAGATAAGGCGCAGGCGTGGTTTTATAATTATATAAAGAGTTATTTACAGTGTCATACAGGATATAAATTTTATATATGGAATTATGGCACAAATTCTAATAAAAATTATATATATAATTCAAGACATAATTATAGACAGTGTCAAACGGGTTTTAGTCATTTTAACCTCTTTGGTAAAGTCTGTTTTTAACATAAAAAATAATAAAAAAAATCTATTTTTATTCAAAACATAAAACTATGCATTTAGTCCACCTCCACCAAGCAAAAAGTGCATCTTAATTAGTCATACTGAAGTCTCGTAAAAATTTGAAACTACATCACTCAGGTTTCTGATGGCCTTTCTCCTGTCATTTTGAATAGAATTTGTTCCTAGCTATTCCGTATTCTTTTCCCCATAAGTCGTTTCCAATGTCTCAATGTCACCAGTTCGTTCAATTTGGTTCTCTTTCCTCTTTTAATCATTTTATTTCGTTCTTTTTCGTCTTTGTATTCTTCTCTTTCGTTCCCGTGTAATTTTCCTTTTGGATATTACGCATTTCTTCCTCTGTATGGCTATTTCCTTCGTCCACCAATACTTTTGTCTATTGAATTTACTCATTTACATGTGCAACCGTTCTTTTATTTTTGGTTTATTGCGCATTCCAAGTGTTCGATGCATTTATCTTCATCTAGCCTATTTAGATTTAGGTTCGTTTAATACTTCATAATTATTAATAGCAGCTCATCGTTTTTCCCATTCATTTATTGCTTTTGACCCTTTCAATAATGTTCAGTCATCTAGCTGCTATCCATTCCTATATCTATTTACCGTGCTTATCTTCTTTTCGGCTATTATGACAGTTGGGCTGGTGGCTATTACCTGCTTTAGGTCTTCTAAGTACCTCTCATATTCGTTTATCGGTTTGGAGTTATGTAGCAGCTGATGATTGATATTTACAAACCAGTTCCCCTTCCCTCTTTTCCCTACATGTATGTTCCAGTTAAAGATTTAAATCGACAAGTCGTTTTTTAGATACTCGATCTATAATCTCTCTTTTCGTATATTTTTTTTTTTTTAAATTTAAAGTAATATGTTAAAATTCAAAAATTGTGTTTTATACTGTCAAAAAACGTAGTTACATCTGTCAAAAAGTTACTAAACTGTCAAAAATATTAGTACATTTGCCAAAAAGTTACAAAAACCTGCAAATAGTTTTCAGGAATGTGATAAGTTGGCATAAATTGCAAAATCTGTCAAATTCTTTTTTGAACTGTCAAAAATATTACTACGTCCTTCAAAAAGTTACTAAATCTGTCAAACAATTTACAACAATGTAATAAAATGTATACAATCTGTCAGACATGTCAAATTGTATTCGAATATTTTAAAAGAATTTACTACATTTGTCAACAAGTTACTAAGAATTTCAAAAAGTTACTAAAACTGCCAAACAATGTGTAAATATATCAAGCAAGTTTTTGTCAATTTCATTTTTGACAATTTTGGACAATTTAAAAAATATCATTTCTGACAATTTTTGAACGATACAACATTTTTGATAAAAATGAAAAGTTTTTGACAAATTACTGTACTGTATAACAATTTTGAAACTTCTTTGACATTTGATAATCATATTTATTTATTTGTGGAATATGTCTGACAGCTGTAGAAATATGTTTACAATTTTGGAACAATTTGAGCAATGTAGAACATATGAAACTTTAGAACTGTTTTTTACGCCTGCTAATCAGTTCTTACATTTATAGACCTTTCTGGCAGTTTTAGAATGTTTTATCAGCGAATTGAGAATTATTGTTAAAAGTATTGAAACATTTATGAAATTTCTTAATCATATTTACATTTTTGACATCTGTGGAATATTTATTTTAATGTGGAACATTTTTAGTTATTACTTGTACAGCATCTTTATAAATGTCTGGGATTGCGTAATCTTGTGGGCAATTAATTTGATTTAATTTGCTTGTTTGGTAATTAATTTTGACAAGTAATGAATATTATTTACAATTGTAGAACATTTTTAAAAATTGTGGAACATATCGTTCATTTGAAGAAAAAACCAAAACCCTTTTTTATAATTGTAGAACATTTTTTGACAATTGAAAAATCCTTTTGTTATTGTAGAACATTTTTTTAAAATTACAACTTTTTAGACATTTGCTAAAATTGACTTGTTTATGGAGGATTTTTAAAAACTAAGCAACATTTTGTGACAATTTGTATAGTATTTTTAACTACTAAAGAATGTTAAAAAGTTACTAAAACAAACAATGTTGAAAAGTTATAAGTTAACCCAAAAGTACCTGTACACGTGTGGAACCGTTTCAAGTAGAATTAGTTGATTTAAGCAAGTTATTTTTAAAACTTCTTAATCAAAACTTTTTGGAACTGTTTGAAATGTTTTAAACAACATATTCGGGGCTATTCTCTATGCATATTGCTAGAATGTAAGCAAGATATATTGCTAGCTAATAATATAAACTGACATTTTTACAAATCTTGCTAGCTAACAATATGAAGTGTCATAATAACAAATCTTGTTTGCTGACAATATAAACTGTCATCACATCAAGAATCAAAATTTGTTAAAATGATAGGACATTTTGTTAGCAAGCAAGATTGTTAAAATGACAGTTCATATTGTTAGCTAGCAAAAGACATCTTGCTTACATTATAGCAATGCACATGGAGAATAGCCCCGATTGAAATGTTTTGCTGGAACCTTTTGATGGAACATTTTAAATATTACGTTTTGGACCTTTTAATGAAACTTTTTAAACAACATGTTACATTGAAAAGTTTTGTTTCAGTTATTTCTGGAACTGAAACTGTTAACAACTTTTTAATAAACATGTAATAATAACAATAACATGACTTAAAAAATGTCTTGTAATGTTGGTTATCTGCATTTTGCAATTCTTAATTCACCCAGAACATAGTCTAATACTTTTATAACTTGCAGATAATTAAAGCAGGTTGCATTATATGTATTGTTATGTATAACAACTCAATAATTATAAGACACGGAACTTAAGGTTCCTTTTTGGAAATTTTAATGTCATTCGTTTTACCTTTATTAAATTTTAATGAGATACATTTCTCAATTTCTGAATATCTTTCTAATAATATTTTCTTTTTTCTTCTTCTTCCTGCTTGTTGGCCCATATAGCTAGGTACGTGCCTTCTTTTTTTTTTCTTTTAAGAAATTCGCGACTTTTTTTATCCTTTTTTTAAATGTATTGGCTGTCCACTTTTCCTCTTATAATTCTGTATTCTTCAAAGGTGCTATCCATCAGATATCTTATTATCCATTTAGTAGTTGTCGAGTCATAAGTCTCATTCTCAGGTGTTCTAACTCCTCCTTTGCCTGGATCTTTTGCAACTTAAGATTTATAAAACTAGTCATCTATACCAGCTTGCAAAGCATACTTTTTTCTTTTAAAAACCTTTGATGTCTTCTAATACTTTCAAAAGACTTCAAAGTTCTACTTCCTATAAATTAGCATGTGTTCAGTGACAATTTCTTGATCTCAAAAAGCATTCTTATGTATTTGCTCTCAAGTAAACTTTCCTGGTCGTATATTTTTTAAGTATTGTAAAAAAAAAGCTCACAAGAAGATATCAACATGCTAAAATAGTTATATTTAATATTAAGAATAAAATCTCATTTTGTAATTGGAAATCAAAATTGTTGCTCTCAAGTCATGCTAATGTAACATTACTACAATTATTTTTTAATATTTGAAGTAATATCTCCAGAAAGATGCCAACCTTACAACAGCGGATTTACTTGATCAAATGTTAAGAGCTTAGAAGAATATTAAGAATAAAATCTCATTTTGTAATTGGAATGATTGGAAATCAAGATTGTTGCTGTCAAGTCATTCTAATGTAACATTACTACAATAAAATTATTTTTTAATATTTGAACTAATATCTCCAAAAAGATGCCGACCTTACAACAGCGCATTTACTTGATCAAATGTTACAATATTGGAGAAGTGTGAATTTTCACCATCATATCATATTCAGTGACAAATCTACATTCACAACAAATCTGATACCCTCTAGTCAAAATTATCGGTTTTGGGCAAAAGATAATCCACACTTCAGTATTTGTAGTGAATACTTTTGGCCTCAATTGGATAAAGAAAATTTTAAAATTAGAAAAAAATATGATATACCGACAGGATGGCTGCCCAGTGCATAGTGCTTTGATTGTTACAAATTGGCTTAATAAACATTTTTCAAATTAGATGGGACGCAATAGACACTTTGGCGACCCAGACCTAACTGCAATGGATTATTTTCTGTGAGGTTATCTTAAGCCTATTGTGTATGCCACAATCATGCAAAATAATATTAAGATTTTGAAAAACAAAATTACTGATGCTATTGCTACAGTGACACCAGATATTATTCACAATGTTTATAATAGGTCTGTTCTAACATAAGATTTAAACAGTTTGCAAACCGTTCAAACTATGCACACAAACAAATAACTGTATATAAAAGATTGCCTAAGGATGACAAATACAGTGAAGTCCGGTTATAACAAACCCGCATATAACAAACTCTCAAGTATAACGTACTTAATTTGAAACAACAAAAATTTTCTCATAAACTCAACACTATTTTTTACTGGTTATAGCAAACACGCTTATAACAAACTTCCGGATAAAGCAAACCAAAATATATCTAAACTCCCATACAAATATTTCTTTTGGATTTTCGATTTTTCATTGTGTGCTCATAATTATGACGCTTAACAAATTTTTGATTTATAAAATTTTCAGTTTTGCAAAATTACATTTTTATATTTTTTAGATGTACAACTAAATTACACGTATAGTTAAGTCTATTCTTAAACACACTGTATAGTGGCTCTTAAATTTTTCGATGACCATCATTACAGTCTTCTCAGATTTCAAAGAGTCTGATATTCTATAATACTGAAAATATTTTTTGCCAATCATTTTCTAAAACCCTTTAATCAAAGCTCTTAAAATATTTAAGATACATTTACTCTTCAATAACCCTAAAATAGATCTTTGGAAAAATTATCTTAAAAACTTAAACCAAGATTAGTTCTCAAAGACCTTTGTAGTTCTCAAATTAAAAATAAGATAATAAAAATCAAAAACACTTTTGGTTTTAATTTTTTTAGCATTCAGCTATGAATGCAAAGTGATTTATTGCCAAATGCTAACAAAAACCCGTATGACACTGTCCATAATTATGTCTTGAATTATATATATATAATTATAGATCAGACGTGTAAAGCACACAAATTATCAAGGTCACAATTATATTTTGAAAACATGGAACATGTTCTATTTTCTATAATCGACACAAACTTCTATTGCGCATTACATTTGGTTTTAATTTTTTTTTTTAAATTTTACCACTGCAGCTCCACATATAGCAATTGCAACCACTTTTTTAATTTGTTCTGCTTCCATTTTTTATTATTATTTATAACCTGCAAAATGTAGTAAACATTGAAATATATATACATACAATACGCATGCGTGGTCTTATTGAAAAGAGTAAAACAAGCAACTCAATTAAGACAGTCAAATGATGCAATTTCTGATAGCCCTGCAATTAAAAAAAAATTGTCCATAGAACTGAATCTATTGGCCATGCCTGGCCTAAATGCAGCAATTGTTTTGCAATTTTCTCATTAATAGGTTGTTCAAAAAAATGGAAGATATTTTCATTGATGTCTAAATAGAAGTGGAAGCAAATGGATAATATACATTCAGTACCGCCACATTTTGGCTAGTAGTGCACAAATATTTAGATGCTGATTATGATAATTTGTATGTTATATCTGTAAAAATGCAAGATCAGCTTCTTAAGGCTGGCGAATTTCTGCCATAAACTGGGGGCATGTTCATTAGGAAAACTACTGAACGCAGAAATGTGAAATTTTCAGGAATTGTTAATGATATAATTGTTTATAACTTGACATATTTTGTTTATTTTTTTACGCAATATTTTATGAAATAAATGTAAATTATTTTTTTAGCGATTTTAAATTTATGTCACTATATAGAGAAAAAAAACAGGAAAACGAATATATTTTTAGTTTTTTTTAATTTGCATTAATAATAGAGATGAACATGCCCCAAGATTAATAAAAATATATTTTCTTAGTCCCCACTCCGCCTTCCTATTTCATCCGCACGCTCACTATCGTACTCCCCGCCACGCATATTGTTATGCCTTTCGACTATAACACAACGCACGTGCTACCCCGCTCATCTATGATTGGCTGTTTCGTCTAGTAGGGAAATACATTGAAACGCTTGGAAGTGGAGCGTGGAACTACCGCCACCTACGGCAAAATAAAACTTTACTAAAAAGTCACCCCATCCTTAAATGCATCCAACAAGTTGATTTTTATTTTTTTATTCAAATACATTCCAAATTGACCATAGATTTGAAATATTACAAATTCTTCAACACAAAGCAATGACACAATTTTAGGTTGAAAATGTAATTTCCTCACGTTTCGATGTCGTAACTGTTGAACTGATAGTAGTACAAACACATCATCAATTGATGTTTAAAAATTACTACCATCCCTAAAATTTCATTGTTTCCAAAATTTTACAAAAAAATCATCAACCTTTGTTTTTGATAGAAATCACATATTCCATCACCTCTAAATTTTGTAACTGAGAACTGATGGTAGTACAAAGACAAGATTTTATAAAACTAGTAAAAATATTAGATAAAAAATCTTCAACCTGTGAAGATTTTTTTGATTGAAATCACAGCATGTAAGTAATTTCTTTTCTATTTATTCCTCTTGTGAAGTTTGAAAAGTAAACACCTTCTGTATGCATTCTATGTCAATTTTATTGTTTGTAAAGACTTATTATTATGATATAAAATTTGTCTGTTGAGTTAACAAGTTTAGTAGTACAAGAAAATATATTAAGAAACACCGATTTATAGCAAATAATATATTAAATTAGTTTAAGAATCACAATAGCTCCACAGTTTAAGAATAGCTGTCATTTGAATTGTTGTCTGCACCCACAAATTATATTTTAGTTATTTTTGGGTAAATTTATAAATACTTTATTGCATTTTAGTGACACTACACCCACTACATTGCAAGGTCATCTTCTTACTAATAGAAACCCAGTTTTGTATTTTATTAAATATTGCTTAATAGGTATAATTCTTGAACTTGAAATGAAATTAAAACTCCATAAAAAAAAACTAAAACTGTTTTTTTATCAACTACAACAAATAAGTAAAATATTCCATATTATTATGTATAAAGACCTAATTTATAATTAAACAAAAGAAATTGCTTAAAATATATGGTTCATTTTAGGGCCTTACACAAATGTACTAAATGCAGTTTCTGCAGAATCAAGTACTCAGTTTATTTTTTTACTATTATAAGGAAAACAGGCCCAAAAATAATGTAGCACAAGTACTTATTAGTGGAAATTAATATCCTTTGTATTTATTACAAAATATGTAATAAATATCAATTAACAACAAAATGAATAAATGAAAGAAACGAACTTACCAATAACAAGATACATATGAGCAGTCAGATTGTTTGGGAAATAAATTAATCATTTGTTTTTTTGTGTTTTGCGCATTTTCGGAATTGGGTCGTTGTATTATCTCGGGATTTGATGCCATTATAAACGCTACTTCAACACATAAAATGAAACAAACTATGCAAATATGGTGTTTGTAAATGTTACAACACTTGTATTAATTATTTATATCATTTAACTGTCAGGTCCACAAAACAGTCGGCGATTTCGCAACACCAATGTTTATTTTCTGTTTTTGACAGCTGCTGTAACCTTGAGTATGACTCATAAAGATCTGTATTGAAATGCGACCAATGAGATTAGGCCTGTGCGCTTCACGATTGGGCATCGTAATTGTAACCCGCAATCCGCATTCACACCATAAAATCAAACAAATCATTACAAAATATACATTTTTTTATTAAGTAGAATCAATCATAAATATTTAATCTAAATAATATTTTAATATAAGGTCTGCAACATTGACCTGTGATGTAAAGTGGTAGATTTGAATTTATAATTACTTCCACACTTGAATAATAAATAAATGTACGGTTTGCTCTAAATATAGAAAACAATTAAATTGTATTCTTATCTACATGAAATAAAAAAAATATTAGCATTGTTAAAAGGACATTTGTTTTTTTGTAGAAAAAAAAAATAATAAAAGTTATATGTTTTGTATTGATTTTCCGATTTAATTTATTGCGCGTTACAACGGAATCCGCCTTGAATAACTTGTAGCTTGTGCTGTCTATAATAATATGAGGATGGTATTAAATATTAAATGAACATGTTTTTTTTTTGTTATTTGGTTTGTTTGTATTATAATTTAACGTTATAATTGATCACGCCAGTGTGTCTATAAAAGCAACAGGGTGTCAGCCCCAAAAAAAAAAACTCGGAAGTCAATAAAAGTATGAGTGAAATTAATTGAAACAAACAAGCATCAATAAACCGCTATAAAAATTTAATAAAGAATTAGTTTAAACCGGCTTTGTATTCATGCTTTACAATTAATTGCCTAATTCTTATCATTAATTAAACCGACAGAAAACTGATTGCGCAGTAATTCTGTGGAAAATTTTTATTCTTTCTAACCTTTGAGGTCGAAATGACATTAAACCTTTTTTATAAAGACGGAAAATGCAACGTTCTTAGCATTGCATTTGTAATGTTTGTGAGGAACATTATAGCCTTGCTTGTGAAATACGAGGTCTGGCTATTAAATAACGAGACTACGATTGCCGAAGGCGTGTTAGAAGGGTACGGGAGAAAACAAATGCAGCGTTTGATAGCTGGTTACTATTCCAGTAAAAAACACGTTTTTGTCGCTGTAGTAGTATTTTTTTTATAGAGGTTAGAAACAAACAAAAACACGAGCAAAGGATCGATGTGAAATGGCTCATTAAATTAAAAAAAAAACTCCGATTGAGTGCTATAAGTTGTTGAAAGAAGCTTATGGTGAGAATTCTCTATCTCGTGTGTTTTCCAATAGTGTAAACGGTTTTCTGAAGGCCGAAAGAGCACCGAAGATAACCAACGTCCAGGTCGACCAGTCTCAGTTTCAACTCCGCAAACAATAACCAAAATTAATCGTGATGACTCGTGATGACTGAATAGGTTCCAAAAGGTCAAACTGTAAACCAAACTTTTTATTTGAAAGTTTTGGCAACACTGCGAGAGCAAGTTTGTAAGAAACGGCCGGTGTTGTAGAAAAACGTCTGTGAAGAGTTATTTAGCCGCTAGAAGCACTCCAGTGCTCAAACACGCGCCAGATTTAGCACCCTGTGACTTTTTTCTGTTTTCAAAGATCAAGTCTGCCTTAAAAGGAACCCGGTTTGAGTTGATAGAAGAAGTAAATCAAATATTTTCCTAAATGCTTTGACCAGCATCGCTTTGGCCAACTGAAAAAAACTAATAGAACGGTGTGTGGCAAGGGAAGGAAAGTGCGTTGAAAGCATTTGGTTATAGAATAATTTTTAAAATAAAACTCTTTTTCATAAACAGTCTCGTTATTTAATAACCAGACCTCGTATTGTTCTCAAAGTTTTGTTTAAAATATAATCCGGACCTGGAACCGATTTGAGTTTGAAATGTGCAATAGACCCTGGACATACAAACCGATTCAAGAATTGAATCAGTGTCAGTAAGCTGTATGCACTGTCTTACTTTTTTGTGAACCTTTTCCACATGATTCAATATTAATTTTTGTCATAGACCTACGTGCATTAGAGTTAAAGGCTTTGCCTTCCAAAGTATATTCAACTCCTCTTTTGCCATGAAGTAAAAAAAAAAAAAACGGTGTACGCTTATTTCGAAGAGCGTTAGCTATCCTTCACATCATATTAAAATTTTTGTTAAAAAACTCAAGAAAAGGTTTTCAGCACTGATTGCCTTCTTAACCTCACTATTGAACCGGTTTAGCTCGATTTGGTCCGTTGGGTCATGTAATCTTTGTTAATTATGTTTGGCTCAATTTTGATATTGGATGAGCTTCTTAGTCTTTATATCAAGTCTTGTAAACCGACTTAATAATCTCTTCACACCTCCAATAAAAATCTAAAACAAACTGAGAACTTGATGACCAAAATAGCAGTTTGAGCTGCAATATTCTTGAGTAACGCGATGTCAAGAACGTCTCCAGAGTAACCTTAAGAACAGTAATGGGTTGGCATGTTTTCTTCTTTTTGGCGTGCTTCATCCGTTTCGGAAATTAGCGATCATCATCACAATCTTCTCCTTGTTCACTGCACTGCAAAAAAATTGCAGCAATGTCATGTCAAACCACTGGCATAGATTTTTAAACCATGAAGTTTGGCATCTTCCCGGAGCTCTTCTTCCCATCATCTTTCTTTCCAGAATCAGTTGGAGTATTCTGTATCTATCACTATGCCTCATTATGTGTCCGAGATATTCCAATTTACTAACTTTCACAGATTTTAATATTTCCTGTTTCTTGCCCATTCTTTGCAGAACATCCTCATTACTAATGTGCTATTTCCATAAGATATTCAGGATATGACGGTATGTCCATAGTTCAAAAGCCTTCAGTTTTTTCTCTGTATTCTTTGATAGAATCCAGGATTCAACTCCGTACATTAGTGTTGAGAAAACGTAGCAGCGCAACATTTTAACCTTAATTTGCATGCTGTTGAAAACTTTTCTCATCTGGATAAATGTCGTTCTTGCTATTTCTATCTTTAATTTGATTTCTACTAAATAATCCCAGAGTTTATTCACGCATGTGCCTAGCTATGTGTATTTGTCCACTTGGTCTATAGTTTTGTTGTTGAGAAGTATCGTCCGCTGTAATAGATTATCTTTACTGACGAGCATATATTTGATCTTTTTGAGATTGAGATCGATTCCGTACTTTTTGCTGACTAATTTGATCTTATGCATCATCAGCTGAAGCCCTTGAGCTGTACTCTCCAATATATCGATATTCCTTTCTCCACTCCATCCAGCGCCTCCTTAAATGTTTCTTCCAAGTATATGTTAAACAAAGTTGGCGAAAGCACACAACCCTACCTTACACCTCTGCGAATTTGAATATTTCTCGTGCTTTGGTCTTCAACTCGTACTTCTGCCGTCTGTTGCCAGTTGTTGTCTAGCCATAATATAATGTAGCCTTTTTCTTAAACATACTTCAACAGCACTTTGTCTTTAGCATTCGTTAGTCTGATGTGCCAAGCTGGATGATTTCAGTTAAAATCTTATGCAACTACTGTTGGAAGTTGGCGGTCTAGTATGGCATCAAAATCTGCTGTTATTAACTGCTTAGTTGGCAACTGATGTGCTGAAATCAACTTTACCAATCCCAAACCAGAAACATTAATTGCAATCAATTTTGCCCTTAACTCAACAGTTGAGGGCGTAGAAACTTCCAAGTGGTCAGCTGGTTCTTTTGGCTAAGGTTGCAGTTCTACGTCATTGTGCTCCAAAAGTGTTTCCTAAATACGTGAAAGTGTTTAGAATGTTGTAACCTTTTTCAGAAGCTAAGAGATCAATATTATTTTCAAAAAAGAACGCCTTTAGCTTTTCTTTTTTACTATTAATGCCGTTGTTATTCTAAAAGCATACAAAAAACAGAATTTCTTCATTATTCATGTCAGGAGATTTTTGCGGGCGTTTATTGATCAATTACCAGTACTTTTACCTGAAAGTGGTGGTTGAGCGCCAGAACCCATTGCCTGTAATATGTCGGATAATTGCAAATTTGTATGAACTACAGACTTAAATGAGTAAAAAAAAGCATACAACTTCCTGGAAAATTGAGGTATATTTATTGCTGGTAACTAAATCAAAATGTCTTTTTGTAGTCTCTGAACATTCAAGCAATTTTTATTGTCTTAGATTACAAATTAACAATAATGTATATGATCAGCTGGATTTTCAATATTACAAATCTGTGTAAACTTTGCTATTTTCCAAGATCAGATTTACAAAAGCATTCAAATATGACAGAACATACACACAAACAAATTTGATAAGAATCTCACGGCTGTCATAAGTAGCTTTAATATCCACTTATTGGGGCAAAGATGCTTCTTGATTTTTTATTGCCAAAGTGTTAGAACAAAATCAATAACACAAGCAGATGAAGAGTTTGTGGATAGTACATCTATTATATTCTAGACCTTACTACTACTAGTATTTTAAAACAGGGAAAGCAATACTACAATACAAGTTTCAAGCATATTTTATTTGGACTTTTACACCACAATTCAGTGTATGACTTAATTAGTACTATTAAATATAATTATACTGTACAATTTATATAAATATATATATAATTTACAAAATTAGTTTCATGATTTCCGATGTCCTGTTTCTGTCAAGATTGTTTCCAGTTTTAAATTAACATTTGCAGTAATGTGACATTGATGCGTCCAACTAGAGGCAAAGTACATAACTTCTTTTTTGCTCTTGGAATGTGCAATATTTTCCAAAATGTATTGCTTTTCCTAAAATAGATCAAAACATTACATGATTCATTCATATTCGGTAAGTAATGAGTAATATTTTAAAGTCACTTATTTTATATTGATTCTATTTCAATCAACTTTCAATTAGATTTAGATTACTTGGGTAGATGGGTGCAACTTTTGTATGAAAAGATTGTGTAAAGAATGAACAGTTGCAGAGTTCTAGATGTTTTAAAGTTTATTCAAGAGATAAAACATGTAAGGTAATTTTTAACAAACATTTAATCATATAATCCAATTAACGTTTGTGGCAAAAACTATATGAATTTAACTAATAGATAAAATTGCTGTAATTAAAATATTTTACCTTGAATTCTGTTTTATATGCCTCAGCAATAGCATCAACTAATTCAGATATTTGTTCAATAGTTAACGAAATAAATAATGGCTTAGAATGTTTTTGCAGTTTAACTAAAGCTTTCATTTGTGATGAAAGAAAAAATAAAGCATTTGAATAAATTGATAATTTTTGAATAACAGCGTATAAATCTGTCATTAAACCCTCTAAACCAGACGGATATTTTTTTAACGAATCAGATTTAATTAAAGCTATTTGCTTAACAATATTAGATCCTTGTATGTGATTTTCGTTCCATTTTTGAATGTTGTTGTAAATATCTGCAGCAATATCTCTAGCTACTCGAGGCAATCCAGTTAGATTTTTTTGTGGAGAAACAGCAGCAGGACTCTGAGGTACTATAAATATATGACATTATATATTGTCAATTTTATTTTAAAAAACTTACAGGATATAGGTGAATAGGATATGTCTCTGAATGCATGATTGTTACTTGAAGGGGGTGTTTGGGGTAGCATTTCTAGTTATGTACATTAATAATTTTCAAATATATATTTAACCTAAACGTGATTTTATTTATTGACTTATAAACAAAAGCTTGTGATGGGGGTTAAGCATATAAGCACGTGGTAACTAAGGAACAATTACATTGTAAAAGTAAATTATTATTAATATGCCATAAGTCGTATGAAAATGTATCTGTATTTTCCGACAATATTTTTTTATTGATCATGCAATGAGTACAACTAATATGTATATGTTTAATTTTATGGCAGTCATTTAATTAATTAGTATTTAATTTATTTTTATTGTACTTTGTAATAATGACTTCAATATCAGAGTGAAGTTTTCTATACTCAACAAAGTTCAAATATACTCCAGAGGCGTAGAAACTAGAAATTCGCGTTCTAAAATTTATAAAAATAATTGTAAACAAGATGAATTTAAAGATATAAATTAATTAATGTTGTATTAAGCCATTATCGGTCTTTAAAGTTAGTGTATGTTAGTGTTTACATTACATATACACAAAGTGAATAATAAACAAAGAAGAAAGAAGAAGAAATTGATTATACATTTGTTCCAACCGACACCAAACGCGGTTTGGGACCGTCAGGATTGTGCGCAGTTGAACTTTCGCGTTCCAACCGTACACAAACCATGACTCTGACTAGAAGTCGGGCGTTCCAACCTGACCCCAAATCGTCCACAACCAAGTTGTGGACCGTCAGAAACAGTCAGCGATCAGAAGCATGTACTAAAAATCCGGAACTGCCCCAGTCATGCGCAAAGAGTAAAAATGTTGCCGCTATTGAAATTAATGAAATTGAAATATCTCCTGTCGCATCTACCACAATTTATTTAATTAGTAGAATTTAAATTTAATGATAATAACAGTAATTTAATTATCTGAAACTTAATTATAGTTTTAGTGAAAAATAAAGGAATAAAGTTCATTGTAACATAGTTTTTTAAAGATGATTAATTGTTTAATTATATATTTATTTGTATAAAAATAGTAATAGAATAATGTGATACACAACGTCAGGTGTGATATGTTAAACAATTTTAGTTTTTAATATTTGTTTACATTACATAACCTCACTTTTTAAAACTATTTGAATTTAATATAATTGATGGTTGTGACCTCTACTACGTGATAACTCATGTTAATAAAATAATAAATTAATTTACTACGTTTTTTATCACAAATTTGTGATAAAAAACGTAGTAAATTGTTTTATTATTTCATGTTTGAATTTAGTCAAAAACTTGGTTATGGCGCGTTCCAACTGACAAGCAAATTGTATTCAGTCGGGGACCAGTACAAAGTCGGCGCTTGCGCAAAAATAATACATGTATTAGTCGCAACCAGTTTGCAAACTGCCGAGCGATGTCGGTTGGAACAAACCTATAGTTATGAAATAAATTAATAATTTATTCAAACTCAATCTAACAATCACAGTAGCTTGTTTAGGACGACTTATCACTGCCAATCATGAAAACTGAACGCCGCCGTTGAGTCATTGTTTGCCGGCAGCGTTTGTCAAAATTTATTTATTTAGTACTGACAATTTGAAATGTTAATTATTAGTTAAATAAAATAAAATAATTCAACTCTAACAATATTACAATAAATTAACATTTTTGTACGCATTTTATAACATATCTACTTTCTTTCTTTCTTTGATAAAATTTATTTTTCTCACTGTTTTCTTGATGGTATTTTGTATTTTTGTCAATCGGAAGAAGTTGAATCAATTTTAAACTTAAATTTTTTTTGTAATGTCTAATAAATGACAAAAAATTCAAGTTAGCGGGAAAATATTTAAATCATATCAGGGTAGCGGGAAAAAACAATTATTTAAATATTAATAACTAATTAGTTTGAAATATTATATAATACATTGAAATGATAATTATTTATCGAAACATGTATAGTAAATAAATATAATAAATATTTAAATAAAATCATTAACTTAAATAATATGAATATTACAAACTACATAAAATCTTTACTTTAACTTATTAATATTTTAAATATAATAAAATAATTATTATTTAAAACAAGTATAATTAAATTAAAAAATTGGATATGTATGAACTAGATTTAGCGATCAAATGTTACAAATTTATTACTTCAATTACCTGTAACGCCACTGGAATGGAATGTCACACAGCCAGCTTCAGGGTGATATGTATAACAGAATGTGGAAAATGTTGATAATGAAGAAATCTGGAATACCTAAACTTAACCTTAAAAATAATTTAGTAAATTTAAAATGACTATTTTGATTTCATTAAAAAACGCCACACTCGTACAAAGTTTATCAAAATGTGGGAATTTACAAGTATTACACACGAAAAATTGGATGGTAAATGTAAAACGTCATTTATCCAAACAATTACCACTAGAAAGTAAGTCCTATAGGTTATCTTGGTTTACCTCATAATAAATTTTTATATTTTAGATATAGCAGAAAATTTACCTCAGAAAATTATACCATTTCATGAAGTTATAAAGAATAGACGAGATGAGGCTAATCGAAGTATCCTGGTACAAGTACAATCGGCTCAATCATATAAAGAATTACATTCATATTGCAATACCTTAGGTACTGTAACAAATATGCTTCATTATTCATCAGGAGTAGAACCAATGCATTTTATAATAGTTGAATTTGCAAAAGAAACTGACGTTGATAATGTGTTCAATGCTAGTTCGTATATAGAAGAATCCCAAATTGTACCAGTACAATCATCTTTTTTATGGTTTAGAGCTTCCACCAGGAAACAGCAAACTAAAATGAAAATTTCCAAAAATGTAAAGTTATTAATAGAAAATGGTACTTGTGTGCCGAAAGATTCAGATGTGCAAGATGCTTTGCGTGAAGCAGAAAGTGTAAATATGTCTTGATATAATATTTCAATTATTTTAACAATTTAATGTTTTTAGATTTCTGATCAAATGATTCGACTTCATAATATGACGATGTTAAATGATGTTGGAACAAGACTGAGGTTTTTAGTTGCAAAACAAATTGAAACTGCAGTATCGGGAATGTTTCCTTCTGCAACAGCGTTACCATTTGGTTCATCTGTAAATGGTTTTGGAAAAATGTGCTGTGATTTAGATTTAGTTTTAAGATTAAATCATAATACAAAGGTAATTTATTTGTGATATATTAACTTTGTCTATGTTTGCTTTGGAGACTTGCGTTTTTTTTTTTTAATTTAAATACATTTATACTAAATTGTCTTATACACCAAGAAGCTTCTACAGCTTGTTTAAAGGCATATAATTATTATTATAATTGCATACATTTGGTAACAGTAACTAGTGCGTAAACTTATTACATAATTTACAAAATGAAAAATCATTTATGTTATTAGAAAGTCTTTTAATGCCTTAGTGTAAGTGACAAGATTAGGTTTTTTAATTATTTGCTCAGAGAAATGAATGCAGTTATATTGTTTTTTCATTTGTTATTATTTATATTTTATTCTTGTTGATTAATTATGAATCTGATTATTAATAATGATGTTGACTTTGGTCTTGATTAGTTTGTTTTATTTTTAGTATAAATTCATACATTAAGAATAGTTATACTGTCAAAAAAGGTAATTTGATGATGGACCTAATATTGCATCTTATGTATACACAATACATTTTTTAATGTTGGTGTGATATTGCCAGTTAAGTTTGTCATCAGTTTTAATTCTAAGTATATTTTGATTGGTTTACTCTTTTAATAGGTTGTTGATTAACTGTTAGGTTTATGCTGGAATTTTGTATATTTTTATTTACAAATATTAAGTATTCAGTCTTATTGGTGTTCATTGATAGTTTGTTTTAGATTAACCTGTTATGGAATTTTATTAGGTTGTGGTTTACTAGTGTACTTTGTTTGTGTAGGTTATTTCCTTGATATAGTAGTGTATCTGGGTATATAACATATTCAGCAGAAAGGCCACAATTCTTAATGTTGCTAATATTCAGCAGATATAATACATGACCTAATACTGAACCCTGTGGTACACTCTTTTTTTACAGTTTGTTCAGTACTTAGCTATCCTTTTATTTTTGTAAGTTGAATTCTTCCGATTAAGTATCTACAAATTAATTGGTTTGCCATTTGATTCATATATTCTAACAATTTTGTTTTTTTGAACTGAAAAATATTATTAAACTGTCATCATACGTACTTGATGGTACAATAAATAATTAATTGAGACTTGAGAACTATGATGTGATCCAGATAGTTGTTTTAAGATGGCAATTTATTGTTCATATTTCAACACTGCCAACAGTTATTGTTTAAGATGAGGGTACCTGAAAAGAGAACGAACGAATGATGGGGGTTCTAGAGTAGACTGAGGTGGTCAAATCGGCATGTTCTGATGTTGCATTTGGATGCGTGTTTTGTAGTGTTTGTTCCATTTTTGTTACTACTACTTAATTTAACATTATCATTTACGTATGCAATAAAAATAATTATTAATTTTAATAAGGAATAAGTATGATTAATGCATATAATACATATATTTTTCTACTCCCTTCTATATATTGTCACTTTTATTCACGCCTAACTGAATGGATATGTATCATATATCCACTCTAGTGTGGATATGATATGACGTACCAACCATAAAAACAAAAAATACAAATCACAATGTTTATTTGATTACGTCGCTAAATACAAATGGTTTTTTTATTTGTAAAATGTCAAAAATAGATTAGGAACGTCTTATTTATTAACTGTTATTATAGAATAAAGCTTAAAAACACTTTTAATTAAATATTTTAACAGCATAATTTAACTTTTACTTTTTCATTTTTCCACCTGCCACCTGTATTTCTTCTTCTGTGCATTTTGGTATCATAGACATGTCTACTCGTAGCTCTTTTCATGTTGTTTTGCTTTGGTTTGGAAATAGTTTTATTGCTTCGGCCATTAGTTTATCCCCTATTGTCTATTATTGCTTTTTTTTTTTAAGTTTTTCTCTTACTTGCATATGCCTCTTGTGTCTGTTGCACTAGGTTGAGTTGCCTGCGATATCTTCACTCTACCAATACATTGGCTAATAGTTTACTTTTTATCTTTTATTGTTTAGTGTCTTTTTGCAGGTATTGATTATAGTTTTCTTTAGGTTGTCAGTGGTGTCAGTTGTTCCTTTTGTGTGTTCGTCCAAGTTTGCCAGGAATTCCTTCTCTGGCTACTGCAGAAAACTCAGTCTTTGTTTTCTCTTTATCTCTCTCTTTTTTGGACTCAAATTCTATGTGTATGTTTATGTGGTCAATCAGATTCTCTTTCTTGCTCACGTGTCAGTTTTTATCTTTTGTTATCATCTTGGTCTAGCACAAAATAAAGTCTATGTATCTATCCATATCGTTTTCTTGAAAAGTTGGTACTCCTCCCCCTAATTAGGATACAGTGCTTGTTTTTGTTTGCCTATTCCTCTAGAATGTCTCCTTTTTGATTGTCCTTAGCTGAGCCTCTTATGCCAGACTTGTCATTAAAATTTCCGCCAATAATTTTGTTTTTTCTGGTCTTTGCTTAATTCTGCTAGCAAATTTTAATTGTTTGGTGCTTTCATTTGGGGAGAATTAACAGGAGTACATAACTGCATCTTGTGACTTCACCCAGGTGAATACCTCATCACTTCCTGATTTTTTATCTGAAATGCTGTATTGTCTGGGATTGCCGCGTATCCCGTTTGTGATCTATCTTTTCCTGCTAGCTGTAATTTTCTTATTGGGTCCCGAGTCAAAGTCTGCTCTTGTTTTTTGGAAATTCTATTATTCACATCTGTTCCAGCTTGAGTGTATTCTCCATTTTGCTGCGAGATGTTCTGCTGCCTTTTCCTGCATGCTTACAAAAGCATATCTTACTCAATTTTGGTTAGTCTTTACTGCTACTTTTACCGTGTCTACCTTGACACTGAGGTTGTCTCACATGAGTACCTTGTTGATGTACGTAGGTTCAGTCATTATTTGGTTTAATTACGATCCTAATGGATGGATCGTGTTCATTTGTCTGTTCCTTTGCTTCTTAGGCATGTAATTTTTTTACTCTGTCCTCGTTGAGGCAGTGTTCCAGCACTTTTCTGGCCATTCTTGCTTCTGCATTGTTGACAGGCTAGTCTCAATTTTTTTTTCTTGCTTCCTTTTATTTTATTTCTTGCATTGCCTTAGTCATTCCAGTGGTTTCATTCCTACTGTGGTTTTTACTACATAGGTGTGTCTTTTGTTCTTTTCTTCTGGTTTCTCATTTTGAGCAATGATGGAATTTTTTTGTAACCTCACACCACCGTTTAGTGATTTCTTGCCGTTTCTTTATTGTCTGTCTTTGGCAGCTTTCTTTTTCTTCTGTGCTTGTAGTTTCCTAAAAGCAGGGCATTTTTTGCTTTCCATTCAGAGACCTTGCAAAATTTTTGTAGGGTTTGCCATTTGTTGCCTTGTATTTTGTTGCCCTTTGACCTAGTCTATGGCATCTGTAACATTTTTGCGGAGAGAAAACCTGTCTACGTCTAGAAGCTTTATTGCCTTCTTCATCTATCCAGTATTTTTTAAACTTCTTTGTTGCTTCTTCCTTCTTGCTTTTGAACACTGGTTTAATGTTGCCATCCTTTATTATAATTATTTTTGCGATGATTTCTCCGTTGTCCATCTCGTTCTTCATGCATTTTATTTGTCTGTTCCTTTGCTTTTTAGGCATGTCATTTTTTTACTTGTACTGTTTTTATTTTGCAGTGTATTGTCATTTTGAGTATCTCCTCGTTGAGGCAGTATTCCAGCACTTTCCTGGCCGTACCTGCTTCAGCATGACAAGCTAGTCTCGATCCCACTGTGGCTTTTGCTGGTTGTTAGATTGTTGCTCTTTCCAGAATCCGTGAAGCAGCCTGCCTTAGCAGTGAAGGATTGTTTCGAAACGGGAACGTTTTCGGTACCTCTCTGGGGTGTATTATTTTTCTTTTCTAACATTTTTGTTTTTCAAATTGCATAAAAGTCCGTCTATTTTATACCTCCTGGCAGGTTTGTTGTCGTCATAGTTTTTTCAGTTCATTTGGGAAGAGAGAACAAGAACATATGAAGATATATGTTTTTTTGGGGCCTTTGATACCTAATAACGTCGGGAACCGAAAGTTGGCCAAGAGTAGACCGAAGAGTGTTGTCCAAAGATGGTCATAGTTCATAGTAGGTAGTGTAGAAGAAAAGAGAAAGAGTTGGAAGTATCATTACCGAGGCAAGGCTACTGCAATGGTGTTGTTCTGCTAGTGCAATTCTCTATTTGTCAACTGCGACCTGTTTGCACCTTCCGCAACCTCTAAAAAATAGAAATCCGAGACGATACCCACATCAAGATTATTATCTACAGTTTCTGAAATGGCATTTTCAATGTTTTGTGTACGTAATGTCTTTTCTTGGAGGTTTAAAGCATCCTTAAAATTTCTAGCTTCATGCGATTTTTTTTGCAATAATGCAAATGCATGTTGGCGTATTTTGCGAAAGTAAATGTAACCATAGTAAAACAAAAATTGCTTAACTGGGTTTGTTAGTTTTTTATGTTTTGATATCTACTATTACCTTTCAAAGCGTGGAAGGTCAATTTATTAATACCTGAACATCTTTGAATTTCTTTGTGGTCCTCAAGTATGTTTTCAATCTTGCAAGAAGGCAATCCTGTTGGAACACTGTCTCAAAATCAATCAAGTTTGGTCAAAAGAAATGAAATTTTTATTACTTAAAAAAAATGTAATAAAAATAAAAGTTTGTGGTATATAAGTTTCTATAGTTTTTGTTGCATGAATAATCAAGTAGTAAAAATCAATTGATTATATATTTAGCACTGATAATATATGTTTTAGCAAATTACAGATGATACCAGGCTTGTATACCACTGTAAAGCCACAATGGGATCTGAGAGATCTACATCTCAAAGACACATGGAAGCAATTGGTGATTTAATTCAATTATTTCTACCTGGATGTTCACAAGTTAGAAGAATATTACAAGCTAGAGTACCGATAATTAAATATTACCAACAACTAGCAGATATTGAATGCGATTTATCAATGGCCAATTTGTAAGTTTTATTTTTATAATTTATAATTATTACCATTATCATTCTTTTTAAGATCCGGACATTATATGTCGGATTTTCTATATTTAATGGGATCAGCAGATGAAAGAGTTCGACCTTTAGTATTTGCTGTTCGAAAATGGGCTGCTGAAGTAGGGTTAACAAATTCGTCACCGGGAAGATGGATATCTAATTTTTCATTAACATTACTAGTCCTTGCATTCCTGCAAAGTAATGCGCAACCAATTTTACCTTCATTAAATACATTAGTAAGAATGTCTGGTAAATACAAAACGAATCATTTTGATAATAATTATATAATAAATGAGTTTCAGGTCCTGAAGACAAATTTGTTACTGAAGATGGTATTAATTGTACGTTTTTACGTGATATGAATAAATATCTTGCGATAACTCCAATTGAAAATAAACATAATTTAAAAACACTGCTACAACAATTTTTTGAATTCTACTCGCAATTTGATTTTACATCAAAAGCAGTATGCTTAAATGAATCAGTTGCTATTACAAAACCAGAACATAGCGCCTTATACATTGTAAATCCATTGGAAAGAGGACTAAATGTTAGTAAAAATGTCAGTATAGAGGAATTGGAAAAATTCCGAATTGAAGTACGAAATGCTGCATGGATACTTGAATCTGAGGAAACTGCATCACCAAATTGGGGGCTTCTTTCATTATTCCAGTCTAAAAAGAGACCTGGTTTAATTAATAGTACTAATAATAATAATCATTATACTAGTAGTAGATCTAAATTAATTGAAGTTAGTAAGTTATTTGAAGAAGAGGGTGACAAAGGACCGGTTTTTAGAAATGAGGATGTAAAGAGACAAGTTGATTTAATTAAAAAGCAGAGTAAGGCAGATATCAAGAAATTTGATACTAGTATAGATTTTAATAGGGAAAAATCGGGAAGGTAATGATTATAAAATATAGACTTTTTTACCATATATTTATGATTGTTAATAAAATATAAATTTTTATAATGAATCCGATTTTCTTATTCCTTAATTAGTAATCTAATTTATTGCAAGATCTACATGAACGGCATGTTTTTGAAACCGGTAAGTATGGTTAGTAGCGGGTAGTAAATGTGCTTATATTGTTTTTTTTAAGGTAAAAATAGATGATATTTGAATCATTTTTTTTATTAGTCCATTTAGCCCATTCCAGTTATAATTAATTTTATTTGAACCTAATGCTGTACATAATATGGCTGATAAAAATGTTAAGACTTAATATATATATGAAAGTGGGAATGGAGTTTTGTTTGATGAAGCAAGTGACCGTAAGAAAAGAAAGGTAAAGAAACACATTTTCTTATGCTTAAATTAATTATAAATTTAAGTAAATTATTTCAAACTAAAATATAGTCTATGCTTGTAAACCATCACGTATTTGACGCTACTTCGAGAGCTCTCGGTGGTCTAGCGATGCATCTCATCTCATCTCTTGTAGTAATAGGTGGCGCAAAATGTCAGTTCAGTTCATTTTGTGAAGTAAACAGATACAAAATACATGAATCGCTAAACTCCTCAAGAACGGCCCCGGGGCAGCCGTTCTGCTGATAATATTGCGGCTGTGGCTGAAGATGTTGCAGAGGACACCGGAGTATCGACCAGGTGACGTGCCACGGAATTGGGCATCATTCGGCGGTTTTACAAAGAATGTTGAAGATGTTCTCTTACAAAGTGCAGACAGTGCATCAGCTGCTAGCCGTTGACCGCCAAGCGCGTCTAACTTACGCTCAAGCCATCCTGAATCTCGACCACGAGGAAGACAACTTTTTATCGGAAATCATCATTAGCGACGAGGCCCATTTCCATCTCTGTGGATACGTGAATAAGCAGTAATATCTCTTCTGGGGTACCGAAAATTTGCTTATAACACACGAAGAGCCATTACACTCTCTCAAAGTTACTGTATGGTGTGGTGTTTACGCTGGAGGCGTCATTGGGCCTCAAAGACTTTCTTCTACCTCAACTGGACGAATTGGGACTGGAGAACATGTGGTTCCAACAGGATGGAGCAACGGTCCATACTGCACGATCCACAACCGAAATTCTGAGGGCTGCATTTCCGGGTCGCCTAATCTCTCGTTTTGTTGATTTGCAATGGTCGGCAAGATTGCCCGATTTAACCGTTCTAGACTTCTTTTTGTGGGGTTTCTTGATGTCACGAGTCTATGTCAACAAGCCTCAGATTCTTGAAGCCTTCAAAGAGAACATCCGTCAGGATTGCGGGAACATATCGCCGGAAGTTCTGGCAAGAGTAATGGAAAATGCCATAAATCGAGCTCGTATGGTCATCAATTCTGGCGGCGGCCACTTGGCCGATACTATTTTTTCTACTTAATGAACAAAAATTTAGACATGAAATAAACACAATCCAAAAGCAAAACTAAAGTTTTTCATTTATTAAAAAAATATCAGTCAAACAACATCGAGTGACTACTTTTGCGCCACCTAGTATAATTAGGCAAAACAAACATTGAAGTTCTCGTGCGACCAGACGATTTGACTTCAGCCATCGCTTGCTTTTTATTATTTCGGTTTTCGGCACACATCACTCTTATTTTAACTTTAACAAAAATATGATCTGATTTTACGTTAATTACTTTTTTTTTCTATATACTAAAATTAGAGGAACACTATTTACAATAAAATATTAAAATGATGTTGGGTTTTTATGATTATTGTATTTACATCAGTTGTTTCTTTATACAAATAAGTAAATTATACACAAATTTCTCTTAATCATTACCGCTTTTAGAAATTATATTAACAATAATCAAAAACTTGAACTAATATTTCTTAAATAGTACAATGCATGGATGATCAAGGTGCATATTTTAATCACGTTCTTTAAGATCTACATTGGCTCTGTTATAAAACATAACTGTCGAAAACAAACGATGCATTAGACGTAAAAAAAAGAGTCAACATCTCACTTGTCGGGGAAAAAAAATATTAGTTTGTTTAATGTATTGTCCGTTTTGTTAATTAATAAAATAACCTTTTTTAAAAAATCGGTGTGTGGTTTTTTGCGGGCATGCACAAACAACAAAAATAGATATTTGTCTTGGATTTAGTTGTTAGATCATGCTGCTTGAGAAGAAATTACGATTACGTGTTGTTAAGTACGCATTCAATGGTAATTCAAAGAAGATTTTAGCTTCCATAAATTGAATTTGTCAAATTCAGTGATGACGTGCGTGAATGGATACCGGTTTGGAGCTTGTTCAAAAACATTACACCAAGCTACATAATTCCAATCGGAAGATAAGTATTAGTATCTTCTATCAGTTGTTACGTCAAGACAAGACTACATGAAGGTAATTGAAAGCGCGATTTGGAAGAGAAGATTTGCTCTTTGAGGTGTACGTTAGGGAACTTAAGTTAGTTCTTAACAATGCCATGTCAAATTAACCTAATTGTGGCATATCTAATTTGTACGACAAAATTGAAACACAACAGAGCACTAGAGACATGTTCTGCCATGTTGTAATTTCTGATAGAGCCATGCCTTCCGGGAGAGTTGATGCGAGTATGCAACGATCTACATGGTTTTTAGAGAACCCAGATGCTACTATTGCAAATTGTCTGGCACTCTTGATGCTTTTTTTGAAAACCGAAGTAAAAGGGGCGAAACAAAACTTGCTTGCTAATCTAACGTAACTTGACGAAAAAGTTTTTAGTGGCGGTGATAAACTAGATAACCTATTCCACCTATTACTTCGTAATCTAATATCATTGAAAATTGTGTGGTGGCGCGTGTATTTTTACAAACTTTAATAGTGAGAGTGCACAATAGAAGTAATAAATCGGATGTACATACGATAATAGAAATGGGGTTGCAACGGTTATACATATCGAGACGTGTGGCACAAGAGTTGCAATATTAGCCTAAGTATGTAGAGACTATTGTACATGCTTTACTTGGGGTCACTCGAACAGCGGAACAAAAACATTTGTGTTATGACGTGAGTTTGATCGGTAAATTTGCTGGCTATACTGGAGTATGGACCAAGGAAATTGAAAACAGCTAATATTGAAGTTTGACATCCTTTAAATAAGAGATGGCGAAGAGAAGAAAACCAACAATTACTTATAGCCAGACTCAAGAAATTGTTTAATAAAACCATATCGGTCACACAAGAAAGAAGGTAGGACATCCACCATTACCATCAAACTATCGATTAGCAATGAAGAGGTTGGACATATTTAAATACTGTGTTTTGTTTTTAAGTTGTTTTAAATTTGTTATGAATATATCAACTTCAGATATGTATTATATTTTCAGTCTTTTTATTTTGTGAAAAAGTAGTAACACTTAAATTAAAACATTTATAAGTCATTATTGTAAATTGTTTAGCAAAACAGTGTGTTTGCAGAAAAAAGGTAAACTTTTTTTTTTAGTTGTGTATCGATCTATATGGAGCACTTTTGCTTACATGGTTAAAATGTTTAGCCATGAATTGAGAATTAGAACACTTTTAATTTTAATAGTTAACTATATGGCGGTTTTCTGTGTTTTTTGGTTTCAACTACTTTTGACAATAACTTTATAACTCAAAAAGAGCTTATCGATGTTCTGAGAAGTACTGGACAAAATTAAATTGAATCAGTTTATTTATTTAACAAATAAATTTAATAAATGGCAATGTGTTTTAAAGAATATATAAATGATCTAAATAGCAAAATATGCCACTTTAAGTCTAAATTTAAGTCAAGATGGATCAATGTAAGAAGATCAAAAGGTAGATTTGTTATGAAATATAGTAATTGGCTAAAAACATGGAGGAAGAACGCTGCTTTTGGAAAAAGTAATAAGCGCACCATGCGCATAAAAACTGAATTTTGTAGGATTTTGATGTTTTTTGGTTTTTGCCACTCTTAAAACTATCCTATTTTACCTAAGAGATTTTTTTTCATTATTTTTTTTTGTTAATTTGTATGTCAAAATGTATACGAATTTAAAGTTTTAGAATCCATTTTTACTTTTAAAAACAAATGTTTATTATTATTTAGTACATAAAGGGTTTTCTAATAAGTTTCATTTTGAATAGCAGGCTATTTGGGCAGCTGTCAATTTTGAAGCTATTATCTTTTGACATTTGACAAGTAAAAACTACGCCATTATTAAAAATGGAACAATATACGCTTCAACAACATTGAAATTATTAAAATTCACTACAAAAATTTGGGGCTTAAAAAATCCAAGAATGATTGTTCAAAGGTCTTTGCATCTTCAACGTGTCACTGTTTGGTGCGGTTTTTGGGCTAGTGGTGTGATTGGACCCTACTTTTTTAAAAATGTGGCTGGTGCAACTGTTACGGTGTATGGATGGCGCTACCGAGCTATGATTAATGATTTTTTATGGCCGGAATTGAAAGATATTGATGTGGACCACGTTTATTTTCAGTAAAACGGCGCTACGTGCCACACAAGCAACGAAACAATTGCAATTTAGCAAGAAAAGTTTTCTCACCGTGTTATTTCTTGAAGAAGTGATCACAATTGGCCACCGAAATCTTGTGATTTAACACCTTTAGACTTTTTTCTTTGGGGCCACGTGAAAGATAAGGTCTATGCCAATGCTCCACAATCGATTTAAGACTTTATAGATGGAATTCGTGAAGTTATCGAAGACATACAGCCGCAAATGTGCGAATTGGTTATGGAAAATTTTATGAAAATAATGTGGTACTGCAACCGTAACCGTGGCGGCCATTTGACTGATATTGTTTTCAAATGTTAATGTCATACCTTCCTCTTTACAATGAAATAAACATTTATTGATTTCTTTTAAAAACAAAACTATCCATCCTTGATTAGTGACACAGCTGATGAAAGCATTTTTGCAGATTAGCTTAGGCTATATGAACATAGACATTCTGCGGTTTTTGTGAAATGGTGCGAATAATAAAATAAAGGTCTTCAGGTCTTTAAACATAGATTGGTTGTTTTTGGGGTAAATGCCACTCCGTTCCTGCTGGGACCGACTATCGAACATCATCTTGAAAAAGTTTAGGAAGATGTAATGAGGAAGATAGTAAATAGAGTTTTTACGTTGATAGCTGTGTCACTAGCATGTCGAATACTGAGACATTAGAATGGTTTATTACCGAGGCTGCGGAATTGATGGTTCAAGCAAAGTTTGATTTAAGAGGTTGGGAAAATACGAAAGTACTACAGTGTCCGTTTTGAGCCTGATTTGGGATAAAAATGCTGATACGTTTGCCATTAATTATAAACCAGTCCCACAACAATTTGTCCAAAGTAGCTGTTGCAAGGAATGTTGACAGAGAAGATTAGATTGGATGAGAAATACATAAAAGAAAGCCAAGTTAAGTTTGAAAAAAATGAAAAGTTGAACCATTACCATTCCACGTTGTGTAAATTAGATCAAAACTAAAAATTTTACTCTGAACATTTTTTGTGCGAGTAGTGGTTTTTGGAGCAGTAGATAAGAAGGCTATGAGCAGGATTGCATCAATCAAAAAAATGACGACAAAAAGATTTGAGCAACCATTGGAGCTCATACGGGATCTTAGATGCAGAAAGCGTTGGGCAAGCTGGCATTGGAGAAGCTTATTACAATTTTCTGTAAAATGAACTCCCAATATTATTGAAAGGCCCGCTATTATATTATGCACAATAGGGCTCTACTACATTTTAGTTTGTTGGATCAGTCAAGGAGGATTACAAGTTTAATGAGCTATACCCTTAAACTCCTCTTAACAATCTACAAAACCACTTATAGTTACGATGCGAAAACAACGTAGGATATAAACAGTTTGGATTCTAAAGAGGCCCATCGAAACGCTATTCACTACAAAACGTGAAGAATGGGCTCTTTGGCTTGTTGCTTTCTGAAATTGTTTTTAACCACAAGAGGAATTTGGAGAGGCTTAACTAACGAAAGAATCTCCACTCCGGACGGCACCGATTGAACACGTGTGGGATACAATTGGTAGAAGACTGTGCCATCTTCATCCACCTCCACCACCCACAATTTGATTTCTAGCATGTCTAGGCAAGTTGCTGAGTGCTCCTGAAATCATGGAGGGCCATCTTATTATTGAAATAAAAAAATACTTGATTGATGATTTTTTGTTAAAACATTATTATTTTTTTAGTGTGAATAATTGGTGTTCTTATACTTTTGGTGCCCAGTCAATACGCTGAAGCGTTTCTTTCTTTGTTTGAGAGTACTTTAATATCCCAAATGAATACGTTAGTACTAAGGTTGTCCATGTGTTTATAGCTTTTGTAATATTAGGCTTAGCCAAAGAGGTTATTATAACCTTTCGAGACGCGGCAGAAAATGTTTTTTTATGTTTCTTTTTAATTGAGTATGGTTTATTTATTATTATGTTATGTTTCAAAATATTTGTATTATTAAGCGTTATCTAATGTTGTTTTCGGCTGTGACATTTGAGGTCGCTCTTCGACGCCCCGAAGTTTCACGTAAGAAGATATTGCACTTTGCCTGTGCATATCCGTCTATCCTACAATATGGCGTTCCGAAAAAGAGCGTTGTCAGCCGAACACAAAAATATGCACCGAGAGCACCATAGTACATAAAGAGTGACACAGTAAAAAACGCCATAAGTTTGGTATACTCACATTGTCATTTACTTCAAGTTAAGTTGGGTTTTGTCACTTTCTTTATCATTGTTGATATTGGACCGTTTATCAACTCTAAATTGCATTTGAATATCTGTCTTTTAATTATTATTAATTCAGTCTTGTACTTGTTCATTAGGCTTAGTAATAGTTGTGTTATAAATTGGTTTAATATGCTATATAAATAAAAAAAATTAATTAACCATATGTGTGGAATATTGTCGTACGCTTTACTTTACTTAATGGATATACTCTACAAAGATGTCTTTCTTTAATTTTAGCATATTTTGTATAACTGGGTCAATTGTTAATTGTTCTCAACACCAACATGTCTTCTTGATAAACCTTGTTTGTTCCCACGACAATTTTATTAGCGACTATTTGCTTAGAAATTGTGTGTGTTATTATGCTGGTTAATAGGTTGTACGTTTATATCTTAGACGAACAAATGTTATTGATACATTTTTAAGAATATTATTAGCAAGTAAGACTATTTTATAAAAACAAAATATTGTTTTGGTATTCGTAAACAGTTGCGATTGTCTGCTTATGCTGCTTGTGTAGTAGTTTTGGTGCATCAGAGACAAAACAAAAATATGGGTTCATTCTTATCTCCAAAGTACTGAGAGACAAATTGTATGATTTAAAAAAAGACTAAATAAAGATGAACACTGGTTATATGTTATTTCTCATTTCTCAGTTAACAGTTTTTACTTTATAGTCAAAGAGGTTTGTAATAAAAAAAGTAATTGCATATATCATATTTTATAATGTATGCTCCGACATAAATTCACATTTAAAAATTAATGTTTTAAGCAAACGGCAGTATTGTTAAGCATAAGAAGTAAAAATTAGGTTGAAAGTGATATGTTTAATTGTTATTAATTATTATAGAGAAATACAATTTTGTATTCTGTACTGCAAATAATATGCAAAGCACGTTTCATAAGTTTTGAAACAAGAATTAAAAAATGTATATATCCATGAAGAATATCTTTTTAAAGCAAATAACTGTGATTTGCTTTAAGCCTTTACAAACGGGAACACCTTTTATAAATTTAAATTGGAACTATTTTTATAATCTGAATTATTTTGTTAACATGAAAATGAACTATACATTATTCCTATTTAGAGAAAGCATTATTATAATTACAAGACAAATAATTATTCATTAAAATATGTTTATATTTTTAAATGGGTGTGCGTGGGATGTGACGTATGTGTAGTGCTAGAGAAGTTGCATTTGAGTGCTTCAAACACAGTAGCCAGCTGCGTTTAGTAATTATATATGGTTTAGTAAAATCAAAATACAAGACGGGCGGCGAGTGATTTATAACCTAAAAGGTAAGTAATTCTTGTACTAATCAAATTAATATTAAATAAGTAATTTACATGTATACAAAGAAATTGTAACTGTTATTGAAATGCGAAAAAAATTAATGGAATCAATTAGTTTATAGTGCATTACATATTGAGTAGCATATAATAATTCACTTTTGAAAAATAACACATGATCAAAGTGAAGATATTTAACAATAGTATTTTTAGTTGTTGATTAAATATATTTTTGTATTGTTTTTCATGGTTAGAAGGCCATTGTATTCATTCTTCGGGTTACATGTGTGAGTCATTTGTTAACTATTATTTAATTTGCGAATTAAATGGTTATAAATATAAAATATAAATATGTTACATATAAGTATTTGTTACAAAAGTAAGTTAGTCCTAAATAAATAAAAGCCATAATAAATACTAATACTCGTAATGCACCTTTCATGAACAGCATTATAAGCAGCTGTAAGTTACCATGCAAGCAAATTAAACGACCTTCCAAATTTTATTAACGGGTTTTAGTAAATTATAACCAATTGCCAAAAAAACGAATAAATTTACATAATGATCGATAAGTAAAATTTGCATTAACAAAATAAGAAACAGATTTGAATATATATTTTTATTTATTAAATATAAAAGAACATAGTATTAAACAAAATTTTAAGGTATGTATTTAAAAAAATGTATTTCACTGGATATGTAAATACCTATAAATCTACACTGTTTTAAATTATGATAGTCTTACATCTTTTTAATCATTTTATTCTACATTATAGCACAATAAACAATAGACAATTTGTGTTTAATTAATTAAATTGTTAGTAATGGTATTATAACTAATTTTTATAAATATTTTTTTTAATAAAAAACTAAATGATGATTTATTGAATGGTTATACAGAGTGTTTTAAAACATGTGTCGGAAAATAAAGGGTGGGATATCTTGGCTTATAAGAAAAAAAGTTTATATTAACATGGTTCCACAAACGCACCGTTTTCGACACACAGGGTGTAAAAAAAATATATTTTATTTTTTGACGATATCTCAGGAATAGAAAGAAAAAGTAGCAACATGATCACAAAACCTTTATTTTTCAAAACTAAGCAATAACATAAAAAACAAGAAAAATCACAAAAATTGTTGAAAATGCAATATTGCAGGATGCAATAATACGATTTCTTAATTCTTCATCAGTATTAACTGATGTAGTGTAAACTAAACTTTTCAAGTGACACCACAAAAAAAATCCAAAACATTTAGATCTGGAGGCTGAGGAGACCAAGCTTGTGGGCCTCCTCGACCTATCGCAACTAAACTAAAATGTGCAGGAGCACCATTGTGCATAAACCATATTTTGTTTCTTAATTGAACCGGAACGTCCTCTAAAAGTCCTGGCAGCTCTTCTTCAAAAAACTTACGATACAATTGACCATTTAGCCTAAACAGCAAAAAATATGGACTTATTAAATGGTCTCCTACAACACCTGCCCAAACATTGACGGAAAATGTTTGCTGATGATGGCCTTCCACTATGGCGTGTGGATTTTCGTCGGCTTCATAATCGCATCACGAGAAAAAATTGCTTTGTCCGTAAATAAAACTTATTCTAAGAATTGAGGATTTTGCGCAATTCTTTCTTGAAACCATTGATACATAGCCAATTTTTGCGGAAAATCCGCTGGTAAAAGGGCTTGTACTAGCCGTATGTGATAAGGATATAACATTTGGCTTTTTATTATCCTCTACACTGTAACGTGATTAAGGTTTAGGTTTAAAGCTATTCTTCTAGTGCTAGTTAATGGATCGTCTTCGATTTCTTGAAGAACATTTTCTTCAATTTGCGGAGGTAGCAGGCGAGGTCTCCCATTTCTTGCAGCTCTTTTATGTACACTTCCAGTTTGATGTAGACGTTTGTGAATACGAATAAATCTTCTTTCATTTGGTACCTGTCGGTTTGGAAACCTTTCTTGATAAATTTGACGAGCTTTTGCTGCATTTCTATCGGTAACGCCATAAACAAAATGCATATCGCACATCTCGCTATCACTGTAATTATTCATTTTGCTATTACCACGCAAGCAAAATACTAAGAATGGGCAAATTAATTGGGTAATAAATATAATAAGTTTCCGCGATATTGACCACTTTTGAAAAAAGGTTATTTAACAACTAAACGACAATTGTCAATAACTCAAATGCATGAAACAAATGCATGAACGCAGACGACTAGATTAAAAACAAATGTTTTTATCAACAACAAAACATGTTGCTACTTTTTTTTATGTTTTCGATTATAAAATGCCGTATTTCTCTAAAACGGTTTACGTTAGAGCCATAAAAACCTTACACAACCCTAAAATCTTCTTCAATGGACATGAAAAAAATTTAATAAACGCTTAAAAAGTAGCTAATATTAATGTCAAGATGTGTACAAAAGCTGAGTTTTGTATCACAAACGGTTCCTGAGATATCTTTAAAAATAAAATAAAAATAATTTTTTACACCCTGTATCTTGTAAACGGTGCGTTTGCGGAACCATGTTAATGAGAACTTTTTTTCTTATAATTAACCAACTAATACTACCCTTTATTTTCTGACACATGATTTGAAACACCCTGTATATTGTTTTTATTAACCTGCTAATATGGTTACATGTTCAGTGCTTGGCTATACTCATAATTAAAAAAAATAATAACGATATTACTGCAACAAAATATCGTTATTTTTTTTAAAATAAAAATTTATTTTTAAAATAAATAATAATAAAGTAATTATTTTGGAATAATTGTATTGCACAAAAAAAAATTGGTTGATGCATAATTACTCATTGTTTTTAGGTTTTGCTCATTTCTTTGAAACAAATCGATAAAAATTTGGGCATTAAAGTCTTTGTGATTGTATGAAAACTTATGAGGGACAGTTTCTACACCTTGCCGAATTTTCAGAGATAACGAACAATTGTAGAGTGAAGTTGAAGTTCTCAGCCAGTATCTTGATGGTGCAACTTTTGTTCTTTTCCACAGCCGCCAGAAAGACATGATTATTAAAACTCGAAGATCCCTTCCTGACTTGTCGTCTAAAGCTGGTACCACAATTTTTGAAGCGAACAAACTACTGCCGGCATGCATTTTTGCTAATTGTTCCTTTGGCGAAAAGATTGCTGAGATTCCAAAATGACTCAGCGGCTTTCCACATTTTCTTGAAATGGTACAACATATTGTGGCGTATGTGTGTGTTTGGTTTTTGATTCGCATTTTAATTAACTAACCGTTTTAAGATATTATATTATAACAAAAGTAAATTCTTTGTAATTAAACGCCAAATTTAAACAACATAACGACTCACGAAAAACGTTTGGTGTTAAACTGCATTCAAAAGCGGCCGATTTGAAAGAATATTGTCAAAATGTTACAAAAATAGAGATCTATGAGTGGGCAAAAGAACACAAAAAACATAAATGATTATTTTTCTGATGATTTTCAAACAATTTATTATGGATATTTACAGTGGGTCCCACTAATCGGCCCGATTACCAAAAAACGTGGCCAAAAGTAAAAAAATAGAGTTTCAAATTAGAGGTTTTGAATTATTTAAAATTGTCACTCTGTGAAAAGTTAACCTTTGCTTAAAAAAGCAACACAACTACCGTTGTGTTGTGTTGTTTGTGTTGACTCAAAACTTTGTGCTTAGTGAACCGATTTTGATTTTTCAAAATAGAAAATATTTGTGAAAGTAAATAGAATCGAAAATATACTACATAAATCATTGTTGCAATATGTAAAGTATGTTAATTGAGCAAAGTTTGTTTGGAAAAAATGGTAGTTATATTATTCTGCAAAATTATTAAACAAAAATACATTTTTGTAATTTAAATTATTGGAGCATATAGTAACAGTGTCAGTCAGAAAATAATCAAGAATCAGTCACTACTAGGTGCTACTCTAGTTTTTATATTAGTTTGAAAGACGTGTTATCGGACTAAGGAAATTTTAGATCTTTGTCACTTGAAGCAGTAAAATTGTTGGTGGAAGCTACAGTGCCAACTAATTGTGACATTACAATTTTAAAACCAATCAGATTCTGACAATACAGCCAGTTATGTAATGTACTTAATTTGCATTAAATTATTTATTTTTGTTCTTTGTTTTTGCACTTGTATATTCCTTATCTCTCATATCATATTTTTTTCCACATCCACTTCTATTCATTCTCAATCTTTCTACTCCATTCCTAGCATATCCAAGCTTGTTAAAATATTTTTCTCTGCATGTTCCTATTTTTCCACATTTTCTTTTTATCTTTTCCTTTAGACAATTTGTAATATTTTACATTTATTTCTATCTCTCACTCTTTCTTCATACCTTATTGCACAAGAAAGCTTTTACTCTTTCTTGCTTTTTCCATCTCTATATTTCCGCTTTGTACAATAAACTCTCAAACAACATTTTTTTAATTGTTGTATATTCAAATATTCTTTTACTAAATCCCAATACTTGTCTTACTGCTTTATTTGCTTTTCTTATCATATTTTTAAGACGTACTCCTATCTCAGATATTTAAATGTTTATACTTCATTCATTTTTGTTAATGTTATTTCCAGTTTTCTATTCTACGTCTTTCTCTCCTCTTTTATATAACTTCAGATTTATAATTGGCAACTTCAAAAATCTCCATATGTCAAATTTTTAATAAATTTTATATTTTTTTATTTTTACGACAGTTGTATTGGATATGCGTTTTGTTTTTTGCAATTTTGACTGTGATTCATAATCAGCAATCTTGGATGGAAATTGTAGTATATTTTCATTTTAATTATAGGACGTTTTCACATTTTGACCAAGTCTGACTTATTTGATTCTTTTGTCTTTTTGTTAACTGTTTTTGTTTTTACGAGCTTGTTGTCAAGTAAATCTATAAATAATAAAAATTTATTTTTTACGTTTCTTTAATAACGATATGCTTTTAAAAATAAACACTGCAAAATACTACTTACACTGTGAAGTGTTTCATGTGGTAATTGGACAAAAAGCAAAGCTTTTTTAAGAGTTTTTTAAGTTTTGGAAAAAGATAAAAGTTTGGGACTGTAAAGTAGATGTTGTAGTTTTACAAAGCAGTATCTATAGATTGGTTTGTTACTCATGCAACTTGCAGTTGTCATGTACATTTTAGTTTTTTTGTAATTATTAATGGAATTACCTTTGCGTCGCAGAAGCTGTGGCAATTGCCAGGACCGCAACGAGGGTAGCATGCGCCCGTGGCAAATGTGTAAACTGCCACATTCCATAAGTTGTGCCTGAATGTTGCATCTAACTTTGACGTAGACAAAGCGTGGATTTGCAAGTTTGTTGCGGCAAAAATGCAGCCTTTTCTTTACTTTTTGTGATGTTGATTGGTTGCTGACTTAGAGTAAGCGGTTTGCGTGCATTGGTTTTGTGTTTTTCACACGGATCACATACGCAAGGATATAACTAATGGCTCTTATGCAGTCCGATGGTATAAAGGCGCTATGTTTAATATTTTTATATAATTGATGGTTGTGACTTCTACTACAAGGTAATTTATGTTTATAAAATAATAAAACAGTTTACTGTTGTTTTTTGTCAAATTCTTATGAATACAAGACTAATTTTCGCTCTACCAGAGCCTACCACAGATGTAATAAGTTAAATGAACTTATTTTAAACTTTTTAAATAGTTGTAGTTTATGTTTTGGAACACTCGGACGATCTCTACTTCTAACATTGATGTTATGTACCGTAGATCTATATGTCAGCTTTCAAAACAATGTATGCAGAAGTTTGTTATGACCTTGTAGTAAAAATTTGAATTCTTGTAGTTTGTGTGATACTCTTGGTCTTCTACTTTTACCAAATATCAACCTTAAACAAGAATTCTGCATTTTTTGGATTTGATAAACATCAGATTGATCAATAGCGGCATCTTACACAGTATTTCAAGAATGAAATATTAAGAATTGTGTGATAGTTCAATGGTAGAGTTCTTGCATATCATGCGAGCAGTTTGCGGTTTGATCCCCAAAATATGACTAAAATAATAACTTGCTCTTTATCTACCAGGGTGATTCGGAAGTCACTTAATAAACTGTTAGTCCCATCAAACCTCTTTAAACAAGTCGTAGTTATTGTGGCGATGTAAAATAGCCGTAAAAAGAACAATAAACAAAAAAAAAATGTTTTTCTTAAAACGAATACCACTATATATTAAAATGCCTAAGCTTTTGGTGCAATCTGTAAAACTTGACACTTTGTTATTAATAACTATTTTTATTTTCTGCTAACTAAGTTTCTTGATCTAAAAACCAGAGCTGTTGGTTTAAAGGAATTAATTTGTAATGACTGCAACGTTATCACTATTAATTTTGTCTTTGGCAGCTCGTAAATTGTTTACATCTAATGACAGATATAATTTATAAGTGCTACTTGCAGTTGCGGATTACTCTGTCTAAGTCATTGGTATATAGTGTACAGCAAATGACTTAAAATAGATCTGTGCGGTACACCTAATTTAATATCAACTGAAGAAGAATTGCCGTTTTTTATACGCACTGTTTGCAACCACACAAAATAATTAAATCATGCGCAAAATAATCTAAACCAATAAAGTAGTTGATAAATTCTATCAAATGCTTTAATGTAATACAACAGTACTAATATTGTTATTTATTATTATCAGTTGTTTTGAGAATGTCATTGTCTACTTGAGCTTAAGATTTTATGCAGTTGCATTTCTAACAATTTCTCAAGTACTTTTGGCATAGTGGGAAGAAGGCTAATAGGTTTTAAGTTATTAAATGTTAATGGATTACTAGTTTTGGCTATTGGGATGACGATGGCTTCTTTTCAGCACATAGGAACTTTAAATGTAAAGCATGAATTGATTATGTAGGTGATAATTAACTAATCAATTAACTTGTCTGAGCAATGTTATCAACATCTATTGCATTAGAGGCTTTTGTAGTCGAATTTCTTTATAGAAATTGAAATGTTTGGTTAATTTTGTTTGTTTACAACGTTTTAAAGCATTATTTTTATCATTATCATTTTTTTAATGTTGTTTGTTAGCCGAGAAGCTGGAGGTCCTAGAGGTTTTAAACGTTCTGAGGAGCACGAATATTAAACAATTGATCTAAACTACTATTAAAAAAATTAACTTGATTAACTTCGTTATTTATATTATCATATATTCGATACCTCGAAACACAGTAAATATTGAGATATAACGTGATGATATCAATTAAGCTTTTTTTAAGAACAGGTAATAAAAGCTTAAGGGCGTTAACATTCAACTTTTAATAAACTATCAGCAAAATAACCTATTTTTTAGTTTTGAGTTTTACTTTTTTATAATTGTTGTCGTTTCATAAATCAACTAAGATTTTCAGCAACCTAACCTAATCAATCAATATATCCTATAAGTTCCTTTTTTGTCGTTGCGCATGTGTTGTAACTATGTTGTCAATAATTAGTTGTTCCTTGCATCCTCTTGATCCCTTTCTGCAGCCTTTTTGTTTGGGAGTTATAGTGTTGTTTAGTTCTAAATGTTCGTTAATTTTGTTTGTTATTATTTTTGTGAACATTTTATAGAGAGTTGACAGGCAGGTAATTGGACGAAAGTTTGCAGGGTTACTTGTGTCACCGTTTTTAGGCAGTAGTTATGTGATTCCTTCTGTTAAGAAGTAGGGCATTTTATTGGGGTGGCTTATGATTGAAATGTTTGGCTATGTGTTTGTGAGAACTCGTAATTTTTTTAAACCAGTAGTTTTGTATTTTATCTGGTCCAGGAGCTTTCCAGTTATTTGTATTTTTAATTGCACTTTTAATATAATTTTCAGTTATTATAATGTTTTCCATTATAGCAATGTCTTCCTGATTTAATTGTTCATCTGCTTTCCATTGTGCATCTTGATTGTGTTGTTTGGGTGTTGACCATATATTTTGCCAATAAGTCTGGGTATGTGCGCTTGTTGGTAATTTTAGATTTTCATTTTTGTTTTATTCTAGTTGTCTATAGAATATTTGTTGGCTATTGTCAAATAGATTGTTTCGTCTCTTTCTTTTATAAAAGTCATTATATCGTCGTAGTCTTAAGATAAAGCTGCAAGTTTTTGCTTTTGGAGTTCTAAGAAAGTGAGTGCTTTTTGCTGGTGTTCTGCAGTATTGGGTTGAGCGGTTGTTTGAAGGTGGTTAAATATTGGTGTTAAGTTTTTTTAAAGTTTTTTTCTAACATATCTTGTTAATTGACTAATAGTTTTTCTACAATCTTTGATTGATGTTTCAATACGAGTTCTTCAAGGAGGTTTTGAATTGTTATTGTTTGTGCGTTGGTTTTGATTATGTATAGGTTTTTGAGCATTGTCTTTTGCAAGATTAATAACAGTTGTTGCACCACACTATACTTAGCAGTGGATATCTTCAATTTGGCTATTTGCTGTAATAGATTTATATATTAAAGTGTTTACCACTTGGATGTTTTTCAGATTGTCATTTGTGGTTATAATTTTAATGAGTCAATCTTGAGTGTTTGGGTTCATATTTTGATAACATGCCACATTTCTAAAATATTCAATTTTAATTTTAGTTTGCTTGCAATTGTCGGTTTATGGTGTTTGGTTATCTATACTATGATTGCTGATAATTTCGTTTTGTGGTTCTAGGTTAATAGAATTGTTGGAAGTATTTGTTTGATTTATCTCTAATTATTTTTGAGTTTTATTTGAGTTGTTTAAAATTAATTCAACTGCTATATAAGTTGTTGAAAATTATAACAAGTTTTTGATCCGCAATTTGTACCCTTGATAGCGTACTTATATCTGGGTAGTTTTGAGTAATGTAGTAATGTAGTTTTTGCATATAAGAGCGTATAATTATTCTGTTTTGATCAAGTGACCATTGTTTATGCTCACGTTGTTTTCCAGCCTTGATGGTTGCCTGTATTATTATCGGTAAAACACTGTCGGTAGGTGCGACTTGTAGATGTGTTGTATCGCTATAAATTTGTTGGGAAACATCGCGGGTTTCGGGTTGCCCGATAGGAGCCTGTTTCCGAGAACTGTTACCACTGATGGTTTGCAAGCTGTCACATCCAGCATCAGCTCCTGACGCAGCTCAGGAACCGGCAGGTTTGTAATATTATTTAAATTGTGCTCCATTTTACTGGGTTGTGGTATTTTTACAGTGCTCCTACCAAACCGTATGTTTTAGGCCGTCCCTCTGGGATACATAGGCCTTCAGTAAGCCGCTTCAACTAGAGATCAGACGCTTATTTCACAAGTAGTTCATCCGCCCGAAACCGTTGACTATCTTGTGTCCTGTTGGTCCGCGAGAGCTTTACGCTCCTACCCTCTATATCTAGAGGGTTTGCCCTTATCCGCCACCTTGGGGACTCGTTCCGTAGAGGTACAGGATTCCCCGTGGAATTATTATTATTATTATTTCGGTTTTGCACGTCATTTCTGAATTAGTAGGTACGGTTTTTTCAAACAAGTTGCCTACAATTCTATTAATCCTTTTAATCAAGGTTGAGATGTGACCGGACTATTGATGTTGTGTTTAAAATGACTGTTAGCTGGATGTAAGTCAGAGGATGGAGCTGTAATTTAAGAAGACTTTCATGTAGTTTCTGTGGAACAATGCCAGTTATCAATATAACAATTGGTATTATAAATACATTCTTCTGTTTCCACATATTTTTAATTTCGTCAGCCAATGGTCTGTATTTAGTTAATTTTTCGTTCCATGAAGTCTGAAGGTTGTGTGAATTGGGAATTGGGAATTGTTATGTCTATTATGTACGTCGTGTCTGACATCTTGTCTATAAGTGTAATATCTGGGCGGTTACAATTGATGGTTTTGTCTGTTATGATGCTCCGGTTCCAATATAATATGTGAGTGTTATTTTCAAGTACATTGGCGGGCGTATAGTTGTAATTTAGGGACGTACCTGTTGTTAGTTTATGCAGTTTTGCTAACTTATGATGTATTATACTGCTCACTTGGTCATGTCTGTGTAGATAGCTAGTGGGCACTAAAACTCTGCAAGCTGAAGTTACATGTTGAATGGTTTCGGTTGCTTTATTACATCTTCTGCAAATATCGTTGATATTTGTTTCTTTCAATATAAATTTACGGTAGTTTTTGGTTGCAATGTCTTGATCTTGAATTGCAATAAAAAAATATTATTATTATTATTATTATTATTATTATTATTATTTTTTTATTTTTATTTTTTTTTTCACACAGTTTGATGGTATTTAGACTGCCGTCGGGTACAGCGACCAAGACTGACAGCTATTTTTCTATTTCCCTTACGATATTTGCAGTACTTAGCAGAGTGCTTTTTTGCATTTTCTTAAAAATGTTAAATTCCAAGTCTATTTTTTGTAGGTTTTTAGCTAGGTTTAGTGGTACGACTCCAGTAGCTGATATAATCAGTGGGATGATGTGCACTGACTTTTGCCTCCACATTTCTTTTGTTTCAATTGCCAGATCGATATATTTATTGATCTTTTCGTCGTGCTTTTTTTGCAGGTTTTGGAATAGAGATATCTATCAGGTAGGCATTGCGGCTTTCCTTATCTCGTATGACGATGTCTGGTCTGTTGTGAGGGGTTCTTACATCCGTGATAATGGGTCTGTCTTAGTAGATAAGAAACCTGTCGTTTTCTTCAACTGCCTTGGGTTCGTACTTATAATATGGGATGTTGCCTTTTGCTAGTTTACAGTTCTTTAGCACTTCCTGGTGTATTATACCTGCTACTAGGTTGTGTCGTCGCGTGTATATGTTCGATGGTTTCCCGATGTTTATGGCATTTTTTATTATTATTGTTATTATTATTATTATCAGTGAATATTTCTTAGATTTCGTAGCAAGACTTGTACTTTCAGTAAATATTTGTTTAGATCGCAATATGTTCTGTATTTTGTTTGAACAATGTTTATTAAAATGTCTATAGAAAATGCAAAGGGCTGCAACATTACGCCTGTGTTTAAAGTATTCAAGTCATTAGTCAATCTTGGATTGGCATTTTTTAATAGATTAAAACAAGTGACAGCGTAGTTTAAGATGCTATTTCCCATACTTAGAAACAATATTTAATACAAGGACGTATATATAAGTTTTATATATATGCAAAAGTTGAACAGAAGTAAAAACCTTTTTACATCTTGTGATGTTGATTAAATTAATATTAAATACGTTATTGCATTTATAATCATGAGTAGCGCCGCAAGAATAGAAAGAGAAAAAGTTATTTGTCTTTGTTGGTCGGTTATCATCAGCTCGTGTTTGACTTAAGATCTTGGAAATTTTTGAAAGCAACAACGCGTAATTGTGTGTGTGCGTGTGTTTTTTCTAGATTATATTATTCCTGCGTCGGCCAAGCAAAGAAATTTTCCAACGTTGACCTCAAATTGTCGACCAAGATTTCCTGATGTGCTGTCTTGTAAAAAGCAAAAAAGCGTTTTTTTGCGACAACTTTGCTGCAACGTGATACGAACATTTTTACTGTTGGTTTTTTTACTTTCTAAAATTTAAGTTGTATGATTTATTATGTATTCTATTTTGTCGAGATACCAAAGGACAAAGTAAAAAAATAAGAGAATTAAACCTTTTTTTTTTCTGTTTTCTTCTTTTTTGTGATATATATCGAAAAAAACTCAATTATCAAACTTGTGGAGCATGGTAATACCTATAATGCATTTTTTTATTTTATTCAGAAAAAATAAAATTACCGCTTTTAACGCATTATAAACTGTAGCGCAATTGCGCAATTTGCTGGCACAAACTAAGAAATAAATACTTATTTGCAAAACTGGTTCAATTTTACTCGAGAACAAGTGCCATCAGATGAATTCATAAAAAATGTCAAAACCGTTCTTGAAATTTCAAAAGTTTTTCTTTTTGCAATCACAAAATTCAACCGACGCTCGCGGAACAAAGCAATGTTAGTAATACATTACGAGAAGTTGCACAATTCCGTATGATTCTAATACATTCCAAACAAAAATATGCGGGATTGCAGTCTATAAACGTCTTCAATGTTGAAACTCTTTGTCAAATTTTACGCGACCTATTATTTAATTTGGCTTTGAGGAAAATAGAGCTGATCTGCTGGAACTCTGGTATATAATGGTTTTATAGAGAAAGTAACAGCTGATATGCAATACTAACGCTAAAAAACGATCTACCTTTTTATTCATTAATTCCCAGCTATCGAATTACGACCATTTATAGGAACAATCGGTATGATCATGTCGTGCAGTGAGATTGAACAGTTTTAAAAGTTAATCTACGTAGAAAATTGTGTAGATAATTTTATTTTCTATTTTGTTACACGTCACATAAAAGAAAACTTACTTTAAACTCTACCACCATGGCAGTGTGGGAAAAAATGTATTTTTCTTGTACTATATTTAGACAACGATCAATATGCATAAAAAGTTATATAACTTAAATTGTAGAGCGTATATAGCGTAAAGAAGCAACAGAAAATTCTAGAGTCGCAATCACGTCGGGGTGCCGGTTTATTGCGAAAAAATGTTTTTTTTAAGATGGCGGAGAAAGCTTATTGTATATCATAGTCGACAACTTGACTTTAAGCTTTTCTAAACTTTTCTTACACTAAAAAAAAAATGGCAAATACATTTATATTTGTGAACTACTTTTGCTTTAAATTGTAGCATACGTAGAAGGCTTATTTTAAACGCCGTGTTATCTGGAATTATATATTCATATTAGATAAATATAGAACAATATTAGATATAGTTTAGTAATTTTTAGTAATTTTACATTGTATTTTATTCTTATTTATGCACGGGTTTCAGAAATTTTTGAAGTAATATTTTTCAATACTTAACTTGGCAGCGCGGATTAAGTATTAATAGCTTTTTTGTAGATTCAAATCTTTTATCTTTGAATACGCAGTTCGCATGTGTGTTGTGCTATAATTTAGAAGCAATCAAAACATAAATTATAAATTAATAACAAAGGTCATAATTTATCTTTTAAATTTCCAATGTTCAAATATTACTGAACGGTTGCGTTAATTATACTTATCGTATAATTAGTAAAATATAAATATTTTAAAATCGAGCACGGTCGATTAGTTTTGAAATTTAAACGTTTAAAGATTATGAATATCAGTATAAAATAGTACAGGCAATCACTCACAACTTAATGATAACAGATGATTTGCATGAAATTATAAAAATGTACTAAAAAAAGTTGTTAACGAGATAAGATAAATAACGAGCATCAAACATAACTATCATTTTTGTGCAGGAACCCTCAACAGAATGTTGGACGATAAAGTGAATATATTTATTGGAACAGTGATCCATTGTAATAAACCATATGCGATTGAAACGCTAGAAAAAGGATTTGTCATAGTACGAGGATCGAAGGTAAGCTAATAATTAATTTAAACCGATTTTGATTTATATTTTTAAAAATACTGGTGACATTTTATAAAACATAATTTTATTTAGTTCATTATTTAATTAATTTTTATTGATAATATTGTATATTAGATAATTGCTAAAGATGGAGTAGAAAAATTAGAAGAGTATAAAACTAAACTGAACTTGACAAAATACGAAGAAATTATACTAAAAGACACACAACTTTTAATACCAGGATTAATTGATTCACATATTCATGCACCTCAATATCCTAATGCAGGACTTGGCTACGATATGACATTATTGGAATGGCTTGAAAAGTATACGTATAAGTTGGAAGCTAAATATAGTGATTTGGATTTTTCTAAAAAAGTTTATGATGCGATAGTAGTAAGTAATGATTAATTTAACAAAATTCAAATTTTAATTTATTTTTATTTAGCAAAAAACTTTAAGTTATGGCACAACAACAGCTTGCTATTTTGCATCATTATACAACGATAGTAGTTTAATATTAGCCGACTCAGCAATAACTTACGGCCAAAGAGCATTTATTGGTAAAATTAATATGACCCGATTTTCACCAGATAATTACGTTGAAACTCCAGAAGAAACTATTAAAAATACCGAAAGTTTTATACAGGACGTAGTATCAAAAAAGGTATTAGTAAATAATGTTATTATTTATTTTACATTTGCTTTGTTTATTTAGTAAAATAGTATTATTTTTTTTATATTATAATATAATAAATAGAAAGTAAAATAATTTATATTTTATTAAAAAAATAAATATTATTATTTATTTTAGAGTGATTTGGTCAAACCAATAATTACTCCTCGTTTTGCAATAAGTGTTGAAATGGATATAATGGAAAAATTGGGACAATTGGCTAAAAAGTATGATTGTCATATACAAACACACATTTCTGAAAATTGTAATGAAATCAAAACTGTAGAAGAATTATTTCCAGGCTATGAATATGCTGAAGTTTACGACAAAGCAAATCTTTTAACCAACAAAGTATTTATCATAAATTACAACTAACAATAAAAAATTAAAACAAATATATTTTTTAGACAGTATTAGCTCATGGTGTTCATTTATCTGATTCAGAAATACAATTGATAGGCTCTAAGGGGACATCTATATCACATTGCCCCACATCAAATACAAGACTTCATTCAGGGTTGTGTGATGTAAAAAAACTTGCTAATTTTGGTGTTACAGTTGGTTTGGGAACAGGTAATTACTTAATTTATTATTAAATTAAAAATATTTTAACTGAATATTTATTAAAAATTGAATGGTGGTCGACGTTACTACATGATAGTTTATATTTATTGTTTCAGATATAGCTGGTGGTAGCAGTCCTTCCATAATTGAAGCAATGAGATCAGCTCTGGACACATCTATACATATATCGTATAAACATATTGATTATACTCCTTTGAGTTATTATGATGTTTTCTATTTTGCTACATTAGGTGGTGCTAAAGGTAATTTTTGTTATTTTTTATATTATATAAATTTATTTAATATTTTTCTTTAGCATTGTCAGTTAATGAAAAGGTAGGAAACTTTGACGTTGGAAAAGAATTTGATGGATTAATAATTGATATGGACGTAAAAAATTCATCTGCTGATTTATTGGAGAATTATGATGCTGTAGAATTATTACAAAAGTTTATTTATTTGGGTGATGACAGAAATATTGTTAGTGTGTACGTTGCAGGAAAAAAAGTGAAATAATGATTTCGCAATTAATGTGAATAATAAATATTAATATTTTATTTTAATATTTTTAATTTTATGTGAATGTCACCCAGAACATATTTTATTTATCAGTATGATATAATTGTTGATAAATGTCACACGTTTCTTATCTTGTATGATAACAATATTTGTAAATCAATTTGAACTACTAATGTCACTTACAAAATAAATAGTACTATCAAAATATCATTGAACTTTTAAATATAAACAATAATATTATATTATAATTATTATTAGCCATTCAAGATGGGTTTATACTTTTTTTCAACAAAAATAATATATACACCCTGTAGGGTGTGCCATTGCCACCGTTCTATACTATTTGAGTTTCTTTTTTTACAGGAGGATATTGCGGTTTATATGAAATTGTTTAATTTAACAGACATCATTTCTTTCCAAGGATTTTCAAATATTCTAGGGATGTCACCTAATTCTTTTATTTTAAATTAGATTTTTGATATAGGTTTTTGTTTTTAAACAACGGCGTTCTAAAAAGCTGTTTTTGAGAGTACGCTACTGTCTAACTCGGACGACACGCAAAACATTGTGCTTAATCTAAAAGATTTTTTTGCGTCTACAAACTATCATTCTTATACTTTTTTCATATCTATACAAATAAACCAGTGACTGTTTGTCAAAGTTTGAAAACGCGCATTTTTTGACCAAAAGTTGCTTTACGCAAAAGCATAGATATGTTTAGTGCTTTATCTTAGAGGGCTACAAAAAGTCTCATTTAAAAGTGGAACAAAATCTACAATTTGCTTTATTAACTTTTTGCCCACAACCTGATTTATGGTTTTCCAAAGTTGATCAATTTTTTGTACAAAAAAAACAATGATTTTTTTCAAGTTTTTGTGATTTAGATTGCATATGGATAGTGTTTTCTTTTTGGGACAAGTTTGTTGGAAAAAGTGGAGTGATGCGTTTGGCGGGGGTCCTTGCGTGTGCGGAGCGAAGCGGATTAATATATCACGTAAAAATGTTTTATACGATGCATTTTTATTATTGTGAGGTATGAAACCAAAAATTTAAAAACACTTTAAAAACTCCCCCCCCCCACTTTAAAAACACTTTAATCACAAGTCTCCTGAGACTCTTTCTAAAATTCAATTACATTTTTCTCCCAATCTATTTTAGTTTGAATGTTGATATGCCTAGTATCTTCCAATGGCTTCCATTTTTAATGTACTGAGATATTATGGTTGCGGAGTCTTTTAGACAAAAACTCAAAGTTTCAAAAACATATTTGTATATTGGTAAAATGAAGCTGGCATAGTAATAATAAAAAAAAAATATTTTAAGTGGCCATAGTTCAGAAAGTAATATAGAAATAGAGACAGTAGTTCCTTCAAATTAGACAAAAAATTTCCACTGCTTAGCGATCTGTATACTTAGTTGTATTTGGACTGTCTGAAGACTATTTTTATCTGGCGCACGCATAAAAAAGGGTGGTTTCTCCAACTCTTGTATTGTCTCAACTATTTCAAACCAACTTTTATATTTTTTTAACTTTTAACAAACTTTCCGGTATTTGACCCTGTATTAGAAAAACCCAAATCTGTTCCGATAAATATTCTTGTATCCGCTCATAGTATAGATGCCAACATTTATATTTTTGTTTTTAATATAGGACTCATAACGTGTGAAAAAAAAATCAACGCAAAAAATGTACGCAATAGCAGTTTTAATAAAATAGTTGGGTTATACACTGACAAGGAAAATAAAGAGGTCACTTTAAAATTATGACATATTTTTGGAATTTTTTGTTTTATGTTTGTTGTTTTAACTTTATTTTTGCAAATTGTAAACTAAAATAGGCGTTTAATCATTTATTTCTTGACAAATGTTATCTATCTGTCAATTATCACCGTGTTACAGACTTTTATGACACATCATCTATTTTGCTCTAATTGATAACTTTTGTTGTGGTTTTTTTACTTAGTTTTGATTTTTCTCTGCGAAACTTGTCAATCACACGGTGTGCTGTACTTAACAGCTTATAATACCTTTAGACCTTATTGTTGTGGAAAGAATTAGATGGGCGAGGAATACTTGAAACTGCAAGGATTGTTGGTAAAAGCCTTTGTGCTGTACAAAAGGTGTATCCGCGTTACTTGGATACTGGCTTGATTACCAGAAGATTAGGATCCGGGTGAAAAATAAATCACCACGAACAGAGATGACCGTTTTTTGGTGTCCAATTTGCAAAATAGAACAGCTTCTGCAGTTTATCTACGAAATCAACTCCATGAAGTTATAGATGTAAATGTTAGTGAATGGACAGTTAAGAGAAGGGTTTCGGCTACTGGATTGTCTTGTATAAAGATAGCTACAGATCCACTTTTACAAAGCCGACATCGTGTTGCAAGATTGGTTTTTGCCCGAAATTACTGGGCATGGAATAATCAGGACTGGAGCAGGGTACAGCTAGATACAAATAGTTTGACCTGTATAATAATCAACTTAATATACACAACATTTATGTTGACTGTGGTTTTACTCATACCTTTGATCGTTTTAGCATTTTTTATTTGCAATTACATTTTTTTGCAGTCCCAGACGTTGTTCTGGGATTGAAAGATTCTAAAACGGGCAAAGGCATGAGTTTAATCAAAACCAACATATGTTTTTTTGTGTATATTAAGTTGCTTATTATACCGGCCACACTATTCGTGCTTAGCTGTACTGTTTTGATGAGTCGCGCTTTTGCCTCAATGAATCAGACGGACGTCAAAAAGTGTGGAAAAGACGCTGAGAAAGATACGCTTTAGTTTGTATTGATGACCTCATTTGGCGGTGGGTCCGTTATGGTTTGGGCAGGAATTTCTACCAAAGCACGCACAGAGTTGGTTTTCATAGAGAATGACTTCCTGACAGGTACATTATGGAAGTTCTCGAAAATTATGTTATGTCCTTTATGACAACTATGAGCGAGCGCGGCATTTTTATGCAAGATAATGCTAAACCTCACGTAGCCAGAGTTGTCAGAGATTATCTGGATGAAGTGAGTGTTTTGCGGTTTGATTGGCCAGCTTTCAGTTCTGACATGAATCCTATAGAACATGTCTGGAATGAGTTGGGACGACGTATCCGAAAGCATACATCTTTCCCAAACACTGCTTAGGTGCTAAGACAGTTGCCATTGCAGAAATGGAATAATGTCGACCAAAATGTGATCTTTAATTTAATTCAAAGTGTTCCTCGTTGACTTTAAGCAGTTGTTAATGCAAGAGGGGGTAATGCTAGTTTTAAGTAATAAGTTTTTTTTTCATATTTTTTGTTCCATATCTTAGGAACAAAAATTCGAACTTTGTCTGAACTGTAAATTTGTGATATTTCCAAAATACGCAATAAAAACAATAAATATGGTTTACAATTTAACAATGAATTTTTAATTTAGTGTGCAAAATACAGTACAATTGTTTATAATTTGCTAACATAAGGTTAAAACAAACAATTCCAAAATTAAGTCATAATTTTAAAGTGACTTTTATTTTTTCTTGCTAGTGTGTTATAAATGCTATTTCTCACATATGAGTTAATTACAAAGAAAAACTAAAAATGTTCTTAAAATTTTAATCTACATTAAAATTGATGATTATTTGTGCATTTTGCAGATTTTTATTAAGTTTAATCTATAATTACATTTTTTAGGTTAAACAAATTTAAAAATGCACAAAGTGTTCTGTTTAAAAAAAATAAATTTACTAAATTTCTATAATAAAATGAATGTATGTATGTTAAAAATTTATTTAAACGATAGATTTTTTAAAACAACAATTTTTAAAAAAAATTTTACTGTTGGAGAATTATTTAGGTCAGGGCAGGTCTAACTGCAAGTGTCTCAAGGGCCGCTTAAAAAAAATGCGGTTTGGAAGGCCGCATTATAAAATACTTTGTATGCAACTTTATCAGTGAGGTTTAATAGGTATGGTATACAAAGAAAAAACGCGTTTGTATTATTATTTTAATCTGAATATCAAATTACAAACAAATTAGTGGGAAATTTGAAGATGTTGGTTTTTACTAAAATTAGTTAGCATCAATATTAACTTTAATATTTGTTGTTGATGAACAAAACAACTGAGTAAGTGACTTATCAGAGAAGAAACATCTATATTTTGACTTGTTGAAAAAACTGTTTTCATAAAGATACGTGCTTCCCAGCATTGAGAACAGTGTAAGCTCTAAGTTTGTTTTGCAAGATGGGGTATTGTTCTTCTGGCTGCAACTTAAAAAAGTCCAATCCAGTTTCAGTACTTCCTTAGTACAAAAGATCTGATTGTAAATCATTTCCAACTCTAGTTGAAGATCGCTCTGCTTACATTCTCAACTGAAATGTAAGGGGCTGAGTATAAACTGAATTCTCTCTTTTTTTTTTTAACGTGCTAAATTGCTCTGCAGGCTGCAAAAAGTAAGGTCGCGGCCGCAAAAAGTAAAGTCGCGGCCGCAAAAAGGAGGGTCGCGGGCCACAAAAAGTAAGGTTGCGGGCCGCAAAAAGTAAGGTCGCGGACAGTTGGGCAGCCCTGATTTAGGTGTTTTAGTAATTTTGAAAAACCTTATATAACAAATGGATTAAAAATAAAATCTGTGTTTAAGTTGAGGATTATGCAAGAATGAACAAAAAGAACGTTACGTGTTTACATACTAATAAGAATTCTCAATAAAGTTTTTTTGTTGAAAAAATAAAGACAGAAAAAATATTTAAGCCTGTGTGCAGTTTTGTGCTGAAGTTGGTTGTGTTTTATCCGACCATATTGATTTTAAGATTTGTCGGTGATGATTATTGCTTGTTTTATTTGATAACAAAATAAGTTATGTTGCAACAATAAAACTACTAAGTTTTAAAAATTTAAAGTTCTGTTTTGAGTGTTTATGTAACTAAGTCATTACATGTGGGGTCTCAAAAAGTACAATCTCCACTTTTTGAAATTATTGAATTAGCGATGTGTGATTAGTGATCCTGTAGCAAATTGAGCACTCTACAATGTGATACAAATTTTTTTTTTATTCAATACAATAAATTTGAGTTTTGTTTATTTATTTTTTTAACTTAGCTTTTACGTAAGAAAAGATTTTGGCGAGATTCAATTTAAAAAGAAATTAAGAAACCTGTAACTTTATTTATTTTGATAACTTATTAATTAAATTCATTTAAATTTACGTTAACAAATTGTAAATAACTCAAAACGAACAGAAATCAGTTTTAAGAATTACTTTAATTGTGACAGTTTTTTGAAGTTTTTGAAAAATTGATAACAGTGAAGATTGTACTTTTTGAAATTACACCCCTCACATATACAATTATATACATATTTTTTGTAACTGCATTTTATGCCATTTGTGTTACACCTTAAATTTTTAAATAAAGAATTAATAGGATTTTTTCTACTACATTTATTAATTAAATGTAAACGTAACTCTATTTGACGTTGATTTTATTCTGCTTGTGTTGGCCGAATCTGAAACAGTTAGGGTAACAATAACAATGATCTTTGTGCTCAGTAAGAGTATTATAATCAATTTTGTATAGATCATTATTGTTACTAGCTGTACATCTTTTTACATCGTTCTAAGACAAAGAAAGAATCGCATTATTATGAAAAGATAAATCTAATAAAGCAAATGAAGTTTGCCGACGATGATATGATGGAGCAGTTTATGTCATTATTACCAACCGTTTATTTACAAAAGCAGAAAAAATTTGACTAAATTGACAACATTTAATTACTTAGGTTACGTTGCGAGAATAAAAAAGATGAGAAAATATATGTAGAAGAAAATGTAAGAACAAAAGAAGGAACGAAGTGTGCCGTACTATAATGTATTTTGCAAGTGAAAGATGGCAGAAGCTAACTGCATTCTAGTTAGGATGTATAAAAATAAAATCAGTAAAAACGGCATTTCAGTACATTGCAATTTTTTGACGAGAAGGACATCTTAGTTTGAAATATTTTAAATATAAATCAATTGATGTTTGTTGATTATTAAATATAAAGATTGTTTTGCTGCTTTGTTGGATGAGAAAGGCTGTTTTAAAAATACAATCAAGCAATTAACAAAAAATAATAATAAGCACAAGATGGCTGAACAAGAAAAAGTTAAGGGATTCATTCTTTGAGTAGGCTTCACTCATTTTACTAGTAAGCAAACTTAATGTATTTCCACAAAAGTTGTGCATAAACTTAGCAAGTTGATTTTTTTAACGCAAAAGGATTATCACTCATTGTCAGTTATTGGTGATTAGACTGATGAAAGAGTCTATTCACAAGACAGCACGATGTTTTTTGGGTTGTAAAACGGTTCTAGGTCTTTTAACAAATGATAAATAAAAATGTATGTCCTTTAACGGGTACTGTGGCAATTGCGTATTTAGATAATATTTTGACCCTGTGTTACAATGTGGAAGAAAAGCTAACAAACTTGAAGATTGTATTAGATACGTTACGAGCTATTAATCTAAAGTTAAACTTCAAGAAATGTTATTCTTTTCAAGAAACAATTACATATTATTTTAGTTTTTGAAATAAATATTAAAGTTGTTGATTGAGACAAACAAAGTAAAGGCACTGAGTTAAGCCAACAAACAATAGGAATGGAAAGATATTGATTTAAGAAACATACTAAAAATATACCTAAACTGGCAAATTATAATAATAAGAATGGTCAGAGATTGATTTAAGAAACATACTAAAAATAAATCTAAACTGGCAAGCTGCACAACAAGTACATACTGGTGCGTTGCAAGTAGGAATAACTGAAATTTTACTGCAAAACGAGTCAAATAGAAATTTTAACTTTATGCTACTTTTAAGTTTTATTTATTTTAACTAGAAACTTTGGCGGTTTTGGAGACCCTAAAACGTTTTTGTGTATGTTTATTAAGCACGCATTTTAAAGTAGTGACTGCCAGTCATTGAAAATAACTAACAAAAAAGATTTGATTTTGAGAATAGCTTGGTGGTGACTACAATTACAAAAGTTTTTGAAGTACAACATTGTACAAAAATAGCACATATAGATGCACTTAAAAGAAATCCAATTTCAAACGCCAATAAAATTTCTGATCATTTTGTACATTAATACACTCTAAATATTGGATAAACCGGCTTAAGATGGCTATGCTCAAACAATACACTAAAAAGTAATTGAATGTATAGAAAGATAGAGAACAAGGAATGATAGATAGTACCACGTAGTCTACGTCGAAGGGAGCAAACCATGACAAACCTAGTCATTTTGTCGTTGCTTTCTCAAAATAAAAGAATGCACTAAAGAATATATTGTTTTATGTTTGCAGTGCATTTATTATACAGGGAGTTTATAAATAAATGGGATTATGTAATCATTTTAAATATGCCGCCTTTTTAAAATTGTTTATTATACTATTTGTTTTGACAGTTCAACTTTGACAGTTGTCAAGCAAGCAAGGTTATAAAAATGTATACAAATGAAGAAAATAATTTTATTATTGAATTCTACTTTAGGAATGGGCGGTTTGACAATGGGGAATGGTAGTAGCATTAATAATTAATTAGTAGCATCAAACTATTATTTTGTTTACAACTGATAATTATAAACATGTAAACAATGTAAACATATGAATATATTTTTATTATTGAATCCTAAGATAGGCAACTTTATTTACGCATTTTCACTAGAGCGGTACAAACGTACATTAGATGGTTACATAATCCCAAACATTTATAATCATCTTGTATATGTTCATACGATAAAGAAAATTGAAATACAATTCCAAACAGTTTATATGGACTATTTAATGTATTTAACCAAAATTCGGGTAGCATTGATAGGTTTACAAAGTTTATTTTGTTACATGTAGTTAAGGATACTACTACTTTTGCTGTCTTTAGATGTGTACGTCAGGTAGTATCATACGGTGTTTCAAATTGAGTAATAACAGACCGATGAACAGCATTCATTTTTAAAGGTTTTGCAATACAAAAACATATACAAATATACAAAACGCTGTAGCTTCTAGAGAAAATTTACAAAATGAGAGCTACAACGCTACCATTTATGCATTATCTAGCACATTCAATTAGCAATGAACAACATAGTAAACACTAATACGGGAAAAACATTCTACATTAGCTACCCTGAATTAAATTATTAAATGCTATCACATACAAAATAATTTCTATCAAACACTACCACACTAAATATGAAGTTATTAAATATGAGCAATTCTATTTCAAACGAACCAGAGTAGGGGAGGGGGTACATTAAGAAGTTTGCTTTAGTATTTTTTTTCTTTTTCTAACTTATTAGTGGTGTTTTGATTAAAAAAAAAATAGAATTTTTTTTTGTCGTTTTTTAAATTAATCGCATTTTCTTGTTTAAAAATCGCAGTTTTAACTAAAAAAAAACAACAAAAAAACTAAAGCAAATTTCTCAACGCACCCCTCTCTGCTCTGTTCCGTTTGAAATGGAATTGCCTATAAATAACTTGACAAATTTTTTTTACCCTTATTTTTTTTAGCTTACTTATTTTTTATTTATCTAAATATATTTCAATAATTTAATATCTAATTGTTACCTTTGGTCCAACACTATAACTACCGCAAAAAATTGAGGATTATTATAAGATAATGACAATAAATAAGACAAAAAATTAAGAACACCAGAATCTCAAATAAAAATTTAATATTGATAAACAATGCTAAGCACTGGAAAGTTTTGAACTTTCACCTTATATAAAATCAATAAAAAATATTTTCTATCATTATACATGTTGTTAATTTGATAGTAATACATAATCAATACTTCATTTACTTTGAAACATTTATTAGAATATATTATAATATTTTAATCTTAAATCCATTAAAAGAATGTTAATTTATTTAAAACTCTTTTTTGTAACGAGAATATATTAACTACAAACAGTTGAAATCCAGTATTTATTGTAAAAAAATAATAAAATAGTAACTACACTTATGCAACTTTGTTTACTGTGACGTAGGTATATTCTCCAGTTCATATACATTACTTGCTACATTACAAAGCTAGTCCCCGGTAGTACAGGGGTCAGTACCTCCACAAGTTGTGTGGAAAACCGAGGTTCGATTCCTCGCTGGGGAGAACTTTTTTTTTTTTTTTTTAAATAAAGTATAAATAGATACGCTTGTAATTTGTATTATGACATGGTTTGTTACTATTATAATGTAAATTTTATAAATCTAAATAATAAGCATGTAACTCAAATAACTAAATGTAAAGGTTTTAATAAATAAAATTGATTCTTAATATATGCAAAAGAATAATGTCTGATATCTCGATAATTACTACAAAAAAAGTTCATATATAAACATTTTAAGTTACAGTACATTTAACGTTTAATTTTATAGATGCAGTAACGTGAAATTGATTGAACAGTTAGTATTGTTAGAAATGACTGAAATGAATTGATTGGCATTTGACAAGCCATTTATTAAAATAAGATTGCTGTTTTAATTATTTAACTTGGGAAGATAAAAAACTTAATAAGTTTACAGACTAAGCGGCTAGTCATCTTTAAACTATATAGGTATTCAGACACTTTTTGAGTCGCAAACTATATAATTTATAAAGTTTTATATTTTAATTATTATAAAAAAATAAATTGATTATCAAATTGTAGAATATAGAATTAGAAATGACGCCAAAGCTATTTTCGGCACAATACTGGAAAACAAGCTATCGGTCTGGATTCTCTTAAAGAAGAAAATATGTTTCCTGTTTCAATGTAATTGGTATTTTAGGTTTTAAGTAGAATTTTATATTATTATGGTTGTGCAAGGTGGGCGAGAAATTAATCAGATTTTTCAAATATTTTTGGGAAAAACTCGATTGATTTTAGTGCTTACCTTTTTCTTAACCTGTTTTCCCTATACAAAATAGTCCTAAAAGTCACCAGAAATAAGCCAGAATAAACATCAATTTTCATAGACACATGGTTATTTAATTAATTCAATACCATAAACTGTGAATTAAACAGAATTGTGAATTGGATATTTAAATTATATGTATAATAGTGTTTATTACACAAGAACATAATGTTTTTATAGCAAAGGCTTATTTATGAAATGAGGATGGCACATGCTTGTACTCTCTTTAGTAAAACTAAAGAGAGTACAAGCATGTGTCATCTGAATTAATGAAGCTTTTCCCGACGCAAGAATTAAATTGAATCACAAATTATAATTTCTTGATCGGTTTGAATGAAAGAACTGTATCTGTAAGAAGAAACCACTTAGCAGGCAAGCCGTTCATTTTAACTGAAGAAGTTGTTGACAATATACAGTATTGACTAAAGCAAAGTCTACAAAAGTCATAAAAAAACTATCTGTCCAAACTAGAGTTTCACATGAAAGATGCAAACAAACTGCAAAGTAAATTCTGCATTTGAACCCGTATGTGGTATCATTATAATTATTTCTACTTTAATGTTGAAATATTGAACATATTATAAGAATGTGTAAACAGAAAAAATTAACAAACATGGGCTGCTATCAATTGTCATGACTTACACGAAACAACTTTAAATTTAATAAAAATTAGTATTTGGGTTGCAATTTCAAAGCAAAGAATAAGTAGACTTTTTTTTTAATAATACAATGTAGAATAACACCGCTCCGTGTTTTTAGATAAATTTCTTCTACAATGAGTTGCTTGGTTATATTTATCAAAACAAAGCTACTGCAAAAGGTTTTATCTAATATATTTTTCTTTTTTAATGTTTGTTAAACTTTTGAAATATGCTACTAGTTCATAATCGTGTGGAAATAATTTTTGAACTAACGATACCTAATACGGGTGCAAATGCGATTTTTTTTGCAACTTCTATTTAGAACTCCAGAAAACCTGCTCAATTCATATTAACTTTTGTAGACGTTGCTTTAGTCAAAAATTGTATATTGTAAGAATATTCTTTAAACTGTTCAATAATGCCTGTTTTATTGTGCGTTTTACAGCTATTTTATATTACCTCAGAAGTTTTGGAAAAAAAATAATTCAGGTACTACTGAAGAGTACGATCACATGTCACTTTTATTGATTGACTAAGTTTTTACTATAAAAGCGCTTTATTCTTGTGTACACCATTGTATATTAAGTTGAAAAAAAATTATTAAAATGTGATATTTGAGAATTAATTAAATATAAAACTACTTTTGAATTTCAACAAGTGAAACCACATTCACTGAATCTATCACATTGAAAATTAGGTTTAAGCAGTCTATGTACATTGCCCATAAACATTTGCGGATTGTAAGTCTGGGGAAATACTAATTTAAAAGTTTATTCCATGTTTGATAAGACAATTAATTTTTTTTTTTTGAATTTTGGTTTAGCAACTTTACACTGTCAGTGTATGCTTGTTAGAATTAGAAGTAAATATTTGTTTAAATGGCAATATGTCTTGTATTTTGTTTGAACAATGTCTATGGAAATATTTATAGATTATGCAAAAAAATGCAACTGTAGGACAATGTTGAAAAGTATTTAAATCATTAGTCAATTTTGGATTGGCAATGATTTGAATAGTTTGTTTTTGGTGTAATTTTGCATTTTCCGTCTTATACTTGGAAACAGTATTCAATACAAGGACAAATATAAATTTTATATTTATGCAAAAATTGAACAGAAGTAAAAAACTGTTTATATCTATAAAGAAATTTTAGCTTTCTAGATACATTTAACACTATATCAACATGTAAGAAAAGATTATGTAAGATTGTTATCTCTAGAAGACAAATTGAAGATTTAGATATGCATTTGATGTTTAGTTTTTGTAAGGCTTTATTCCAAAGGATAATGAGCATATTATTAATTTGATTTTATTGTATATATATAACGGGATATACACAAGTCTTGCTTATAAAATTATAAAATTTCTTCTTAATAAAATTGATTTAATGACGTTTCTTATGCTACATACATATTTCTTCTGATTAAAATTAATATAAATATAAAAATTAAAATAGATTTTATAAAATGACAATATTTGATGTTTGTAAAAATAATAATAATTAAACAAATTTTTATAATTAGATGAAGTATACTAATATGATTTATAAAAATTTCCCGTTATACAATAAAATAAATATTAAAGAAAAGTCTGTTAATCATCTGAATATATTATTAAGTATAACTTTATTAGATGCTTTTCTTTATTAAAATTTTAGCTGAAAAATTACTCCCGACTTCAGCGCTTTCTATGTTACATGATTTCATCTTATAAAATAACAATAAATTCTTTAAATAACTAATGCAATAAATTCCTAAAACACTACATCACTCCTCTTTTAAAATTAGAAAATTAACATAATTTATTTTCTTGGACGTAAGTTGTTCGGGTTATTAGTATTTTCATTTTTGGGTTGTACATTTGACAAATCATTACTTTTAGTTATTACTACCGGGACATGTTTGTTGCAATTCGGTAACATTTTTATTGTATTCTCTGAAAAATTGTAGTGAATAAGTTGATTAATATGTCTACTCCATATTTTGCTTGCTGAAGAAATTTCCACTAGATATGTTCTGGGTCCAATAGCTTTAATAATTTTTCCTTTTGTCCAATAATCATGCACTGCAACAAGTTCATGCAAAATAAACCATTTATTTCTCTTTCTCACATAATTTTTGATTTGTTTGTTCTGTTTGCTTTTTACAATTTCTGCTACACTTTTATTTTTACACTTAGTCACTAATTTATTGGAAGGTCTGAATAAATCAAGTCGTGCAACGCAACAGTCTACCTAACATTAATATAACTAGTGACATATTTGTCGTACAATGTGCTGTGTCTTTTAAATCTAATAAAAATTGTTGCAATACTAAATCTATATTTTAAATTTCTTGTCGCCCTGCTGCTTTAAGACGGGCATTTTTGACTGTGTTTTCCGCCGCCTCATTGGTTGCGGGATGGTAAAGAGCAATTTTCTTTCACTATATGCTATTTTGTGACAAAAATGTTTGGAAATTATTGCCTTCTATTATCCAAAACATTGAGTCAAGGAAAACCAAACTTGCAAATAAGGATTGCAATTCTTTTATTGTTAGTTCAGCAAATATGGTGTTACCACAAATTCTTTTACCCATTTGCTAAAACAAACAATTTAAGAATTACAGTCGTTCTAAATAAATATAATATATTAACGCCTAGCCAACATGGTTTCAGAAGCTAACACTCGGGTAAAACTGCAACAATACAATTCTTGCAATATGTTAATAACGAGCTTGATAAAAATATGTATGTGATAGGCTTATTGTTTGACCTTTCGCGCGCCTTCGATACAGTCAATGTTAGTTTTATTATATCTAAACTAGACGCAGTAGAGATTTGACGACTATACATTCATTGCTATATCGGCAAGTAGTGAAACCGATCTAAAAGATAAAACAGTTAAGGTTATGTCAGAGTTTGACTTTTGGTGTAATAAAAATAGGTTAATCTTAAATTCAGATAAAACTGTTGTTATACACTTCCATCATCGAAAACTTTATCTAATAATTTCAATATATTTCACAATAACGTTAATTATGAACTATCGGTATAAGGTTAATATTTAAAATAAACTGAGGTCCGTATAAATATTGGTAATATTTTTGTGTCTCAAAAATAATTGCTAATTTTTCTTTTTTTATCTAAGAATAACTCATATGTCGTTTTTCAATGTCCGGGATTTAAACGCTATTTGTCTGATTTCCTCATTGGTTATCTTGTGTGACACAATAGACTAATGCTTCTATAGTTAATATTATTTCTAAATCTAAGTTGAAATAAACTAAAGTCTTAGATGACTATAAAATTTCTTTAACCTTGTTAAAACTCTTAGCGCATTTATGGTTTGATTCAAATTTTGCTTCTTTTTGTGATAATTTATATAAAAGTTGAGTCATTTTCAATAAATCGGTTTATAGTAGTTAACTAAATTCAAAAATGATTTCAGTTCTTTAACATTTGCAAGTTTTGAGCTCTTCTAATTTATATATACATATATTTTTTTTTTCTTAAATACTAAGTTTTCTTTTGAAAAAACTTACATTTATATTTTTTACAGTTAATCCATAATCTCTTAATATATCTAATACATGTTTCACCCTGTTCAAGTTCTTTTCTAATGTATAACTTGCAACTATTATGTTGTGTACTTCTTAAGAACACACTAGTATTGTATTAATTCGGTTAATATCATTAAAAAATAAGTAACAAAATAGATTAGTTGTTGACTTATTTAAGTTTATTTCTTTACTTTCTTCTACAAATATCCCCTACAGGTAGATAATACTCTGGGACGTCGCGAGAAGTACGACTGCCTGTCTGCAAAACATAAATATGCCGCTTTTTATAGCATATAAAGTAATGCTCATAGGTGTTGCCGAAATGATTCAAAATTATTTTGGGATTTTTGAGACTCACAGTAAAGTATTCAGAGCGTACCATCAGTGCTTACAACTGAATATATTATCTAACCTACATGAGAAAACCTAAAAATTCTAAAAATGCCTATAGACAAACATATATGTTCAAAATTGTAATTACCAGCATATATACAAAGTTTCAGTTATGTTGGCAAATATGTGTTACGATAACAAATCAAGATACTTGATGCCCAGTTCACACTTATTGGGAAAATGTTGTTTTATTATTTTTTGGTCTAAAAATCAGCATTGTTTAAAAAAATTAATCCATAATTGCTTTTTTTGTTTAAATGGTAATCTAACACAGTATCTTCTTTTGTTTTTTTTTTTTGCAAATTTTTTTTTTATTACTAGTTTAAAAAGCATTTTCTATTAAGTATTTTGTCAGTAACAGCATTTTATAACACTTTTTAGTCTAAAATTGTTCTTTGTTTAATTTTTAAGCTAAAACAGTATTTTTATGAGTTTTCTGTAACTTTTTTGCACAAAATCATATTCTTTGATTACGTTTTGTTTGAAAATGCAGTTTTTATTCAGAAACAGCATTTTTTTTAACACGTTTTAGTAAAAGATTGCTTTTTTTGTTTAATTTTTAGTCCAAAAGCAGTCTTCTCTATAAGTTTTCTGTAATTGTTTTTGCACAAAATTACAATTATTATCATTTTTTGGTCTTAAAAGTTATCACTTTGTAGTCTAAAAACAAAGTTTTACTCAAAAACAGCATTTTCTGAAAACATTTTAGTCCAAAATTGCTTACTTTGTTTCATTTTTAGTTGAAAACAGTATTTTAATAAGTTTTCCATAACTTTTTTGCACAAAATAACATTTTTTTTAACTTTCTAGCACAAAATCACATTATTTTATTAATTTTTGGTTTAGAAAGCATGTTCTATTAAGTTTTTAGTCAAAAACAACGTTTTCTACACACGTTAGTCCAAAATTGCTTCTTTTGTTTAATTTTGAATTTAAAACAGTATTATCTAATAAATTTTTTGTATAAAATCACATTTTTTAATTACTTTTTGGTCTAGACAGCAGTTTTTATTAAATTTGTAGTAAAAAAAATTGCTTTTTTTGTTTAACTTTTATTTTAAAACAGTATTTTCTGTTGATTTTTTTAAAACTTTTTTGCATAAAATCACATTATTTTAATAAATTTTGGTCTAAAAAGCATGTTCTATAAGATTTTTAGTAAAAAATGTAATTTTCTGGAAATCTTTTAAAATTGTTTTTTTTTTGAAGTGTTACTTCTAACATTCCTACACTGCAATCCCTTTGTGATTTTACTAGTCTAGCTATTTTTTCAGTATCTGGTTCTTCTTTGATAGTGAGGCTTCTAATTTTATCACGTAGTTTACTGTTTTTATTGTTTGAAGACTTTTTATTTCCGTGCTAATCATTAGTTTTTTAGTTTTATAGATTTTAACTTTGCCCTGTTACCTTCTATACGTTAATTCTTTGGAATACAGGTCACCAAATGTGCTCCTAATGTTTGACTACAAAACATTGCGACGGCTCTGATGATACTTAACTTCAAAATCGCTTCTGCGCATAATATAAAATTTATTTATTGCTTAACTTAATACATAATATATAACATATTATTTCATCTAAGTAACAAGCTACTCCTTTCTATGCCGTCAAATAAGGATTCCAAATTTTTTTGAAATTTAGAAGAAGCCGATGCTACATCATAAGGCATTCTGGTGTATTTAAAAAGTTTTTTATGTTCGCTAATAGTTGTCAAAATTTCCGAGTTTTTACTTAATATGCGTTGGTCAAACCTAATTTGGTAAAAAATTTTCTCCCTCGTGCTTTTTCAAAAAGTTTTTCAACTTGTGGGATTGGATGTCTATCAATTTCTAAAACATTATTTAGGGTAACCTTGTAGTCTCCGCATAACAAAATTCTACTATCATTTTTTTAATATAAGTACTACCACCTTCTACTTTATTTCTAATATCAGACGCGCTTTTTTTAGAAGAACTTCACTCACATGGCCTTGTAAATTTTCCATCTTTGATCCACGTGGTTTACAATTTTATTCAGAAAAATCTAGTTATTGCCACTATTTTCAGATATTCTTAATTCATCTTACTTTATTTCATTTAATAGACCGTTCTATTTGCACAATAGCAAGTAAGCCAAAGTAAGAATTTTACTTTCTCTTTGCCTATGGCGTCCTATCACGGGATGGAAATTAATTAAGTAATATTTTAAAATCATTTAAAAATGTATAAAACAGTGAACAACAAGCAACTTTTAATTAAAAAAAGAACAAATATTTGTGAGATTTAGTGAGTATTTTGGCTTACTTTAGCTTACCTCACTTGGTAAAAGAAAAGCACCTAAAATAATAATAAACAGGTTCTAACTTATAAATTTCATCATAAATGGTGTTATCATTTGCAAAACTTTAAATAGAACTTTTGGTTATTGAAAGAAGTTTATTAATCTCAATCAAAAATAAAGTTTACAAAAGAGCAAAACTTTGAGGAACACCAGCATTTATGATTTTGAAGTCAAAGTTAAAACTATCAATTCTAACCATAGTTTTCCTATTGTTAAGTTAATTGACTATTGATAAGACAGATTTGTGATTAAGACTGTAACGCTACCAAAACAGCAACCTTCGATTTGATAACCTATGCCCTTTTGGGAGGGTAAGAGGTGGACAGGGTTTCACTTACCGTCGTAGCTCAGTGGAGACGGGGGTGGTAAGTTGTGAGCGCCACGGGATCTTTCTACGAAGTCCACCCAGTAATTGGCCACACCTCCTAAAGGTAGAACCCGATACCAAAAAGTTAGACAAAAAGGCGTATGCGGATATCAAATGTAAAGGAAGCTAATTAATGTTCGAGAGAGGAACATCTATAAATGTACAAAATTAAATGAAAAAAAAAAGGAGTAAATGCAAACATACAGGTACAAATACACCCAATTTATTGGATTGTTCCCAAAAAAAAGTATTTACAACTGTTTAGGCCAATCTGCCATTAACAAGTAAAATTAAATGTAAAGTTCAACAGTTTACAACTTATTAACAAACGTCGATCTAAGAAATCGAACAACCGTGCTACCGACTATATGACTATAAGCAATGACATAACAAAATACGTGAGTAGTAAATAAGCCGTGAAATTTTAAATCAAAATATCGGTATATATATAAAAAAAAGGAGTACTCACGGTTTGGGTCCCAGTCTAGGCATAGCGCTATCCCCGTCCAAAGATCCTGTAAGGCAAATATTAGCACGCCCGAAAATAAACAAAACAATAAATTTCACAGCCCAATAATTATAAAGGCTGAGCATGAAGGTTGTCGATATCACGTGGTTGTCTTCTTCCTGTTGAACACTTCTGGAGTCTTAGAAATAAGCCACTTCATTACAATTGGGGGCAGGATGCAAGACTTGGGAACAACAGCGGCCTCACGCTTGCACACACTTCTGTATTCATCAAATAAACCAAACAAATCACTTCAATTGGGAGCAGGATGTGAGACTTGGGAACATCAGCGGCCTCACGCTTGAACACACGTCTGTATTCTTTCAGCACGTCCTATGCGGAACGTCAAGAGGGGTCTCCCGTACCTGCGATAGATACAGCAGAGTGGTGACCGTTCTGGGTCGTTAAAAATAAACTAAAACGCCCGTAGTAAAGAACCTAAAACATGCCATACAAAACCAGAATTACAAATAATTCTGCAAACCCCGGAAAGCAATAAAAACAAGAGAAAATAAACACTAAACCAACCTGAGATTTTAATACGGTCCTACAATCCTTTTAGATAACTTCCAGCCATGAGATGTGGGTGGGTGACAAATCCGCCATGCGGTTGTGGTATAAACGATAAATCCCCTAAATTTCACGTAGCGGTTAGCACACAGCACAATATATCACCACTCAATGCAGTTTAAACGGCGAGTATATAAAACAGGCCACGATGCCTAAGGATTTACAAATCCTCTCAGAATACTCGTCACTGCCACAACACCACACCACGACACCTCAACGACCGGAAAAGGAATGAATCTCATTCTCCGTGAAGCATGGCGTCTTGCCAATCAAACCGATGCGCAGATGATTCTAATTAGGTGAAATTCAAATTTTGCGCCAAACTCATATGCGCTGAACAACGTGATGAGAAGATGGCTGACAGGTGTCAAGTTGAAAGTGACAACAAAGTTGATTAACAGCCACAAGTAAGTACAGCAATTCAAGTTAATAAAATTAACAATATAAATCATCCCAACTACTTACTGTAACTTCCTTGCCCCTGAGAAATCATCCTTGCAGAATTGAACCACCTAACCTCGAATCCACTACACAACACAACAAAGCGGTAAATCCTCTTTTGAGTAGTACTTACAAAAATTAACTCTAACGATAACCCATAATCCTAGTATGAATACTACCCGAGGTGAATAAAACCCATCATCGTAACCACAATCATACTCAAACTAAACAATTAATCGAATCCCTATTAGCACTCTCCCATGCAATCTACAGCATAATACAACCTTTCTCGATTAACAATTAATAACAATTGCATTAAAATAATCTAATCGCAACTTGTTTTTAGATTAAAACCGAGAGGATCAGGGCCAGTTCAGGATTGACACTAAATCCACAGCACAGACCAGCACCAGAGACATGTGAGTATTAAGTATTTATAAAACCTCAAAATAACTTAATTATAAAGTAGTTAGATACTAATTTCAAAATAAAAATACAGCTCCTAATTCACCTCAACATCATTTTCATTCAACCATAGTGTATACTTACCCCGGGAATTATGCCGTTACAAGACCTATACAGTAGAGCTTGTTTAAATTAGAATGCCATACCCTATCCAATGCTTTGAAAATGTCTAAGTGCACAGCAAGATTTTTTCCATGTATGGCCGCGTTCAGAACGACTTATCATGCGTACTGAACGCGCTTGCTGACTACCGTTTGCTGACAGCGCTTGTCATTTTACTCATCATACATTGGTTGCTGACCAAGTAACTCATCAATCAGTGAATGATTGATGAGTCAGCGCTGACAACTGATGAATCGTTCTGAACGCAACCATTGTCTAAAGTAGATTTCAATTTGTGACAAATGTCAGAAGATCTGTTGTCAAACGTTTGAATTAAAATCTATATTGAGTATCTGAGATAAAATTATTTTGTTTTAAAAACTTTACAATGTAGAAACTATGCATTTTTTAAAATTTTATAAAGTAATGTAATTGGTCTATAATTTAAAAAAAAATAGATTTGTCTCTCTTTTTAGCTATAAGTTGAACATTTGCAATTTTCCAACAATTTGGGAATGTTTCTTTTTTGTATGGTAATGTAGATATTTTAGTGAGTATGGCAATTGCAAGTTTTTTAAGGTAAATTTTTATTTATATTTGATGCTTTTTTGGTATTTAATTTAAGAATATACTTTTTAATAACCGGTTGCTTGAAATGAGTTTGACATTATGAGAATTTAGATTAGTAGAGATGTAGATGCAAATTGACTACCTTGCAATGAATTTATTGTTCTATAGAAACATTTGTTACTTTTGGAATGTTGAAAAATTCTATTAACTTTGTTTTTGTTTCTATTTTTTTCAGATTGTATTAAATTGTTATAATGTTTACGAACTTCTTTATAGTTTTAATTAGTCTGTTTGAAACGATTACTTATGTATTTGTTAAATGTTTTTTGCTTTTTATTAACCGCTTTTTTTGTTTGAATTGAATACTTTTATTTAGGTTTAATAACAGAGAGTAGAACACATATTTTTATGACATTCTAAATAGTTTTTGTAAGATTTTCTGTTGAAACAGGTGAGGCTTTTATTATTGTAGTAAATACTGATGTATTAATATTTTTAATAATGATCAAGCGTCCTCGAGTAGTTTAGGTACATTCATTTAATTTCAAACAAAAAATCTAAATAACTTTATTGTCTATCTCTTTTCGTATTTGAGATAATAAAAAAATACATATTATTTAGCAACTTTTAAGTAAAAAAACATTTGTAACAATAGTAACAAAAAACGAAACAATATTACTTAATGAGTTCTCAAAATGGCCAACATGAGCGTTGATTCAAGCTTATCAACGCACTAAAAGAGAATGATAAACTGCTTCAAAATCTGTTGTGTTTTGAATGTGCAATGCAGCATTTCTTCTCTTGTAGCTGCTTCACATTGTTTAACGGCTTTGCATGATTTGCCTGAACCAATTGTTTCATGTGTCTCCACACATAAGAGTTCAATAGATTTAGATCAGAAGATCTTGCAGAAAGTTTACTGGACCTCTTCTAACAATCCACCTATCATTAAAATTATCGTTGAGCCACCGAACTACAAACACAAAATTTTAATTTTTAAATATTGCATTTTTATATTTATAGCAACATAGTACAACAAAATCGGAGTTTCTCAACGTAGTTTATTATGACAAGCAGAAGACATTATAAAAAATAATTTTTTCCAAAAAATGTTCAATAAAAATGTTTACAATTTTATTCTGTATTTTGTACTTTGTATTTATTTTAATTGTTTATAATTACAATAATTACCGTAATCTTGACAATAATTGTATGTTTGCATACATCGTAAACCTTAGTTTTTCTTTGACGATCAAAATTTTGCAAAGCAGTCTTAACAATAGTTGTAATCCCTAAGGTAAAGCACCGACGACGGTGTGGAAATAGAAATAAGTTGCGTGGCAAAATACAATACCATTGAAAAAGCTTATTGCTATGTCATGGCTATAGTATGTGCAAAACCGCATGTTGTTTTTGTAAACGCTTGGTCTAAAAAAATCAATTTTTTTCTCACGGCATGGATGTTGCTGCTAGACCTTAACAGGATAAAGAAGTAGGTTTTAGAATGCACGTACGGAGTTGTTTTAACAAACACAAATGTATTCTAGTATTAAATAATATAATCAAGAACTTTAGCACTTTCCAAATCTAATTTGTAAATTTTAGAATCTGCGTACTAGAACTTATGGACACAATCTAAAACCTTAGTAATACAATTTGCAAATATTTATAAGTAAAAAAGAGTATAAGATGTTTCCCTTCATAAAAAAACGTAAAATAAATAAAATATCTGAATTTATGGCTCTTTACGGTCCAACAAATTTCAACAAATATTGTTGCATGGTCTGAACGGAACGACTTTGAGGGTATTAGCCAAGTCGTGATTTTTAATTAAAATTAATTGACAATTGAATATTATTTATGACAGTTGTAGGTTAATTTCAAACGTTTTAAATTCATTTATAGCAATTGTTGATCAAATCACTATATATTAGACTGTTTGAATTTGCAGTTGCAGAGCTGCCTGTAAGCAAAACTCTGCAATACAAAAAAGCTTAGAAGCACAATTTCTCTTCTAAAAAACATAGTTAAACCGTCAGCTGACATATTATTGAAATTATTAAGTTGTCGTTGAGTTGTCAAATTGACAATACTGCCAGTTGTTGTTGTGTTGTTAAATTGTTAGCTGCAAACATAATGTGTCGAATTATTAACAAAACTGTTAAATTGTGGATAAAACTGTCAAATTTTTGACAAAACCGTATTATAAATTATCGATTATAACAAATGATTTCTAAACTGTCAATTTCTTGCAGAACTGTCAAATTGTTGGTGAAACTGTCAATTTGATCAATAACTCTCAAATTGTTTTTAAAGCTGTCAAATTGTACCTAAAAGTATTGGCAAAACTGTTAAATAATTGCTAAAACTGACAATTGAATGACAATACTATCAGTTGACAGATTGTTAAAACTATTAAATTAATGCAGAATTGTTAAAATTGCTAGTAGTTTGTGCTAGTAAACTGTCAGTTGTAAATATGATATGTCAAATTGTTAAATAACAAATTGTGGATAAAACTGTAAAATTGTTGACAAATTTTTGTAGAAACTTATACGGTATTGTCAAATTAATTGTTAAACTGTCAAATTGTTAACAAAACTGTAAAATTGTTTATAAAACTATCAACCTGTTGATTAAATTGTTCATTTTGACACTTTGCACCAAATAAAGAAAAATCACTATATTAGAGAAGATGATAGTGGTATCCAAGCCTCTGATAACAAACACTTGCTGGGACGGTAGGTGGGCCATTCCAAAACATGAGTACAGACAGATAGTTTAAACTGGTGTTTCTGCCTACCCTCCCAAGTGTTAGTTATCAATAAATTAAGAGTTTTTTTTTCTCTGAAAGCATTAAAAGCTTTTATATTAAAGAAGGCTAATGGTAACATCCAATGGTTTGATGATTGACACTTGGTGGGTGGGCAAGGCACTCCAGAGCATCAAAATAAACAAACAAGCAGTTTAAACTAAACTGCCCACTTACCCGCCCACGTGTTCATTATCAAGAGGTTATTATGCAATTGTTAAAAATAACTATATAAGAGAAGACAATAACGATACTAATTTTCTAAAAACTAACACTTGAGTAGATAGATGGGACACTCTAATTTATGAATTTACTATCGAGTAGTTTGAACTAAAGTACCTGTCCACCCGCCCAAGTGTATGTCATCAACAATTTGAAAGTTACTCTTCTCTGAAAGCGTTAGAAGTTTTTATATTCAAAGGAAGTACAAAGATTAAAAATGGATAGAAGTATGTGAAAAAAAATTATGATGAGAGATAGACTTTTGCAAGTGCAAGAGCAAAGAACAGGGATAACTAAATCTAGGTATAATGCAAATGATGTACATGTAGACTGGTTTCTAAACAATAATACAAAATAACTTTATTTTAATCGGCCTTTGCTTTGGAGATATTGAGGCATAAAGTTTTTTGAACTAAACTCCGGTCAAAAGAAAAATTCAACAGATTAGATTAGATTTTACCATATCCATGTAATTTTGATAAATTTCTAATAATATTGAATTTTGAAATTTAGGTGGAATAATCAAACAATATCACCTCATTAGGCCTGTTTTACGTTTAATTTGTTATTACAAATAAAATAAGGTTTAAATTTTTTTTTGGGACACTTGTTAGGCTAACCTGTTAAAATATAATAAATAACCTTCATTCAAAATCAAATTTTTGTTAGACTCATTCTTTATATCATTATAAACTATTGGTAATTTTATTGAATTATTAATTAAATTAATATAACTTATGAAGTATTCACTGTCAACTTAAGTGGAGTTTTTGAATCAAAACAAGTTAAAATTTGATTAAACATTATCAATTACTTGATGCAAATGTTTTTTTACAATCAGTATTTTATTCAAATTGAACGTCTTTCTTCAATAGCTTATATAAGAGAGGCAATAAAGTTGCATTATTTTTCATAAATTTATAATAAAAGTTTATGTCTAGGAACAATTTTAGTTTCTACTTTTTTATTAGTAGTATGTAACCTTTCTTTGTCAATTGCACTTAAGTAATTAATTGACGGTTATATAAACAGACATTTATTTAGTTTTAATTTTAATTCACATTCTGACAATTTTCTCTAAAACATAATTTCAACCTATCTAAATGATTGCTATCAGTCTTTTTTATTTTATTTTATTAACGCAACTACAATGTATTTTAGATTATTTATTTAAAGTAGACATTCCTACCATATTAACTAGTGATTTTAACATTAACTCCCTAATCAATTTTAATAACCTTTTTATGTTTACGTAACTACTTAACTCCTATAATTTAAAAATGATCTCAGAACTCACAAGAATATCTCCTACTACATCCACTTGCCTAAATCACATATGGACTAATCTTACAAAATGCGGATAATCTCAAAACTTGTTGTCAAATATTATCTAACTTAAAAAATAAGCGTTTGGAAGATCCAGAGGGAGTTCCAGATTTTCTGTTAAAACAAGTATTCCGACATGTTTGTAAACCGCTTACATTATTGTGTTTCTACACTCAAAAAAGGTAACCCACTACTTCAAGAAAACTATAGACCAATAGCTCTTGTCTCTTGTTTTTTTAAAGTTTTTGAGTCTTGTATGTTAAGCCGGCTTATAAATTTTTTAGACAATTTTAATATAATATTTGCCAGCCAGTATGGTTTCCGTAAAAACTTTTCTACAATGTCTGGATTTCAATCATTTTATGAATCTATTACAAATGCCCTGGATTCCGGCACATATCCTGTTGGAATATTCTTAAATCTAAGCCGCCATTTGATTAAGTTGATAATATTATGATTTTAAACAAACTCTACAATTACGGCATACGAGGCGTTGCTTTTGACTGGTTTGTGTTTGTTAAATTAAATAATTATGATCAATGTACATGTAAGACTTTAACTTCTAACAAAGTAACTCTAAACTTCGAGGTACCACAGGGATCGATTTTTGGACCTATCTTATTAGTAATCTTTATCTTTTTACCTAATAAAATTTGTATGTATGCTGACGATACATTTACTATTGTTAGTGATTTTTCGAATTCTATATTAAAACAGAGATCTAATGAGCTGATTAAACTGTTTAGTGACTAGTTTTATTACAACAAACTTTATGTAAATCCTACTAAAACTTCAAGTTTAAGGTTTTATACAAAATAATGTAAAACCAATTTACATCTAAATATAAAATTGAATGAAAATCCTATAGTTGCAAGTGATTATACTAAATTTCTGAGCATTAACATTGATGATACTTTTAATTGGCATATTCATTGTGGTACTGTAGTTACGTCATTAAATAAGGTTTCTTACCAAATAAAAAGTCTAAAGAGTTATTTAACTATTTCACAACTGATAACCGTCTACTATTCTAATGCACAATAGAATTGTGTATGGTTTATGTTTTTGGGGACCTTCTAAACATGCACAATCAATTTTTATTGCACAAAAATGTATTATAAGATGCATAGCTAATGTTACAAAACATACCTCATGTAAACCATTGTTCAAACAAATTGTTCAAACAATTATTTATGAACAATGTGTTTTTACTTTTAAAAGATGGCAAAATACGGATATATATATGTAAATTACGCTCGCCTTAATGTAAAATATGTTTCACCAGATGTACTTGGACCAAAATTATTTAATAGCCTATCAACTGAATTTAAAAGTACACTAAATTTTAAACAATTTAAATTTTCATTAAAAGTGTTTCTGTTAGATAAACTGTACTATTCTTTGTCAGATGTCTTATAGTTTATTATTGTAATGTATATTGACTAGTCCAATATTTGTGTATATGTATATATGTATGTATATGCTGTCCATGGGTAATAAATATTATTATTATTATTACCCGTCCAGTAATTAAACTGCCAAAATTTGTGTACAACAAATTAAACATGTCTTAATCAATTAAAATAAAAAAACAGATGTTGAAATAAATTATGTTTTGACTATATTCTTATTTTAATATCAAAATATGACAAATAAGCTACCGGCAAAATTGTTGTTGAATTTGTTAAGAACTAACACAAATGAGGTAGTAAAGCAAAAAAAAAAAACAAATTGTAAACGCAGCTGCGCAGTTGAGAAACGAGTCTTGAAATTAGTAGTAAGTGATCTAATAAAAGTTTGTGATTTTTGCGGTAAAGGAAAATGGTGTGATACAAAAATAATTGAAAAACTTGGTCATAAACATTATAAAGTTGAAACAAGTAAGGGTTTAGTCTAGAAGAGGCATGTTAATCAAATTATTAATAACGCAAGTACCACCTCTAGTACTCAGCCACCCCCCCCCCCCCACAATATGGATTTAGTTAATAATAACAAACAGGTCAAAAACAATGTAGTAATGACCAATTCAAATATTGAAGTTGTTCCAAAACTTACATGTATTCCAGTTAATTTAAGACGTAGTAGTCTACTTAAAGCCTAACTGGTTTGACAACTTAAAATACCAGCGTTTATAACTTTGGGGTTCTATCAATTTTAACTATAATTTTTATGTTGACAAGAAAACTAATGATAAGACTTTATATATGCTATAATGCTTTAGAAATTTCAAAAGTTTTTGCAATGTTTTTTCTGTTTGTCTTAAGTAGATTTTTATTTGTGACTAGCATTTATCAGAAGATTTGTTGTCAAACGTTTTAAACAAAATCCATATTCAGTATTTGAAATAAAGTTATTTTGTTCTAAGAACTTGGTAATGTGGAAATTTGTTTGTTTTCCAAAATTTTTGTACAGATTGAAAAGTAAAGCAATTGGTCTATAATTTAAAGATTCAGACTTGTTTTTTTAGGTATAAATTGAATAACTTATTTATTATAAAAAATATGGGAAGAAGTATAACACTAAAGTTGCTAAAGTAAATTAGGTAATTTTTCTTTAGCTACAACCGAGGTTGACGATTGCATTTGACCTATTTTATCAATTTATTATTACTAAATAAACTAATAAATTATTCATTTCTATTGAAATAATCTAAAAGAACATTATCTATAAATATTATATTATAAGCACTGATCAAAGATTATTGCTATTCTATTAAAATTAAATTATTTGATTTACATTAGTTTTAATTCAGCTATACATTGACGAGCACTGTTTTATTCGAATCTAATATAAATTATTCAATTTTATTAAAATAATCTAAAAAGACATTATCTATGAACATTATAATATCAAAGATCATTGCTATTCTATTAAAATTAAATTATTTGACTTACATTAGTTTTGATTGAGCTATACAATGACGAGCACTGTTTTATCCGAATCTAATATAAGGCTTTTGAAACAATTCGGTATGTGAAGCACTGGGCCTAGATACAACATTAAAAAAATAATTGCATTTTCTATTTTATTCTCTGTCATTGTTATATGCAGCTTATCGCATTGAATATTCAGTCCAGGTAAAGTTTAATTTTATTAAATGTTATTGATTAAATTATAATTTCACTTTTATTTAAAAGACATTAATAAAGACGAGATGATCCATGATGTAATTATGATTATATCTATAAGCATTGCTATGTACATAAACGGTGCTTCTGCGCTTAGGCAAGATGAAGTCATTCATTTGGTGGAAGAAGTGGACAATTTAAAAAAAATTTCTGCTTCAAGGCACCTTGAAAATCTATATATTCTTCATCATTCCGATTATCTTGAGTGCAATATTCTATTATACAATATTTATTATATTTGAATGTCCAATCAACTGCAGATCACAATGCGGATTACTTTTTAATACGGTATATTATTGTAACCATATAAACTAAAAAACTTATTTTATATAGTAGTACGTGCTAGAATATTTTTTTAATATTTTAGTTTTTACCTTGTGATGAAATTTCACCCCAAACAAGGTTAATAATATTTTTGGCTCAGTTATTCAGTTTTTTTATTAATACAGGTAATGTATTGATGCTCATAATTTTCTGTAGTTTTGGTTCTATAATCATTTCTGAGCAATTTAACCACTTCAGATATTTTATTGGCAGTTTGTCAATTGTAAAAAAAAATAACCGAAGGCCATATTTGGTACAATGCATACAAATACATCAAAAATTAATAAGGTTGTATTAACAGCTTAAAAGTAAACTGATAATTAGATAAAATATTTTAGATTCTCTAACGAAATAAACGTTCATACAAAAAACTGCGTTGCTTGTTCTGGTTTAATGATTGGAATATTGATGTACTCATTACTTTTGGTAAGTCATACAATTTTGTAGGTAATTATTATAATTTAATGTTTTAGAATGTTAAGATAATAGACATTCTTCATATATTAGCATATATTATTGGTATTACAATTTTAAGTCTAACATCAGAATATTTAACGACTCAGGTATGTATTAAATTAATCAATTGAATATTACTAATTGTTTTTGATTTAGAGCGAAAAGTTATCGAGCAAAATATTTCATTCTATTTTATGGGATTGTGATGAAAGTTTTAAGAAAGACATGCTTTTTATGATGATGGTAAGCCAGAAACCAATATACGCTGATGCTATATTCATGACCATATCGTGTAATACAATGGTAAATGTAAGTATCACATTTGTATCTATGAGTTGATACTAATTTTTTTTAATTTTAGGTGTTAAAATTGGCTTATTTTATTATTAATATGTTCTATAGTCTTTAGTATACCAGCAAAAGATTTGAAGCCAAGTATAGTAACAATTTTGCACAAAAGCACATCAAATTAATATATAAATGGAACAAAATATATGTATAACACAAAGGTGTTTGTTCACATAGCAATATTAATGTCTCACTTGTTGGAGAAATATTTTTGCAATAATGTCACACGTTATTTAATAATGATGCAGATGGTTTTGGGACTAATTTTATGCCCGAGTAAGATTTGTATCTGTATTAAAACTAATTAAAACTAACTGTTGGTATGTATATCCTAGCAGTTCCTAACCTGGGGTACTTCTGGGGGTACGCAATAGGTTGTTTAGAGGTACAGACAAATTTCTAGGTTTGAGATTATACTTCACATCAGTTAAATCTGACATAAAAAAATTACGCAAGAAAAAACTCACACTGAATTTCTTTAATTAAATACCTTAAAGTAAATTTTTTTGTGCAATAATATTTTTAATATAAAAAAATCATACGAGGATCTCGTGAGCCCAAACAAAGAGTTTCTCAGCATTTTGGAATTAAAATTTTTGTTTTCTTTTGGCACGGTTTACAAAGTTACCTGGCGTTTATCCGCCAATTAATCTACACCCTGTATATATATATGTATATATACAGGGTGTCCGGAAAATACGTGTACAACGTTTGACGACAGACTCCTGACGTCAAAATAGGTCGATCTAAGCCGACTTAGTTATATCCAAAATTGTCTCGTTTAGCCGGTAGAGGGCGTCAAAAATTTGTAAATATTAAAAAGAAATTACCTGTAACAATAATTTTTTAAGTGACCTTGTTGCTATGGCGTTTAATAATTTGACAATTATTGACAAATTGTCACCAGTCTATGAAATTTACTCAAGTATACGATCAACATTCTTGAATTACAAGTTCATTTTACCATTAAAAATGGAAAATTATACAAACTCTCAGAAAGTTGACATGCTCTTGGTATACGGGTTTTGTCAAGGAAATGGGCGTCAGAATGTTAGGGTTTACATGGAGAGGTTTCCTAACCGTCGAATACCAAACCACCAAACATTTGCCAATATTGAGCGTCATCTTCGGGAAACGGGCAGTTTTGAGAAAAAGTTTGAAGGCAGGGGTCGTATGCGAACAACTCGAACTGTGGAAACAGAAGAGATGATTCTGGAAAGAGTTGAAGAAGAACCAAGTACCAGTACCCGTCTCTTAGAACGTGAGTTAAATGTTCCTAAAACGATTGTCAATGAGGTTTTAAGAGAACAGTTGTTACATCCTTACCACATACAAAAAGTCCAGGAACTTTTACCGACTGATCCCCCCATGCGGCTTACATTTTGTCAATTGATTAGAAACAAAAGAATCCTTGTTCCAAATTTTTGTAGAAAAATTATGTTTACTGACGAGGCATGCTTTACAAGATCTGGGGTAACCAATCTGCACAACGAACATACTTATTCCGATGAAAATCCACATGCCATTAAAGTTGCACATCATCAGCATCAATTTAAAATTAATATTTGGGCAGGTATTATTGATCACTACCTTATTGGTCCCATTGTTATTCCAGACAGGTTAGATGGAAATATTTATTTAAATTTTTTGCAAGACACATTACCAATTCTTCTGGAGAATTTGCCCCTTTTACTTCGGAGGGAAATGTGGTATATGCATGATGGTGCCCCGCCCCATTTTTCCGTTGCCGTTCGGCAATACTTACATCATCAATATCCCAACCGATGGATTGGAAGAGGCAATGATGCACCAGTAAAATGGCCACCACGTTCTCCTGAGTTAAATATGTGTGACTTCTTTTTGTGGGGCGCTATTAAAACAGAAGTTTACAAGACTCCGGTAAACACACGCAATGATTTATTGCAGCGGATTTTAAATGCAGGCAACCATTTTAATAATCCCGAGACATTAGATAGGGTCCAATATCATTTTTTAAAGATTGTTAATAAGTGTATTCAGCAAGATGGCGGTCATTTTACACATTTGCTTAAGTAATGTTTTTGTTTTACTTAGTTTCTTACAATAGATACTTTCAACTTTGTTATACTTTTGTTTTTTTTTGACGCCCTTTACCGGCTAAACGAGACAATTTTGGATATAACTAAGTCGGCTTAGATCGACCTATTTTGACGTCAGGAGTCTGTCGTCAAACGTTGTACACGTATTTTCCGGACACCCTGTATATGGCCATGTATGAGTGATGTGGTACAAAAAATATTTTTTTTATGACGCAACTTTAGGAATCGGTTCTTTAACATAAACTCTGGTCCCCTGATTTTTTTTAGATTTTTTGTGCTACCCAGTGCCGAGATATTTAGGGTACAACTTTCAAAAATGTCAATTTTTTACCTTTTTTGCAATTTTCAAACGCCTGTAACATTTTACGGAATTTATTGCCTAAAATTGATCAAAAATTCTAAAAAAACGTGTTAGAGACATTTCCGTTAATTTTTAAAATGTTTTTATTCTATTAAAAACAGATAAAAAAAATATGTTGGGTATTTTTAATTTTTTGTTTAATAGGTCAAAAAAATACTTTTATATGTTATTGATATACTCTGAAATTTTTAGGATGGGCGATAAAAATTTTTCTAAGAAATCAGCGTTTTTGTAATCAAGAAAAATATCAACAAAAAATCAACAAAAATAATGACTAAATTATTTTAAGTATTGTAATTTTTTATGCAATATTTAAATTATACGGAAAACTTTACATAAAATAAAACAGGTTTCTATATATTTTTAGAGATTGATCTGTAAAATAACTGCTGTACAAAAAAATCAACTTTATTCTTATGTAGGTTGTTTTTTACTCACTTCCTATTTCATTTATTATTTTAGAATTAACAATAATTTCAGAAATGATATTGATAAATGATATATTTAAATAGAAGGTAGTCGTTCCAAACATTGGCAACGTTGTAATACGCTATAATATACCTCGCAGCTGACTTCGCTTTGTGCCCGGCCAGAGTTTTGGACACGCAACATAACTTAAAAAACAACACACATCGCAATAAAACCTGCGGGCTGGCGCGGATAAAAACAAAACATGTGAGCGGGCACTGCAACCCAGGTGCCCAGGGTCCGTAAACTTTTTTTTAACTTGCGTACCGTGCATCAAATTACTTACTTGATTTAATTGTTGATGATATGCTTTTTTTTATTTCTTTAATAAAACAAATGCGCTGCAGTTAAATCTATTCCATTAGATGTCTATTACTTATAATATAATTTTAAAATAAGAATTTGTTTTTTAGTTTTATCTATATGTTTATTAGAAACTGTTATTAATAGTTATTATATATTTTAATAATAATATACTTGGTTTTGGGCCGCCCGAGTTGGGATTTGAGCCGGGCCCGGATTTTAAGCCTGATATTGAGCTGAGTTTTGGGTCGGATCGGGACTCTTGCAAAATTAACAACACTGATGCTTTTTATATTATTATATGCAATATACATACTTTAAATTTATTATTTCATTATCCCAACGCGGCTATAGCATTCCGAGTGACAACGAAGCAAGGCTATTGTTTGTTTTTTGTACCGTGCTTAATATTTCTTACTCAATTTAATCGTTGCTAATATGCTATATTTCTGCATTGGTGCCTAAATATCCAATCAAACAAGGAACATCTGTGATTGTATAGAAAATATTGTTCCTGTTTCAATAGTTCTGGTTTTTGCATTTTTTATTTTGTCTTAACTACTTTTAATTTTTTAAAGCGATAACTGTTCCTTAGATGTTTATTATTATATCATTATTACAAGTGATTTTAATGTATTATTTAACCAAAAAAATAATAATATTACCGTACAGTTGCAAACATTATTTTATTCGTTTGTATTGTATTCAAAACTAAATGAAAGTACAATGAAAAATAATACTATAGATAATATATGTACCAACATAAGCAAAGCAGAATACAATATTAAAACCATTAATCTAGATTTTTCAGATCATTTAGCAATTAGTTTTGCATCAACTTTTGTCACAATTAAAAAAAAAAACAAATGAACGCATTAATTACAGACCTATTACAGACGAAGGACTGTTAATATTGTACAACATAATGGATACTGTAGACTGGAGTTTTGTTGCCAATCGCAATTTAACTATAGAATCAAAATTTGACGTATTTATAAATACTGTTGCATGTGCTATGCTTGAGGCTATTCCAGAGAAAAACAAGATATTAAATAAATCGAACATAGTAAATTGGGTCTCATGTGATCTATTCCAAAATGAGACAAAAAATTTAAGAGTAAATATCTTAAATAAGCATGTTCATTCTGATCTTATAACTACTCAATTAAAACTACACAGAAAAGACTAACAAGTTGCAATACGGTTAGCCAAAAAAAAAAATACATGATGACTTTATTTATAAATCAAATAATCCTCAAAGGACTATGTGGCAGGTAATCAAATCGCAAAGCAGTAGCCATAGCATTAACAATCATAAATCTTTCACACCGGATCAGTTTAATAATTATTTTGTTGGCATAGACTATTTTTAATAACTTGTCTGCAAGTGCTACCAGTTTTATAAGTTACTCCAGCAAATCACCGCAACTTTCAAATCAATTTAATTTTAGAAAAGTTACCTTTATTGAACTACGTGATATCGTATCAAATCTAAAAAATTCTAATTGCATGGATTGCTACAATATTAATAGCAAAATAATAAAATCAATTTTAAATATTATTTTGATTCCCCTTTAATGAATCAATTATGTCAAATCAATTTCCAAGTGTTTTAAAACTGGCAAAAGTTATTCCAGTATTCAAAAAGGTAAAATTGTCTGTAGTACTAACTAATTAACGCAACATTTGGAAGTAAATAATATTTTATGTAAAAATTAATATGGTTTTCGCCGTCATAGACCTAGAGTATTTGCAATAAAACATTTAGTTGATAAAATTTTAAATGGATTTGAGGTTGGTAGTCATACTTATGCTCTGTTTTGAAATTTGAGTAAGGCTTTCGATTGTATATCACATCATATTTTAATTAAAAAACATAACAACTTTAGTAAATCTAGTATTGATCTTAGGTCATCATATTTGAGTGACCGTTTGCAGTATGTAACAGTGAACTCTATAAATTCAGAAACGCAAAATATAAGCATGGATGTTCCACAAGGTTTTGTTTTAGGGCCAATTTTATTCTTAATCTATATCAATGATTTGCCATACTCTGACACCCAAGCCCATTTTACACTATTTGCAGATGATACAACCATTGTAAGATCTAATAAAGATATAGTTGAATTAAAAGTAGATATGTGTAATACACAATCGATTGTAAATGATTGGTTTTTATCAAACAAGTTAAATCTTAACGTCTGTAAGACTGAGCATCTAATTTTCTTACTAAGACAAATTAACACCAACACTGAAGTAAGTAAATTTTTAGGATTTATGCTAGATTATAGACTTACTTACTATTACTATTACAATTACTATAAAATTTCTAAGTATATCTATCTATTGAGAAAATTAAAAAGTATTACTTCACAAAAACTATTGCTCACAATTTATTCAGTAGTAAAATGCGGAATATTAAACTGGGGTCATGCACCTTATCCTAGCAAATTTTGTTTAAGATACAGAAAAGAGCAATCGGAGTTATAAATAGTCTAGGGTATAGAGATGATTGTAAGCTCAGTTTTATTACGTTGGGTATTTTATCGGTACCTTGTGTTTACATTTACGAATGTGTGTATATTGAGAATAATATTAACCAATATACCACACAGAGATTTTTGCATGATTATGCCACAAGGCAAAACAATCATTTAAGGTTTGATTTTCAACGTTTGCTTAAAAGTAGAGATAGATTCAATTAGTATGCGATCAAATTTTACAACAAGCTATCTCTATATACCAAAACTTTAGAGTTTAATAAGTTTAAAATATCTATCAAAAATATGATGATAAGTAATGCCTTCTATACCTTTACTGATTTTTTTAAGCATAATTTTAAAATAGTTGAATAATCTATGTATTTGTAATAATAACTTGTATTATTCCTATTTTTGACGTGTGTTTTTGTATATAGAACACTAATAAATATTAATATTATTATTATTTAAAACTTTTAAAACATTTGTTTATTTTTAATTTTAATTTATATGCTTATTAGAAACTGTTATTATATATTTTATTACTCGTTGAAACGCTAATAACTTTTTAGTAAATAAAAAAAAACATAAATTCAAGTTTAAAAGTTGTATTTGACAAATTGCAACATGTTTTACTGTACAGTGTCAGCATTAGGCAGCAGATAACCAATAAAAAAGCTCAAAAACTAATAAGTTAAAACGTTTTTAAAGTATTATAAAAAAGATTAGTCAATAAATTATTAAATATTAATTAACGGCAATTTATTTAAATCTGTCTGATCTGATAATAAAATGTTTATTATTTTTGTTTTTCATTTATTACATTTATATAGTTTTTTTAATTTTATTAATGTTTGACAGTATTAAATGACATATATTATGTAAATGTTTGAATAATTTGCATAACTTTTTTGGTTTGTTGAATGAAAAAACTTTAACAAAAGAATAAATAAACACAAAACTGAAATAATTTTGCATATACATTTCAAAATTGCTTAAATTTGTCTATAAGTTGTTCAGGCTTTTATTACGTTCACGGCACGTATTTATCACATGCAATAGACACATAAAAATAGACATACACAAAGAATATGTGCTACATACCTATCTAGGCCACAAAACATGGCAACACTGCTGGGTCTAAAACCGTCGGTTCTACTGTCTGGGACTAACAGAGATTGCCAGACATCAACTTTTTGTTTTCTTAATAATTGTTTACCCCTCTTTCATTGCTCTTAGAGTTCTTAATTAATAAGTCAAAATTACTTAATATACACACGCTTACAACAAAGATTTCTAGTGGGTTTGTGGTTGCCTGTTAAACATAGCGGGTCTAAAAACGACGGTTGGATATATATATATATATATATATATATATATATATATATATATATATATATAACTACAATTATTTTAAAGAACTACGTAATTCATGCAAATCTATGAGTATAATTTTATATAAAACTTATACTTACAATGATATTCAAAATATCTGTGATAACTCAAACTATTTTTAGAAATTTATAAACGAGAAAAGAAAGACTGATGGATATCCAATACAAATGAATTAGTGTGATAATGTGTGTGATAGTAAACAAGAATGTGTTGATTTGTTTGCAAATTTTTTCTTATCTGTTTATGTAAATGATGTATGTACTGTTCCTGTTTTTAACTTTGTACAAAATGTTAGTCCGGAATCATTTTATGTGAATATTAAAGATGTGTTTGAAGGCATTGAAACAATAAAAAGCTCTATGACGTATGGCCCAGATGACCAATACATACAATATTTGTTAAATCTGTATCATGTGGGATTTTTCCAGATTTTTGAAAAAAAGTAACATAGTACCTGTACATAAATCCGGCAACGTTAATGAGATTGCAAACTATAGAGATATATGTAAACAATCAACTATTCCTAAACTGTTGGATTCTATCATATCTTCTCAGCTTAAGTGAACGTGCAAGCAAATGATAAGCAGCAAGCAGCATGGTTTTATCGAAGGTTGCTCAACTACTACTAATCTTCTGGTTTATCAATCGGTTATCATCGAAGCTATTGAAAATAAACTGCAAGTGGATGCCATTTATACTGATTTTGCTAAAGCCTTTAATCGTGTAAATCATACTATCTTGATTGAAAAATTAAAGGCAATGGGTTTCTGTATGTCAGTAATAAAGTGGATATATAGTTTTTTAGTTGGCCGTTCACAATCAGTAAAAATTAAGAATTATATATCTAAACCTGTAAAGGTTACATCAGGTGTACTACAAGGGTCCCATTGCGGGCCAATTTTATTTTTATTGTTCATTAATGATCTGTGCAATACCATTGTAAACAGCAAATATTTACTTTATGCAGATGATCTAAAAATTTATCATGAAATTAATTCTGCAAATGATTGCTTATTATTACAAAATGATTTAAATCATATTAGTGTGTGGTGTAAACGTAAAAATTTATATCTTAATTTATCCAAATGTAATTTTATAACTTTTTCTTGTTTAAAAAACACGATCACCTTTAACTACAATATTGATGATGTTGCATTAATACAATTAAGTGAAATTAAGGATCTTGGAATAATACTTGATAGCAAACTTTCCTTCAATACTCACATTGAAAAAATGTGTGGTAAAGCTAGAAAAATGCTTGGTTTTATTACTAGAATGGTTAACAATATAACCGCCATAGCGTACTTAACGCTTTATCAATCTTTGGTTCGATCTATTGTAGAGTATGGCAGTGTAATTTGGTCTCCACATCAATACAAGGAAATATGCAGTATTGAAAAAAATCAAAAGAAATTTTTAAGAAAATTTTCTTTTAAACTTAACAATATTGGTGGATTGAATAGTGATGACTATAATTTAAAATGTTTGCAGGAAAGGCGACTTATAAATGATTTTTGTTTTTTGCACAAATTAATAATTAGATTTTAATTGTAATAGAAGTAAATATACTAGAAATTTCAGTCTTTTTAAAGTAAAATTCCATCGCACCAACTATGGGTACTATAATCCACTAACGCGAATAATACGCCAATGTAATTATGTTCAAAATATATATAATTTTGGTTTATTTGAAAACTCACACAATGTTTTTAAAAGTAATTGTCATAAATTTAATTTTAATTTGTACTTTCAGTTCTATGTAAACACTTAATTTTACTATACTCTATTTCTGTTTTAAGTTTAATTTTCATTATGTTTTTTATGAGATATATACATACGCTAGTTTTTAAGGTGTTATTGTATAACATTTATTGTATATTTAAAGGCGTTTGCCGTTAATAAAGATTATTATTATTATTATTTGGTGTGATAGCTCAATGGTAGAGCACTTGCATATCATGCGAGCAGTCCGGGGTTCGATCCCCGAAATATGACTGAAATGATAACTTGCTCTTTATCCACCAGCGTGGTTCGGAAGTCACGTTTTAAGCTGTTGGTCCCATCAAACCACTTTAAACAAGTCGTAGACTTACTGTGGCGATGTAAAATAGCCGTAAAAGGCATAATAAAATAAAAAAAATAAAAAAATAATTATTAAAAAAACTATTATTTCATAAACGTAAATTTTTACAAATTTTGCTAAATAATCAATAATCAATTTAACATAAATCCAAACAAGCATTAATAAATGTTTAAAGAATTAACAAAAAAATTGTAAAAAATAAACCAGGAATGCAAAAAAACATATTAAATTCCAACTATAAATTATCAACAGCAGCTATGAACTAATCAGTAAAACATTATTTATATTTAAATTATTATTTTAAATTACTTTGTCTACCTATTTTTTTTTGGTCTTTTGACCTTGTTTTTTTTATAGTTAAAAACTGCGTTTTTCCTTTCTTTTTTTTTCATTCTCATTATGTGGTCAAACTATTGCAGCCTCGGCGTTTTAGTTTCTGTACGTGTTTTTATCTACTCTCACTAATTCAAATACTTTCCCCAATACTCTTTTTTTTTTGAGTGTCCATTTCTTGCATGAATAGGTTATTACAAGTTTTATTAGAGTTTTTTAGATAATTTATTAGCATAGCTTGCTTTTTTTTAATTGCAATTCTTCCTTTTATTTCCTGAGTTGTATTGTTAGACACGATTAGTTCTAATCCTAGATATGTGAATGTGTCTACTTTTTCAAATCTGCCAAGTATGTGATGGTTAATATTTATTTGTTCTTTGTTTCCTTCTGTAGCTATATCATTCTCTGTGTACTTTGTTTTTGTAGCGTTGATACTTAGTTCTATTTTAGTTGCTTCACTATGCAGTTGTGTAAGCGTCTGTGGTAGGGTGACATCATTACAATGTTTACTAGTTTCTTTGGGATTATTTGGAGCATCAGTCTTTTGAACTTTATTTTTCTGTTAATGCTGTCAAAAGTTTGTCTAAAGTCTACAAATATGTTATATAACCCAATGTTGAATTTGCAGCATTTTTTGTCTTATATGAATCTGGTTGTTTCTAAAACCGTATTGGTATTCTTCTAGTATATTTTCTGCATATTTGTTTACTGGACATTATTTTGTAGGTTACACATAGCAGTGTTATGTCTCGGTAATTGTTGTTTGTTTTTTTTTTGTATGGGCTCTATGATTCTAATCTTTCAGTCTTCCGGCATTTTTTTTTATTGCCATATGTTTAGTATTAGTTGATCTATTTTTTTCCATAAGGGTTTGCCCTGCTTTCTTTATTAACTCCGGATTTACTGTGTCTGCTTCAGGTGCTTTGTTATTGTTTAGGATATAAATTGTATTTTTTTTAACTTTTTTGTGTACGGCGTTAATAGTCTTATTAGGCTGATACGCCAAAAATCTAAACTAACTAACTTTTTTGTGTGATAGCTCTTTTACTTTGAGGCTACCTTGTACTTTTCTATCTTATTATCTGCTATCTGCACTGTTATTATTCAGCATTTTTTGAAAGTATATTTGCCACTTTGCAGTGGCGTAGCTTCAAATTCTGGGCCCCCCCCACAAAAATTTTCTTGGGGCCCCTATCGTGTTTGTATTATACTTCAAAATAATTTTTTTACGCCTTAGACTTGTTTCACAAGTATGGGGTTCCATTCGGTTCGGTTTGTTTTGTTTTTGGTTCTTTTTTGTTTTGTAATTGGTACCTAATAGAAACAGTGTAGCACCAAATACTCCCCCGTAAAGTGATGTGAGAGTGCTCCCAATGAATTTTCTTGTTTTTTTATTCTTCTATAAAGAAACAACATGGCAACAACATGACTTCTTTTTATTGTGATTACTACTGAGACTGTGTACGGAAAAAAAAGCCAATATGAACCGTGTATGTGTGAAAAAGTTTCAATCGTTTTTGGTTACAACCGAAAACAAACCGCATACGTGTGAAACAAACAAATACGTATACATGAAAAAACTTTCTTTTATAAAATAAAATAAATACTGAAAATTTGGTATTAATTTTTTTATTAAATTACGATAGTGATCACTGATCAATGTATCTAATTAATTTGGTTATTTAACTCTTGAGGCTTAGGGGCCCCAAAACATGTCGGGCCCCCCTGCACTGCGGGGTCTGCGGGGCCTTAGCTACGGCGCTGCCACTTTGTCAGAATTTTCGCATTTTCTGTCAGAATATTGTTGTTTTTATTAGAAAGTGGTCTAAACCGCAAGTAGCTTTTCTATATGTTTTTACATTTTTTACGTGGTCAACCTTCTTCTACCTTCCAACATTTAACTCGTGTCTTTATGTATATAAAGCTTCCGTAACGTTTTTGTTTAGTATGAATCCTATGCTTTACTGTTTTTGTCTTTCTTTGTTTTTGCTATAAAGTAATGTATATTTTTGTTTATTTATCCTTTCTTCAAATAGAAGAAAGTTTATTCTAATTTTTAGCAGGGCGGTAATTTTTATTTTGTTCTTTTCTAATTTTTCCGTTATTTTTTGCATTTTTCTAACTTGTAACATGAACCATACTTTCTATGTCCTTACTTTCTAGCCTATGATCTTCTCTTTTTTTGTTTGAGTTTGTCGACATTGTGTAATCCGTCCAATTCGAGGCTGTGTTTCCGTTTTTGTAACTAGTTGCTTTATACAATGTTGGGTAAAAAAATGCTTTATTTCCTCTATAATTATCAGTTGGTATCCTATCTTTGTTTTCTTTTCGTTTGCTTTTTCTTCTCTCGCTCAATCTTTTATTTTGCTTTGGAATTTTTTTGTATATTTTGTAGTTATTGATGTACGTTTAGAATCTTTTTAGGCTGCTTTTTTTTTCTATTATTTTCATCTTACTTTCCCAGTTTTTTATTTTTATTTTTATTATGTATTTTTAAATTCTTTATCTTGTGTTCTTCTTTTACTTTAACTGTCTAGTTGGTTTTTAAGCAGCTGTTTTATTTTCTGTTTACGTTTTCTTATTGTATAAATTTTTAATAATAATAATAATAATATACTTTATTTCTATTATATACAAATCATATAAATAGAAAAAGGCGAAGTTCAGACTGGGTCTGCTCTCCCACTTAACCTTTTTAATTTTCACAATACTAATTTTGGTCTAAATCGGCTTCAAACTTCTTTTTCTTCTATCTCCTTTTCTGTGCTCCATTCAATACATGGTTTAATCATACATTTACGACTGTAGGTGTTGTAGGCACTCAAATTACTTTATAATTTTAACAGCAAAAAATTGTCAACTTGACATTATTTCTGAAAGCAACTAAACAAACATTGTAAAATAACATGAAGCACACAGGAAATAAATCCACTGGTAAAATGCGGAAGAACTAAGAAAGATGAATTAAAAATTTTATTAACACTTGAAACTAAGAAGAATACAAAACACAAAATACAAAGAAAAAAAGTTAAACAACTTATAAAAATAACCAAAGGATAAAACTGGGAAAAATTTAATAATAACCTAGAAAAAAATTTCAAAGACAACCAGATGTTATTCTACTGAACATTGAAGAATTGTAAAAAAGAAAACCTACTAAAAACTACAAAACAAACAATGAAAAATACTAAAATAAAAGAAGATAATGAATAGATGAAAAGAACATTTTAAAAAGTTACTAGAAGAAAATTAAAACCCAAACAGAAATGAAAAAAAAAGAGGTGCTGCCTCTTGAGAACAGCATACGTAACAAAAAACCAGAGAATATAACAAAAAAAGAAATGAAAGTAGTATTAATAAAACTAAAAAATGGAAAAGCGCTAAGACATGACATGATAAAACCGGAGCAACTAAAGTACATGGACAAACCAGAAGAAAAAACTGTTAGAGATGCTAAATAGAATATAAAAAATAGGAAACATTGCTGGAACTGTAACAACTATAGAAGGATATCTTTGCAATGTAGAACAGCAACTAACAATAAAAAAAACTTAAAGTTGGGCCAGAAATCATTCGACACAAAATCACATTGTGAATATGTTAATATAATATTAAAAAATTAATTGAAAAACGATAAAACACGGCAGCAAACTTTACATAACGTTTGTAAACAAACAACTACAAAGAAAGTGAAAATTGAATATCTCAATCTTAAAAGACATTATTAGCAAAATGTGCATTTGCGAAACAAAAAAGATATGCAATAAATTTATGGACAACACAACATAACTATAAAATGTATAAAAAAAACAAAAATCTCGGTGATAGCAAAATCAAATATAAAGCTAAGTAGAAAAAAAAAAACAAGTAAAATCATTTACTTATTTAAGAGCAACTTTAAAGAAAATATAAAACTTAGAAATAAACAAGAGAATCTAGATTACAAACAGAAATTATCACTCAATAAATAAAGCGATCAACAGATATAAAAAAAAAACAAAAATGACACAATACAAAACAATATGCAGACTATCACTAACATACAGAAGTGAAACATGGGTAATAAATGAATGAATAAATGAATGAAAAAGAAAAAAGTAGAATACAGGCGGAAATGAAATACATTAGGTATTGCATTTCCGCCACAAATAGATAAAATATAAACAATTCAAAATTCAAATCTAAACCATACACAATAGATAAAAAACAGTTAGCATGGTATGGACATCTAGAAAAAAATGCTACAAGATAGACGAACAAAGCAAGTATCTTATGCAAAGGTAACAAAACCAACAAAAAAAGGACAACCAAGACAGAAAAACAAACTGGCAAGACGAATATAGCAAAAAGCAAACAAAAATGGAAAGAACAAATAAAAAAGATAATTTAAAAACAGCTGAGAAATTTTGAGACTTGACTATATAAAGAGGTTTAAGAAGATAATATTGTATTTTGTTTGAAATATTTATAGTCCAGTCAAAGTAGCTTTTTACCTCTAAAAAATTCCAAAAGTTTTAAAACTTTGTACGCGTATTTATAGGTACCTTGTGAAGGATATACTAAAAGTTCTGACAAATATGACACGAGCTCTTGCGGCATCACAAAAAAAGGGCACTGTTTTTGTTTTTTTTTGTTAATATCTTGAGAACTGTAGGTTAGAGGTAAAAGTTAATTATATATACACAATAAAAGTTGATAAAATTTGCAATAAAAATGAGCATATACATTTTTTTAGTATTCTTAGCGGTTACAAAGTTATAGAGCACTACTGATTTAGTTTTTTTTCAAAAAAAAAAAGTTAGCACGGCACAATATGTAATCTATTGAAAATGCCAAATTAAAAAAAAGTGTACTCTTTGCCATCATTTGTTAGATACTTGTAAAGCAATATTTGACATTGTTTTACCTACACTTTTGGATACGTTGGATTATTGTGGGAGGGGGGTTATACATATGCAAAAAATGTAAGTTCTGGAGGAAGTTTATTTCCTAGCGCAACTTGGATTTGGTGGTATACACAAAACTGTATTGCTGCATTGCTGCTTCTTCTGTGGGCGACAGCGCAGAGAGGTCTGGTTTAGCATTCAAAACTGATTTGGTAAAAGCTTTGCAACAATGCATGTTAAAGAAAGTTTGCTTGTGAGGTGCATTGTACCATGCCAGGAATATTTTGTTTTCAGCTTCAAAACTTTATTACATCAGTAATCTTTGCAGTGTAATTCGCTTCTTGAACAAATTGAAACAGACAAGTTTCCATTTTTGATATGCAGCAGAAGTCGTATCACATCCACTGAATGCATGCACAAGAAGTATGCAGTTTTTTATTTCTATAGTTTGCAATTGCTGACTCGAATATACCTTTCTTTCTACTCTGCCGTTTCTCGATTTAACAAAAAATATCAGTCTTTCAGATAAGGTTAAAGCCATGAGGAGGACAATAAAATCAACATCTTTGGCAACTATTGCGACTTGGTCACTAGTTTATGATTTTATGACTCCCGTGCTGATGATCAATTTACCAGCGTTACTAGATTCTTGTTTTGTTTTAATTTCATGGTTGTAAAGGCAGTTAAGAAAAATAAAATAACTCTGGATTTATTGTGTTCATTAGAAAGAAAACCAGCTTGTTTGACTGTGATTTGTGTTTTGTGTTTAAAGAGAGAGAGAGAAGACTGTCAAAATGAACGGAGCACCAAACAAAAAAGACCAGCTTTTTAGCTTGTAATGATACAAAAAAAATCTATTCTTTAGCGCCCTATAACTCAGTAACCGCTGTGAATACAAAACAATGTAAATGATAATTTTTATTGCAAATTTTATCAGCTCTCATTATGTATATACTTAGTCAACTTTTACCTCCTACCTACAGTTCTTGAAATATTAACAAAAAACCGAAAAAAATGCCTTGTTTCCGGTCATGACTGCTATAGGTCGTGTCATATTTGCCAGGGCTTTTAGTATACTCTTCATTAAGTACCTATAAATCAGTGTACAAAGTTTTAAAATTTTAGATTGTTTTAGAGGTGAGATCATTATTTGAGCATATTTGACTGAACTATTATAGAAAATGCAAAAATGTAGAACATTATGTCGATGTTGTAAAATATCTAAGTTATTAGTCAATTTGGTATTGGCAATAATTTAGATGAGATAACGCAGTTTCATATATAATATGCAAAAGTTGTACTGATTTATTAAAAAATATTAGTTTTTTAGATACTTTTAAAGCTATGTCAACAACATAGTCGTTCTAGAGAAGATTATTTAAAATGTTAACTTATAGAATACAAATTGAAGATGATTTAGATATAGATTTGTTGTTTACTATAATATTTGGTACTGATGATAGATACATTGGATTTTGATTTTGAAATCAGTAAAGTTGAGTTCTTTTAGAGTTAAAATTGTGCAAGTTGGAAATACTACAGTCAAATATTGTTTCAGTGTCTTTGTTTATTGGTGTTGAAAATTCTAATTTAAAAATTTTAACGCGCAAAACTATAAATAAAACTTTTGCTTATTTGAAGAAGTTTATTAATGTCAATCAAAAGTAGAGTTGATAAATAAGCAGAACGTTGAGGAACACCAGCATTTATAATTTTGGGGTCAGAATTAAAATCATCAATTCTAACTATAATGTTTCTGTTGCCATAAAAGCTATTGATAAGATTTACAGATGTGTGATTAAATCTTTGATATGTCTAGAAGAATACGATTTGTTTTTTTTTTAGTCATAGGTTAAACATTTGCAGTTTTGCAATAGTCATAAGTTAAACATTTGCAGTTTTGCAACAATTCGGGATTGTTTTTTTTGTATAAGGAAAACTATTTAGTCATAATGAGAGTTAATTTATTTGAAAATAAAAATGAATAATACAGCTAGGTCAATTTTTTTATATACATGATTCTTTTTGTTATCTTTTCAAAGTCTGTTGCCTAAAGTAAACTGGACCAATTATTTAATCACTAACTGGCATTATAGGTACAACAATAATAGTATTTAGAACACTAAAGTTAAATGCAATTGGTTTGCAAAAATATATATTTGTTTATTTTTTTGAGTTAGTTACTAAATTGTTTTGATCATTTCGAAGAGGAGGTATTAAAGATTTTGAATTACTTTACAATAAATTTTATGTTTTATAGACATTCTTTTGTTGTTTATAAAAAAAACTAAAAAAAATTATTGGCTTTGTTTCAGGCAATTCAATTTTTTTCAGAACATATTTGGTTGTCACAATGCTTGATTGTAACGGTTTCTGATTTTGTTGTATGCTTTTTTTTAATAATTAATTGCCTGTGTTGTCTAAATTTGAAGTTTCTGAATGGTTTTTGTAAGATTTTCTGCTGAAATATGAATATAAGCAATGAGTATCAAAATCAAAATCAAAATCTTTTATTTTTTAATTTTTCTTTGGATGTAACGTTCTTTTGGTTGCACTCTTTGGGGAAGAGGCGGAGGTTGTACTAGATTGACTCAGTTGAAAGAATGCGACTGCGGGATTTATTTTCAGGAGCAAAGAAATGTAAATAAATAATAATATTACTTAACCATGTTTTATTTAATAAATGCATATTCAGACAAGAACAATTACATCTACCAATAAAAACTCTTTGGTACGGGTTTTCACATTAAGCTCTTTACAGACTTAATTTTATTACAGGGGAGTTTTCAGAGTTATGTTTAATATTTTAGTTTATCGTGACAGAAGGGTCTGGTAAGTAATTTGAATAAATTTTTAATACTTTAGTATGTTGATTTAAAAATTAAAATTAAATCAGATCATTAGTCGACTAATGGTTAGTCAAAACTACTTTGTATTCAAATAAATTATTATTCGAATTTATAATTATTGACAGTAATCAGAAAACAATAATTATATATATATATAGGCAGTAGATATCGATTTGTTTTAATAAGATTTAATGTTGAACTTGAATACCATCATGAGTTTTTAGATAGCCCATTGTTCTCTTAACTACACTAAACTTGAATGTTTAAATTATGTGATAATGCATATTCTAGTTTGCATTGTTAAACTTATCAAGGTAACTTTTCTATAACTATCCAGAGTTCATTTAGTGTTTGTTATGATCATCATTGGTGTGATAGCTCAATGGTAGAGCACTTGCATATCATGCGAGCAGTCCGGGGTTCGATCCTCGAAATATGACTGAAATGATAACTTGCTCTTTATCCACCAGCGTGGTTCGGAAGTCACGTTTTAAGCTGTTGGTCCCATCAAACCACTTTAAACAAGTCGTAGACTTACTGTGGCGATGTAAAATAGCCGTAAAAAGCATAAAAATAAATTCAAATACTTGTCAATCATTAGTTATCAATCACATCGCATTTATTTAAATAATTTTTTTTTATATATTAAATTTTATTTTGTAATTTTTTGACAAATATAGTTATTCAAAATTACATCTGTTATTTAAAAAAAAAAAATTGAAATTTCAAATTAAAAAAATCAATTATATTTTTTTTAAATAAAAAAAAAATGCAAAACTTTCAATAACTGGGCATAAAACATTTATGCCCAGTTATAACAATTTGAATTTTATTTAATGACGCTACGAATGCTATTTTGCCTACCTACTACACCGTACGTTTACATTTTATGTTTATTAACATTAATTCATTTCAAAAACAAGCAATAACCGTCAAATCATTTGACCGCATTATTTTATTGCAAAATGTTAACAAGACTTTTTTTTTATCTGTTTCAAGTTACTTTTGTCCCACTGCGGTATTTTTTCCGCGCTCGTAATGTGTCCCGCATACAACCTCAAGGCTTGACTGACCAGTGTAAACTTGACAACCTTCTATAAATATTGTACAACTCAGTGGCGAAGCCAGAATTTTTGGGCATCACTTCATAATATTAAAAAAAGTATCCTCAAAAATGATTTTAGAAAAAATCATACAGATTTGCAGTGCATAAATATGTGTACAATTTTTTTAGATTGGTAAATCTGTACCAAATCAGTCAAATTGTATACTAAACTGTCAACAACCTATTACGTCTATCAAAAAGTTTCTAAATTATTAAAAATATTACTACATGTGTGTATGTTGGCATGTTACTAAATATCTGTTGAATATTATTTAAAATTGTCAAAAACTTTACTACATCTGTCAAAAAATTACTAAAATTGTTAAAAAAAGAATTTTTTACAGCCTAATACAATCACAAATTATGGCAGTGTACCGTCAATGTAGGGAGTTTTTAAATGAATGAGATTTTTTTTTAAATTCTCTACTATACTATTTGTTTTGACAGCTGTCAAACAAGCAAGGTTATAAGAATGTATACAAATGAAGAGAATATTTTTATTGTATAATCCTACTTTAGGAATGGGCGGTTTGATAATGGGAAATGGCTCTATTCTATTCCGGATTGTGTTCGAGAGTTTACAACTGATAATTATAAACATGTAAACATATGAAAATATTTTTATTATTGAATTCTAAGATAGGCAACTTTATTTACGCATTTTTACTACAGCTAGACACGAATAGTGTGGCCCGTATAATAGGCAACTTAGTAATACATAAAAAATATGTTTACTGTGGTTGCACTTGCCTTTAACCGTTTTAACATTTTTTTATTTTTTGTGTCTAGCTGTAGAGCGGCACAAACGTACATTAAATAGTTACATAATTCCAAACATTTATTATCACCCTGTACTTTGTTTTGCATACATTTAAAACTACGCTGGCTTATGTGTAAATAACCTCAGATAATTTTACATTTTTTTTTTAAATTTTTATAATATTTAAATGTTCTTGTTTTTTTTAACTTTTAAAATTTTTCTCAGTTGTCTTTTTTGATAATTTTTTTTATTATTTAATTTGTTTTCTAGATTTATTTTTTTAAAAATTTTTTTAATTAATTTTTATACATCTTACTTTTTATTTTTTTTTTAAATTATTTAAAAAAATAGATTTTCTTACATTTCCTTAATTTTTTTTAAATTTTCTTGAATGTTTTTAATTTTTTTAAAGATTTTACATAAAAAAATAGTTTATTTTTTTTTAAACAGTTGGGTAAAATTATGAGAAGCAGCCAAAATCATACTCCGTTGGCCGGATAAAATTGTAAAAGATGAGTGACTTAACATTTGCAGTATTATATATATTAAAACCTTCTAACAAAACAATGTTAATTTTTCTATAATTACTTTTAAGATGCTTGTTAAAACTTGCAAAAATATCATCAACAAAGTTTGGAGTTTTATTTGGAGAATGATTTACGTGTATTATAAGCTGTTTGATTTTGTGGGCGGTTTGATTTGTAGATTAATGCTCTACAATCTACAGCAGACTGGGTTTTCTAGACATTAGACTTTGTCTAAGCATACTGCAGTTTTATAGCAATTGCTTAATGACGGTTGCGCAGGACCTACTGTGTCTAATGTATTCATTTTTTGTTCCGTAAAGGTTTTTTTTTGTTAATATAATTGATAGTTGTTACCTGTACTACGTGATAATTTATGTTAATAAAATAATAAAACAATGTACTATGTTTTTTATCACAAATTTATTCTTACAAATACATTACTAGTTTCGGCTTTACTAAAGCCTTTTACAGATGAAATATATAGCTATAAGCTCAGTTTTTTAAATTTTATATTTATTTAAAAATAAAGTAAAGAAAAGAGAGAAAAAGTATAGCGTGGGTAGGAAAATAGAATGAGTAGGAAAGTAGTAAGTTGAATATAAGTTTTAAAACGGACAAAGTATTATAATTCAGAGATTTGAGTACGCAAGATCTCCAGTCCTCAAAAGCTAGACTTCTCAGCGTTTAGAATAAGTAAAAATAAAATATTTTGTACTCGGGATCCTAAGACACTACTCCTCAAAAACTAGATATGTTCACTCAAAACCAGAATCCTGATTTTGAATGCTAGATCTAGCTTTTCTTTGGTTTATTAAGAAATAGAAACTAAAAAAAATACTGTTATTAAGTAGTTCTTAGTTTAAACTTAAAATTATGTTTAAGAAATAATTGTTTACATAACTGACTAACTAAAAAAATCCGTCCATTATTTACAAAACATTTGCCGTAAATAATAAAACGTTAATCAAAATAGTGCAAAAAACAATCCGACCGGTTACAACAAAAATTTAATCTTTTACAAAACCCAGCCAGAAACCATAAAAAACAACAAATAACCAAAACATAAAACTAAAAAAAAATCCAGCTTTAAATAATAAAAATTGGTTAACAAATTATAAAGGTGAAGTAACAAAATATAATATAATTGATGGTTGTGACCTCTGCTACACGATAATTCATGTTTATGAAATAATAAAACAATTTACTACGTTTTTGATCACAAATTTATTCTTACAAATACATTACTAGTTTCATCTGTAAAAAGCTTTTGGCAAATGCCAACATATTCCACTTTTCACGTTTAAAATGATATATTTTGTCACTTTTAAATATCAGTTATGACATATGTTTCTATTTTACCATTTCACACAAATTTCACTTTTAAGATTTTAGTACATTTATTATTTTGACGTTTGACACACATTTGACATTTGTCATTTTTGATAACTTTCTTTTTACATATCACATATTTGATATGTTTAATTTTTGCACAGTTTTAATTTACTAATTATATTTTTGATAATTATTACTTATGTCATGTATTACATTTATTATATTGAAAGACAACAACACTATCAACATCTACGGCTCGACAACATCACAAAAAGAAAAATCATAAAATTATGTTATTTAATGTTGTTGTTAATGTTCATTTCATCAACCAAAACTATTATTTTTTTTAACTATTTTTTTTTTCATTAAAGAATTTAGATTTATTTTTGTTTCAAATGTAATACATTGTTTCCTAAGTATAAAACATGAATAATCTAATACCAACATTGTAATATAATTACCATCGTTAACTAAAACAAATAGAAAATTTACAAAAAGAGCACAAATTAAGCGATATCCGATTGAATATTTCACATTAGTTTGCATTCATGACAAAAATCGATTTAGGAGCATTAAAAACTAATATAAGTTCCATATTTCGTAATTTTGAATTTTGGAGGATATTAGACCAAACACTAAGAAAATAATTGCAAGGAGCTTCTTTTTTTTTATTAGTATTATAAGCAGCTTATCATATGTATTGATTAGTCCAAGTTAAGTTACATTTAGTACATTTATTGGTTAACTAATTTTTATATTTATTAAAATTAAATATGAATGAAATAATTAAAACGTTATTGCATTAGCCGCTACAACTGTTGTCATCGTTTTCAACGTTAATAGTGCAATTAAGCAGAAAGCAATGATAAAATTGATAAAGAAATTGAGTGATTTTAGCAATTTTTGTAAACCAAAAACAATTGATAAACAATATCTGTTGATTGAATGGTTATTGAAAGCGGTTTACATTTATTTTATCATTCCAATCATGCTGGTGGTATTACTGTATTATACAATTTTTATTATATTTGATTGTACAAATGACTGAATCACAATGTGGATTGTTTTTTAGTTTTGTAAGAACTAAAAGCAGCCCATAGCAATAATTAATAGTTTTTTTAGTTTTTACATATAAAACTCAATAAAGTTGATAATTTTTTTTAGTTCAATTGTTAATTTAGTGTTTTAGCAAATGCCTTATTGCTTATATTTTTACAATGCACATTTTCTGTAATAATTTCTGCTAAGTTGGTTTGTTTGATACATTTTATAAAAGAGCTTCTAATTATGGAAAAATTTAAACTTACTGCTTTGTATTCAAATACACCAAAAGTTAATAAGGTTTTTATTGTTTTCCAAATGTAATATTATATTAAGTAAAATACGAGGGGTTAACAACTAAGTAAAAAAATGTACACCTGATTATGAATACGCGTAATTATTACGTGATTATGTAATGATTACGTGATTATGTAATAATTACGTGATTACATGATTATGATTATGATTATGCATTGATTACGTGATTATTAGTGAATACACAGTGACTACGTGATTATTTAATGAATACGCAATAATTACGTGATTATTTAATGAAAGCGTAATGATTATATGATTATGTAATAAATACATGATTACTCAATGAATACGTGATTATGAAAGTAATTATGTGATTATGTAATGATTACATGATTATTCAATAAGTACACATTTTTTTAAGATTTTATAATTCTGTTTTAAATCTGCATGCATTAATTATTTTATTCCGATCATAAAATTATTTTGATAATGTTTAATATTAATATATTATTATAATACTTATGTTTTATAATAATCTTCAATAAAGTACTTACTACAATTTCTTATAGATAATAAGAAACATAAACTAAAAATATACGTATCTCGATGTTTATTAATGTTTTATGTAGATTAGAAAAAACCCACCACCAAGAACAAAATGTGATTTATTACATTAAAAAATAAACATATAAAAATCTTTTCAACAAAAATAATAACAATACATAATAAAATTGTACCACTGAATAATTATATTCGACTGAAGTAGGTTTTTATTTTAATATAATAAATAAATAACTGCACACACACACACATGCTAAGGGTTGTATAAAAACACCTGTGAAATTGTCTGGGAATAAATCTCTAGCGGCACAATTAGATACAGATTGGACACGACTGAATTTACCATGCGAATATAAATGATTACATAAAACCAATATTTGATTATGTGAATATGCGTACTCAACATTTGATTATTTGAATACGCGTACTCAACATTTGATTATTTGAATACGCGTAATCAATATTTAATTATTTGAATACGCGTACTCAACATTTGATTATTTGAATACGCGTAATCAATATTTGATTATTTGAATACGCGTACTCAACATTTGATTATTTGAATACGCGTAATCAATATTTGATTCTTTGAATACGCGTGTTTTAATATTTGATTACACTATTTATTTCAAGATTATGTAATGATTACGTGATTATATAATTATTACGTGATTATATAATGATTACTTGATTATGTAATGATTACGAATATTACGTAATTATTATTTGCTTCTGTAATGATTATTTTTATTTTGTACACTGATTACGCAAGTTGTTAACCCCTCGGTAAAATATTTCAGACGCTATTAAAGATTTGACCAAATATTGCGTATCCAAAGCAGTAATTTCTTCAGGTTTATTAGTTGGACTAGTGATTTATTAATTTTGGTATGTAATAAAACTTTGTTAATAACTATAATAATTCAATATAGCAGAATTTTAATATAAAAGATATTTTGAATTTATTGACATATCTTATTAGTATTCCATTAGCTTATCTTTCATCAGAAGATTTAATAACTCAGGTTTGTATTACAATAATTGATTAAATGTTACTACAGGTTTTTAATTTAGAGTGTTAGTTTGTTGGAAGATATATTTGATTCAATTCTATGAGATTGTGAGGTATGGTTGAAAAAAGATATGCTTTTTATGATAAATAATGTTCGGGAGCAACTTTTGGTACCTGCTTAAGGAATTTCTTTTTTATTGATTAGCTGTTACAACACATGTATATTCTCTCTATTAGATTTGGGTTTTTCTTTAATATTCTAATTTGCAATATTATGTAAAGCAGCAGTAGCCACAATTACATAAAAAAACCGTTTCTAGTTTAAGTGACTTCAAACAAGCACTAAAAGTTTGTTCTACAACATAATATGTATATGTGACCATTGGCGTGGTTAACTTTAAGCAAAAATTTGCAATGCGGATGGGCTCACAAATATACAGAATTTTTTGGCATCTAACTCAAAATCTGTGCTGTATTTTGCTACTTTTAACATTTTATAAAGACAGTTTACTTTAGTTTTTTTTTAAACTATGTTGATATTTTATAAAAGGTCTTTGTAATTTTTGACAGTTTTGTTATTTTTTTATCTAATTTAGATATTTTTGATTTTTTATGAATAGAATTTTGCAATTTCCAATTTTTTTTAGCTGGATTTTTATTCTATCTGATTTTTTTTTCATACTTTTGCACAGTTAATGATTAATCTTTGTTTTTTTTAACAGTTAGGTCCAAATGGTGGTGCTATTTAACTATATTTTAATGTTCACGACCAGAATTTGCTATTTTTGACATTTTATAAATATTTTTTTTTTATACTTTTGCATTTTTCAACCATTCATGGCCGGATTTTGATGTTTAAAGACAAAATTTTGTTATTTTTGTCATTTTATAAATAAAATTTTACACTTTTTAGCCAGATTTTAGTTCTTTCTGAAAATATTTTAGTATTTTATAACTGGTTTGTTTTTGACCTTTTATAAATAAAATTTGGCACTTTTCAACAGTTAATGACAAGTTTAAAAAAACGATTATTAGTTTTGTCCTTTTGTACGTTTATAAGCAATAGAGAAAATTATAGAACAACAACTAATTTGTTTGCTTAAAGAAATGCGGCAAGAAAATGTGCTTCTTGACAAATTTGAGGAATTGTATGCAAAAATTAAGAACACAATTTTAAAAAAAGATATTAATATGCAAAATTCAATCCCAACAAGAACTAAATTGGAAATAATTATGAAATTTTTATCTTTTAGTGATTCATATGTGTTTCTAGAAGCATTGTATAGAGCAGGGGTCGGCAAACTACGGCCGGCGGGCAAAATCTAGACCGCCATATGTTTTTAAAAATTTGGCCAATATCTCATTTCTAAAAAAAAATTGCGGCGGATATATTTAAATTAAGCTACAGTTACAACAACGTTTTATAGATTTTGATGCAAGTACAAAAGAAATTTCCTTATTTAAAACTTAATTTTTACGTTTTGGCCTGTTTCAAAATAAGTTTGCCGATCCCTGGTATAGAGTAGGAAAATCTACTATTTCAAAATTTGTTCCAGTGATTTGTGGTGAAATAGCTACTGCATTAATAGATTTTATCAGATAGAGAAAGTAAACATTTTTTTTTTAAATTTAAGTACAAAATTAAATACATAGATTAAACTTAAAAATAATAGAAAAATTTAAGAAATTTCTAAGTTATTGCCAACAAATCTGTATTATGTTTTGTATTTACTAAGCTAAGTTTAGCACGATCTAGAAAAAGAAATCCAAAAATACGGAGTGGAAAGTTGAGAATACGGAAGGCTGATAAAACGGAGTGAAATGCTAAGAATACAGAGTGAATGAGTAAGAACCTGGAGTCGAAGCTGGCTCATGATAGTATAATAGTCGACACTTTTTTTGGGACAATAATATTTAAATTTTTGTTTGAATGTCTAGTACGGCCTTTAATAGAATTGATCGTAATTGAGCGGCAACACTTTGTCCAAAATAATAGAATTAATCTCTATTAGATCTTGGATTATTAATTGCAATGGTAATATTTTCAGACGTTGTAGTGCAATTAAGCTATCATGGTGAGGTTCTGCATGTCATTTTCTGTTTTTTTGTAACCGTTTGGTATTGCTTATTTAAATTTAATGGTGATAATAGTTTTTCAAAGGCTTGAGTGTTTCAGTATTTGTTTTATTAGATAACTGTACCTAGAACACAAACAAAAACTTATGTAATGTAATGTATGTATGTACAGAAGTTATTTTGTTTTTTAGATTCTTAAGAATTAAGAATGGAAGCAGAATGGTTTTTGAACTAAATGAAATTTTCTAGGCTGTATTGGAGCTAATGATAAAATTGCTTCCGACAACTATTCAAACTATTTTAATTGCATCCTATGTGCAACGGAAAAGTATCTGATAAGAAATAATTCAAAAAGTCAAGCTAGGGACAATCACTGAAAATTAACACCGTAGATATTTCTGACTATTCTGTAATAGTAGGGGATGCAGCTTTTCTATAAAAAATCATCTCATAAAAGCATTTGGAGCAATGCCAACTAAAAAAAAAGTTTTTAAACATTGATTATCAAAAGTTATGCAAATCGCAATTGCAAATTGCAATTTTAGCATTTTTGTCTTAACCTTACCTTTTACCAAAAAAAGTTGATTGGACAGTTAATAAAGAATCATGAATTCAATTTAGTAGATAGATAGATAGAAAGATATTTATTAGTTTGTAAGACTATTACATAGGTATAAACGCGTCACAAGATAAAAACGTATAAATATACGCACATATATAGCTTTACATGCACATTCAAATAAATAGAATAAAACTATAACTAAAATTTACATAATGCATAAATGATAAAATTTAATTAAATAAAATGCTAAACTATATTATAAACGTTAAAAGTTTATCAATTTTATTATAATTATAACCACATCTAGTGATAAGAACATGTTTAATGTAAGCTTTAAACTGTTTAATGCACATCTTTTTAACATTTGCTGCTAGTCTATTATAGCATTGAATACCAAGATAAAGTGGCAATTTTTTGTAAATGGAAAGATTACATGCCTCAAGTTTTAGGTTATTGCTTGTCCTTGTGAAATAATCATATGTGTCTCCGTTACGTATAAATTCTGATTTGTTATTATGAATATAATTAATAGGTCTATTCTGAACATATTTTAACATCGATGTTAGCTAACATCGCTGTAGAAATTGATTTTTAACCAATGAGGTATTGAGTTTATTAAATATTGCCTAGCAACGTTCAAAATGTTAATTAACATCGATGTAAAAAATGTTCAGAATACGGCTATTAATGTCTTAAATAAATATATAGAATAAAAAGTAATTATTTTATTGTTTATAAATGTTGTTCTGCAGGATACAGTATCCGTTTTTGTGCAATAGATACTCTATTGCAATCTACTGCTAATTGCTATTGTAATAATATAGCTCAGTATAGGGTGCACCATGCCATAGTACGCAGTATTAAGCTCTTATCTATTGATTGATTTTTAAAGATTTTTTAAAGCAAAATAAAGCGTTTAATTTTGTACACGTAATGTCAATTTGTTGTGCCCATTGCAAATTAGTATCAATGGTAACTCCCAAAAATGGTTTTACTAAGTTATACTAAGAGGCAATTGTATGTTATTTATGCTAAATTTTAAATTCTTATTGATCTTTGCTCTAATATTACAAAACTCTATGCATACCGTTTTGTTATAATTAATTATGAGTTTGTTTTTATTACACCAACAATTAAATTGCTCCAGGATAATTTTAACTTTATATTTAAGATGTTCATAATCAGTATCTGGTATAACAATGGAAGTAACGTCAGCGTACATAAATACTATACCATCTTGTATGTGCTTAGGAAGATCATTAGTAAAAAGTAGAAGCATTAAAGGGCCTGCTACGTTTACTTGAGGCACATCTTTATCTATCTTATATTAACTAGACATTTTATTGTTTACTTTAACAACTATTTTTTTTTTGCTTCAGATATGATTCAATTAATTTTAATATGTTTCCGCAAATACCGATACAATTTAGTTTAGTAAGTATAAATTGAACGTCAATTGTATCAAATATTGCAACAACTTTGTGTTTTAAGTTTATCTTTGAATGAATACATTGCACAAAATCAATAGCTGCAGTTTCTGTTGATCTGTGTTTTCTAAATCCATGTTGCGATTTAGATAATATATTATGCTTATTTACAAAATCCAGAATCCTGTCTGCTATAACTCTTTAAAATATTTTTGAAAATATACTGAGAAGCGCAATTGGTCTGTAGTTTTTAATATTAGTCGGGTCATCTTTTTATGAATGGGAACTGTAACGCCAACTTTAAGTGCTATCATTTCATTCAAAAGATAGGTAGGATGTTCTATAATAACTTCCTCACTTAGTTTTAGAACTTGTACTTGTACTTCATATAAACCTGTAGATATTTTATTTGGTAGTTTATTGATTATAGTTAACACATCGTCATCAGTAATTGGATTCATATACATTGAGTTGTTGTTATAAATAGAAGTTGTACAACTTTGAGATAATGTAAAAGAAAATTGATTGATTAGTTTGTTGTTAACTATAGTAGAAAAATATGTACCAAAACTATTTGCAATTGTCTGGTTGTTTGATATTAATTCATTATTTTCTTTAATATGATACTTTTTATTTTGTTTTGTTTATTATATTCCATATTTCTTTTGATTTATTTTTTAATTTATTTATTCGTATGCAATAGTATTGATTTTTAGCATTTTCAATTTTTATATAATATTCGTTTTTTGCTAGTTTATATTTATTTTGTGTTTGTAGGTCACCCGTATGTTGATACAGCCAAAATAATTTTTTTAAATTATTTGAATGTTTTTTTAGCTCTTTGCAGTGTCTTAGAATTTCTACAACTTTTTTGTTGTTGTTTATTATTATTGATTTTGTTTTTTTCGGAAATCCAACGTCATAACACCACTTAAAATGATTCCAAAACGTTTCCAACTTATCATCTATATTTAAGTGCTGCAAATAATCAAACTTATTAATAGTAAAGTGGTGGTGTGGTGAATTTAACATTAATAGATCATTGATTTATTTTGCGGTTAGTAATTGTTTTATTAATAGTGTTTCATTTTTCAATGCTGATGTTAAATGTAGCTGGTTGGGCTGTGTGATCTGCTAAATTTAGTTCAATAATGTTATAATGCATTTTTTTTATATTCGTTACTATATAGTCAATAGCAGTGGCACTAGTGTGATCACCACGTTGTACTATTTTTGTTGGTTCGTTAATTAGTGAGTTTAGCTAAAACGATTGAAATAAATCAAAAAGTAGTTTTTTATGCATACTGTTGCTTTGAGCATAACATTTAGATTGCCAGTGATAATTATAAATTTATATTTTTTGAATATACTTTCTACAGGGAGTTTATAAATGAATGGGATTATGTAATCACTTTAAATGTGCCGCTTTTTTTAAATTGTTCACTAAACTATTTGTTTTGACAGTTCAACTTTGACAGCTGTCAAGCAAACATATGTAGTATAGTGGACGATTTTAAAAAGGCGGCATATTTATTTGATTACATAATCCCATTCATTTATAAACTCCCTGTATTATTGTAGTAAGCTGGTTTAAAAAAAAAAACAAAATTATCCATCTATATGTGGTCTATATATGCAAATTAAACAACAGATAATTTGTTTACATAGTCTAGCTTGCATTGATTAATGTCTCTAACATATATAGCTGAACCACCATGAATATGTTTTTTTTGACAGTATGATGATACCACCTTATAACCTAGTATTGAAAAGACATTTATTTGTGATTCACACATAAAATGTTCACCAATGCACACAAAGTCTGCATTAATACTTGATTAAAATGTCTCCATGGGAGCCACTTTATTATTAAGGCCTTGCAAGTTTACGTGCACCATCGATAATAATTTATCTTTGACACAAGTTGGTATATAATTTTTACACAAAACACTTATTTTTTGTCTTGAACGTTGCAATTCCGTAAGTTCCTTCTATTTAGGTCGTGTGTTGATGTTAATACGACGTTGTTCTTTTGCAAAGAATGATTCCTGCTGGGCATTCTGGGCTTGGATAAAAAATGAAATCTACTAACTTCAATTCTCTCGTCCCAAGCGTCAGGTTTTTGAAGTATATTCATTAGTAAGATGTGGGCTCCAATTTTAAAACTACTAAAAGATGGATTAATGACCTTGGGATTAATCTTTTTACAAAAAAAAATCAGTTTGTTTATTTATATTACTTTGGTTTTTGTTTCAATTCATCTGCTGTTAGGTCGAGAGAATACTTAGATATATGAAACCATGCTTTTCTTTCTGGTTTTACAACTGTAAATTATTTATCTGCAGTTTTTGCAGTTTCAATAATTTTTTGTTTGTTTTTATTATTGTATGTGGTTTTTGTAAATCCGTCGTTTTAATCATTTACGTTCAGCGCATTTTTTGCAAGTTTAATGCCATGCTTTGTTTGAGCTTGGATAATAATTTGTTATCTGGAATTAGCAAAGATTGTGCTATCGGTATTAGTTTTACTACTTCATGTTAGGTTGCCGTTCTGGGAGTTACTCAGTTCATTGGTAAGTATAACATTGTTGGCAAACTTTTTGAATTGGTTAGTTTTGTCGCTAGATAGGGTAACTTCCATGAAGCAAATTTTTTCTTTTATGTCTTTAGGAGTTGTTTGAGGTAACTCACTTCGTCATGTTTATGAATATTTATTGTTTCATTATGATATATATTGTGGTTGGGTTTGTGTGTTAGGCTAGGTAATCCAACACCATCATCACTTGCACTTTTAATAGTAGCTTTACACGTAACACACTAATTTACAATCAGTAAGTCCACGTAATCACAGTTTTTTGGAACTTTTTGATACACTATAATGTCTATTAAGTCACTTTTATTTATGCTTATTTAATTGTTTTGCAAATTCAATAAGATTTGCCGTTGCTATCTTGAAGCTGTTTAGACGGTTTAAAAATTATTCAATATATTCCATCTTTCAGTTTTGCTAGATTCAATTATGTCAATTAAATCTATTGGAAAAGTTGCCTCTGTCTTGTCTAATTCATATTTTCATTTACAACCCATTGCAAACACGTTTATCACAACACAAAATAATTAAATTCTTTCCAATTAATATATAAAATATGGGAGGAAACTATAGAGACAACCAAAAACTATTTTACGGAACACTAAAACAGATGAAAAGAAAAATAGAATATATGATAAACATAAAAGACAAAGTATCTATCAAAATTGTGAATGTAGTTGTAAATTGTAGAACAAGCCAAAGTCACTATATGTGAGTCAACTACATTTTTATCTAAATAAGAATAACTTTATATAATACAGGATCTGGCAGCTATTATCTATTTTCTAGAACCTGCTTTAAAAATAAAACAATGGATTTAAATAAATTTAACATACGTATCAACTTTTTTATGTGCAATTTTAGTTTATAAAAATTACTTTATTTAAATAAACTCATAGACTTTTTGATTAGATATTACCACAAAAAAAAATGACATACATATTTTGCAAAACAATATGAGTTTGCGGTGCTGTTGAAACCATATTTAGTTTTGCTCAAGTCTGCATAGTTCTGGCGTTAAAAATACATCCAGCATATAACTGTAACGTTCAAAATTAATGGTAACCAATAAGTTAATAGTTAATAAGTTTTTTTAAACAAATATGATTCTAAGATTTCAAATATTAAGACGGTGACTTTACAATCTTGAAGAGGTTTTTTTATGAAGTTGGTGTACATTTTTTTTAGCTCAGTATTAGAACAATAAAACTAATTATTTGATTTTTATCATTTTTCAAAATTTGCAAAAGTTGTCTGCAGAAAGCCACATGAACTAGTTATCAGAATCTTATAGTTTGTAAACGACTTGAATTTGTAGATTTTGCTGAGCAGTTATTTTGCCCGATGTCTGCGTCACGTACCTTGTGAAGTGAGAATTTCATACATTATGTACCTTTGTTTTGTTTGGAATTGATCTATTGTAATATTATTCCAGTATTATTCCAGAATTATTATTAATATATTAACTATAAATATATGCTTGAGTTTATAGGTTTATTTTATTTACATTAAATAAAATTTATGTTTTGTAGCTTCAAAGATGATTAAAACCTATAACCAAAAGAAACCAAAAAACTAGTATTTTCAAATTAAATAAATAAACTTACATACGGAATAAAACAATTTTTGGTTCATTCTTCAATAAGAACAATATTAATTTGTTTAATTCTTGCCGAGTTAATGTATCTTGCATAATTGTTGTGTGTCTTTTTGCCAAGTTGAAAAATCTAATTCTGCAATTTGCACATACAATATGATCAAGAAACTTTGTCATAGATTTCTTGACTTATAAAATATAATTAAATAATCCAAAAATCCATCCCCTGTTGATAGTTTATATTTCCACCTTTTTACAAATTTTTATTACACCTTCAAATGAAATATGCAATTCACCTGAAATGAAAAATATTTAAAAAAAAAATACTATTTAGTACAAAGCAAGTATGTATCTCTGTTTTTTTAATAACTAGCTAAGTAAATAATAGAGAAGTTTAGTTTTTTAAACTATTGTGTAAATACAATTTTGTTTATTAAATGATATGTAATTTATAATTTAAAATGTGTCTTGTATCAACATTGTTATTACTCTTCATAATAAAAAAATGATATTTAATTAATTTACATTTTAAAAGATTATATAAACAATTAATTTTGTTGTTAGAATGATTAAATACTATAATAATAATACCTACATAACTAAGTAGGTATATATGCAGTATAAAATATTTAATATTACTATTCTACGCCAATGAATACGATGTAATAATATACACGAAAATTCAACGGATAAATGTACAACTTAACTAAAATTGGCTTTTGCGCCACCTATATTGTAGTAGTTGAGTAGAGTAGTTATGCTTGCCGAAGTACTGTATTGGTTTGGTTGAGTTTTGTTTAAATTTCATCGGTGCAGCGTAAGTTAGTTTGCAAGAAATTTGATAGGTAGCGCTAGTAGTTTAAGAAATAAATTTAAGTTTTTAAAATATTTTCTATTAACTAAACTAAAAACTTTGTTGCTCTCTTGTTGAAAAAAGTTAATACATATAATATATTTTTTTTAAATATTTTATATTATTACGTAATTTTATATTTAAACTAAGTATGTACTGAGAAATTGTATTGACTTGATTGTAAATTGGATTAATATTTTGTACACTTATTTATTGAGGGTTAATATATTTAATTAAAACTTTGAAACAGTGATATTTATTAACAAACGTTTTTAATTAATTATAAAAAATGACATTTTATAATATTGTAATAAGTAAATTAGTATCTAATTAAATAAAGATTTTGATTGATCTGTTTAATACCATTTTTTAACTGATTTAAATTTTATTTTTTTAAAGATTCAACAAATTAAGTAACAAATTATTTACTATTAGGCTATGGAAACTTTCTTCATTTCTGAAAACAAGAAATAATTATAAGGTTGGAATTGTTGTACAAATGTGTAAATAAATTAAAATTAAATAATAATTTTATATTCCAATAACATTTATATTATTCGTATTATAGATTATATATTTATTTTTACAATTAAAATACATGATCAAAGTTTCTATAATTCAATAATCATTACTAATGAAAGAAAAAAATATACAGCCAGACACGAATAGAGTGGCCTCTATAATAGGCTTATAACTTATGTTTTTGCCCGTTTTAGCATCTTTCAATCCAAGAACAAATGTAAGAGCAAATGAAAAATGAAAAAAACGGGCAAAGGCATTGGTTTAACCACATTTAACATAATTTTTGTGTATACTAAGTTGCCTATTATAGAGGCCATACTATTCGTGTCTGGCTGTAGAGCCCTAGTATTTACTAACAATCGGTATAAGTTACATTAATTTAATAATCAACCATTTAGGGCAAGTCAAACTCAAGGACAACGTGTTTTAATATTTGATAGAAATAGAAAAACAGTATTAGTTTTAAAAAAGTATACTTGTAAATATGATTTTTATTAATAAAAACTTATAATGCTTTCTTAAAAGTTTTGTTATATTTAAATACATACAACTTAGTCTATTGAAGCCAAACTGTACAATTTAACAAGCCTATGTAGCATGATTGATTAAAAAAAATCTGCTTGAAGCTCTTATATGTTGCTACTAAATAAAATACATTTACAATAAACCTCCTTTAAGGCATATACAGTTATTAATTTAGCAAATTGTCAATTGTGTACATTGTAAATTTAGTTTTTTTTAAATTGTCAGTTATAACTTAAGTAATTTGTAAGCCTAATTGTATCATTTGTCTACTTTAATATTTGGTTGTAATTTTTGTGACAATAAAAAAAAAACAAAACAGCTACATACGATAGGCAGAAATATATCAGATCATTTATAAAATTTTAAATGCTTTAATTTAAAATATTCTTTTATGAAGATACATTTAAAAATTGATTACAGTTATTGAAGAAACAATTAGAATAAAATACTGTTATATGTTAAAAGCATTGATTTGTTTGTTAATATGTCATCAACATCAACTTTGACGTACCTACATTTACAATATAACATAATAAACTTATTAATATTGATTAGTGATCAATTAATTAAAAGTAATAGAAATATAATATTCAATGAAAAAAACATAGTTAATCTTTCTATCCTTGATTTGAATTAGCAAAAAAGTATTATTAATTGAATCACTTTTAACGCTATATGTATGTGTAAGTTTTATGCATTATTATGAAGTAAGTAATTAGATATTAAAATAGAGTCTAATTAAACGGTTATATACATTATTACTTATAACTAATTGATAGATAAATCTATTGAAATTGATAACAAGACTTTTTTAACACCTTTTTAATCATACACCAAGAATGACCTCGGTTATTTTTTAAACATTTATATTCAGCAATAAAGTGTATAATTAATGTTTGTATATAAATATGCAATAAATATATTCACTACTAACAAGAATACGTACTTATGACTGATATATGAATGGTTATTATGCATTAATTTGTTTACATTGATTGTCATTAGATAATGTAATAATAAAACAATAAAATGTTTTTTAATGTGGTTAAAAGTTATGCTGATTTAAACATGTCTGCATTGTCTGCTAATTCAAGACTTACTGAAGTCATAGCAAACAGAGCGTGTAGAATATTGCTAAACCGGAATTCCCAATTATGTATAACAATATTAATGATGATAATAACTTACATTTAGCTATTTTATAATTGAACGATTCGCTATAACTAAACGAACGCTGTTTTTATCAATACTAATTATTGAAACTGCAAAATCTTAAACAAGCTGACTAAATTATAAACTTTTTAGAAACAAAACACAACTAGATAATATTTATCTGAGTTTATCAATGTATTTAGAAATAAATAAAGTTTTGTTAATGAGACAATAATGTTGTTATACATTCAACCTTTGCAAAAGTATGAGGAAAATTAGTTGATGGAAGTAGAGCTTATATTATTATTTATTATATTTGTTTCAGAAGACAGCTCTCTAAGACCCGTATTATGAACATTTTTTACAGCAAACTAATTAACATTTAATAATAATAATAATATGTAATTTGTGCTATTATCATCAGATTTACACATGTCAAAATAAAAGATATAGAAAAATACAGTATTAAAATAATAAAAGTATAAGTACAAATTAAAATATTAAATAAAATTAGTAAATTTATTATGCATAAATTTCTCAATAGTGTAAAAGGCCATTGACATTAAATAAGCCTTAATTGTGCTTTATTTTTATTACACGGAAGATTTTTTAGATCGTTTGGTACAATATTAAAAAACTTTATTCCATAGAAATTTACTCCATTTTCTGATTTACAAAGTCTTGTTTTGTGTGGATAAATGGCATTCTTTGTTCTAGTATCATAGAAATGGCAATTCTTGTGAGTAAGATAATTATCTATGTTGTCATATATAAAAAGCAAGCATTCTAAAATATACATACACGGTAGAGTTAAAATTTTAAAAGATGTTTTACAGTCTTCCTGGTAACCTATTTTAGCTATGACTCGTACAGCTCGTCTTTGTATCCAAATAAAGATATTGGAGAGTGTCTCTAAATTAGCAAGCTATAACTTAGGTTAGCTGAACACAGTGAAAAATATGCCGATCTCAATGCAAACTTTGGTAAAGCTTGTGCTAAATGGCGCAGTAAGTAAATGTTCTTAACTATCTTTTTAGACAACTTTTTGCCGTAAATATCCCATCTAAGTTTGGAGTCTATATGAACTCCAAGAAATGTAGTGGACATTGCAGGTATTTTGTTACTTAGTGAGAAAACTTTATTGACAGTTTTTTAGCATTCAGACATAGAAAGTTTGATGAAAACCAATTTGAGATATTGCCAAGTGTTACATTGTTTTGGTCAATAGCCTCTTCCAAACTACTCGATTTATTTGCAAACGTAGTGTTGTTGGCATACAGCACTGTAGTGGCCTGGTTTGTTTGGTGCGGCAGATCATTTACGTATAGTAAAAACAGTAATAGGCCAAGTATAGATCCTTGTGGAACACCATGTTTTATATCAACTAGTTTGGAAGTAGATCCATTGAGCCCAACACATTGTTGCCTTTTACCAAGATAGCAAGAAATCATATGACAAGCTGCTGGATGAAAATTATAATAATATAATGTTTGTATTAATGTTGTGTGTTGAATACAGTCAAAGGCTTTTCTAAGATCAATAAACGTGGCGGCAGTCTATTCACTGCGTTCATACGCTGCTAGTACATCCTCATTAAAGCAAAATTGTAGCTGTGGTTGAGCACCCTTTACGAAATCGAAACTGGTTGGGGTTTAATATATTATTTGCATCGAGAAATGCCATTATTTGGTTGAGCAATATCTTTTCCAATACCTTACAAATTATTGGAAGTAACGAGATTGGTCTATAATTTCCCGGATCATTTATATCCCCTTTCTTATATACAGGTATAACTTGCGCAATTTTCATACAAGATGGAAATGTACATTCCAAGATACACCTATTTATAAGTTTAATAAGAGGATATAAGATCATATCTTTAATACTTTTCAGTAAGTTTACTGTTAGACCATATATATCTTTGGCTTTACTGCATTTTAGTGAGTTTATAGTTTTTTTTCATTTCATTTGGAGAAACTTCACTAAATTGAAAGTAACCACCGTTAATAGTAGCATTCTCGTGCATAAAATTAATTGGATCACAGTTAGCGGGTTGTAAGTTTATGACTAGATTTTCTGCTATATTATTAAAATAGTTATTAAAAGTAACACAGTTTAAATCACAAGTTTTATGACAGTTTGTTTTTTTATTATTATTAATGAGTGACCACATGGTCTTTTGTTTATTTGTAGATAAGTTAATATAATTAGCATTAGCATTGACTTTGGCTAGTTGTAAAGCTTGTTTGTAAGAGCGCTTAAAATAAACATATGATGCTTTCAGATCCGTACTTTTGTATGATGCTTCTTTAAGCAAATGAAGCGTTTCTCACATATTTCTTAAATCATTGTTGAACCAATGGATTTTTGCTTTATGATTGTTGAAAGTTGCCAGGTAATGTTTGAAAAACTAGGTGCCTGGTTAGTTAAAAAGTGATTTTTACAGCAATGTTAGCTAACATTAATGCTAAAATATGTTCAAAATAGGCTCATAAGTTTGTTGTTTTGACATTGGTGCTTGTATCGTATCATTTTATCATAGATAAATAATACAAATTATTCAGATAAAATTCACGTTTAGCCGCGACCACTTTACGTGCATTAACTCAAATGTTTCGTCATTGTATAGATGATTACAATGACAAAACATTTGAAAGTGCAAGATTGCTTTAACTTAAGCGCTTAAACTAAGTTTTGATTTGTTGCGTCGCAGATTCAGTATATGGGGTTTAAAACTTAAAAATAATCTTAAAATTTGTAAGAAAGTTGCAAAGCTCACTTCTGGCTTAATAAGGCAAATAAGGAAAAATGCCGTATCTGGTTTGAAAACCAGCCAAATAATACAAACAAGCATTACTTACATCAACTTTAACTGACTCTATGGTGTGCATTTCATGCTAAAAGAGGAATTATTGGACCTTATTTTTTTAACGTGCTTACAGTGAATGAATCTTCTTATCGTTTAATGTTGATTGAATGGAATGCTTTCAACTTAAACAACATATAGTTTTAGCAAAAAGGTGCCACTTGCTAACAAATAACTCAATTTTTTAAATTTCATAGTGTGATATTTAGGAATAACTTAAGATGTTACAACAACATTTTTGAGTTTCTACAAATATAACCACACTCAAAAACACAAACCATCTGTAAACATTGACTTTGAACATTTGCGGATTATGAATCTTGAAAAATAATGAATTTGGAAGTTTATTGTATGTGTTGATAGTGCGGTTAATAAAACTTTTTTTAAAAGTTTCAGACCTACATCTTTGAACTGTCAGTCAATATTTGTTAGATTTTTTAGCAAGCTGACAATATGTCTTGTATTTTTTTAACAATGTTTATAGAAATATCTATAGAAAATTCAAAAAAATTGCAACAGTACGACGATGTTGTTAAGTATTTACATTAGTCAATTTTGAATAGGTGATGATTCAAATAGGTCGTTTTTAAATAGAGTTTAGAAGAGATAGTGTAGTTTTCGATGTTTCTACTCATACTTAATACCAATGTATTAAGAAATTCTAGTTTTCAAGATATTTTTGAAGTTTTTGTTCTAAAAAAAATTATTTGAGATTGTAATTCTTAGAAGACAAATTAAAAAAAGATTTAGATATGGATTCATTGTTTAGTTTAATATTTGGTACTGATAATACATTGGGTTTTTATTTTATTACAGTAAAAAATTGAGTTAAAAATGACTATGTTGAAAGTACCCCATTCAAATATTGTTTTAAGGTTTTTGTTTATAGATGCTACCAATTTTGATCTACAAATTTCAAGACGCTCTGTCATATTTGTTGATGTGGTTTTTGAATAAAACTTTTAGTTATTTGAAGAAGTTCATTAATATAAATTAAATATAAAATTAGTAACTTTTAAAAATTGTTAAGTTTAGGCTGTTATACATATATTAAAAGGATCTTGAGCAAACCTTGATTTCTATTAAACAGAAACTTTGACAACATTCTTATTTCTACATATAATTTGATAATCAATTAAGTATTTTAGTCAAATTATAATTGGAAAAAGCTATTCAAATATATAAACAACTGCGTTTTTAAGTACTTCTGAATACATTTTAATGCTATTTTAAAACATAATTTTACTTAAGGTTTTTGACAAAATATAGCTTATTCCTTTTAAATCTACTGATAAAAAAAATAAACTGATTATCAACTAGCAATGTCGCTAAAACTGCAATTTTTGTTAAAATATTGCAAATCGAGGTAGTAGTCTAGTCTTAATGTTTTGTTGCCAACATATGTACTGGTAAATAGTTTATGAAAACTCTAATCGAGTTGAAACTAGTAATGTATTTGTAAAAATAAACTTATGATAAAAACATAGTAAATTATTTTATAAACATTAATTATCACGTAGTAAAAGTTACAACCATCAATTATATTTTATAAATATGTTGCAACGTTTTGTTTCAAAAACTAAACTAGCTTTGGCTATATAGAAAGTACTACAAATACGTTTGCGTTTGTAGAAATGACTCACACATGCTATAAATAGATGATAAAATAAATCAAAATAACATGTTGCGGTTTTTAAAATAAAACTTGTAGAATGTGCATGGCATAAAAACCCAAAAAATATATTTTTCAAATAATGCAACAAATTTTATTATAAAATTTATAGTGTTATTGTAATTTTTATTGGTGTGATTTTGATGTAGTGGTTGTGTTGTACAAAGTAATCTGCAGTTAAAGTTTAACGATACACAAAACAGTACTAAATTTAGGAGTTAGTTTGTGCTCAGTTTAAATGAAAAACTGCCAATTTTGGTAGAAATTAGAATTGATAATTATTTGAGAAACTGTTGTTAATTATAGTGTGAAAAGTAAAGTTGTGGACACACGGATTTTAGCTCTAATCATAGCATTCTACCCTCCTTTAATGATCAGCTTTGACCTTGAAACACTAGAGTTTTAATTCTAGAAATATATATTATGATTAATACTAAGGTTGGAGTAATAAGTGAGAGTAGCAAACTAAAATAAAAGCTGCAGGGCCAATGCGCTGACCAGTAAGGAAAAGTACAATTCAATGATTGGAAGGAGGGTGGGAGCAAGAGTATTCATTGTGTCAGCACACTAAACATGCTTGATTGTTTTTTTTTTCATTATTAACTTTGTATAGTTTTCCGTTATAAGCTAAAAATAAATGTAAATTTTATTTTTTTACTTGCATTGCCAGTTTGCCAAATACAAATAGCAGTGCGCTGTTTAGAACTATTCAACGTTGTCGGAACAATATATTTTTACCGTAATTAGAGTTTTTTAAGTTTCTGTTGTAGGTACAGTTTCTTTGCTAAGTTATTGTTGAGGAACAAGTTGTTATGTCTTCTTATGAGATAAAGCAGATCATATCTTTATAAGGCGACTTAAAATAATTGTATTTTTTAGTCTTGTCTTTTTTATTTTATATTATTGTTGCTTGTAAACTGCAGGACCTTTTTGATAAAATTGTTGTACAAAATTTGTTATATATGTAAATATTACTTTTTGTGATTTGTTTATACAGGGTGTTTCAAAACATGTGTCCGAAAATAAAGGATGGGATTGGTTGGTTAATTATAAGAAAAAAAGTTCCCATTAACATAATTCCGCAAACGCACCGTTTGCAAAATGCAGGCTGTACTTTATTTTTTGACAATATCTCAGTAACCGTTTGAGATACAAAATTCAACTTTTGTACACATCTTAATATTAATATTAGCTACTTTTTAAGCGTTTATTCAATTTTTTTTATGTGACATTGACGGAGATTTTTGGGTTGCGTGAGGTTTTTATGGCTCTAATTTCTATGACACTTGGGAAATTGGCATTCTGAGAGCACATTGTGTACTACCAATATTTTTTACACAAAAAAGGTTCTCTTAGTCAAAAGTTCTAACGTAAACCGTTTTAGAGAAATATGGCATTTTATGATGGAAAACATAAAAAAAAACCAACATGTTTTGTTGTTGATTAAAACATTTGTTTTTGATTTAGTTGTCAGCGTTTGTGCATTTGTTTTATGCGTTTAAGTTATTGACAATTGTCGTTTAGTTGTTAAATAATCTGTTTTCAAAAGGAGCCAATATCGCGGGAACTTATTATCTTTATTACCCAATTAATTTGCCCATTTTTAGTATTTTGTGATAGCAAAATGATTAATTACAGTAATAGCAAAATGTGCGATATGCATTTTGTTTATAGCGTTGCCGATGGAAATGCAGCAAAAGCTTGTCGAATTTATCAAGAAAGGTTTCCAAACCGACAGGTACCAAATAAATAAACATTCATTTGTATTCACGAACGTTTACATCAAACTGGAAGTGTACATAAAAGAGCTGCAGGAAATGGGAGACCTCGCCTGCTACCTCCGCAAATAAAGATGTTCTTTAAGAAATCGAAGACAATCCATCAAGTAACACTAGAAGAAAAGCTTCAAACCTAAACCTTAGTCACGTTACAGTGTGGAGAATAATAAAACGCCAGATGTTATATCCTTATCACATACAGCAAGTACAAGCCCATTTACCAGCGGATATTTTGCAAAGATTGGCTATGTGTCAGTGGTTTCAAGAAAGAATTGCGTAAAAACCTCGATTCTTAAAACAAGTTTTATTTACGGACAAAGCAAATTTTTTTTGCGATGCGATTATGAACTTCCATAATAATCATGTATGGGCCGACAAAAATCCACATGCCATAATGAAAGGCCATCATCAGCGCAAACATTTTCCGTTAATGTTTGGGCAGGTGTTGTAGAAGACCATTACACAAATATCGTAATTTTTTGAAGAAAATCTGCCAGGACTTTTAGGGGACATTCCGGTTCAATTAAGAAACGAAATGTGGTTCATGCACGATGGTGCTCTTGCACATTTTAGTTTAGTTGCGCGTCAATTCTTAAATCAACAGTATAAGAACCGTTGGAGGCCCACAGGTTTAGTCTCCTCGGTCTCCAGATCTAAATGTTTTGGATTTTTTTTTGGGGTCTCATAAAAAGTTTAGTTTACACTACATCAGTTAATACTGATGAAAAACTAAGAAATTCCATTATTGCATCCTCCAATACGATACAAAACACTCCAGGCATTTTCGAACGGGTACGTCAGTCACTAAGACGTAGGTTGGAAGCCTGCGTTACCGTAGGAGGAGGTAATTTTCAACAGTTTTTGTGATTTTTATTGTTTTTTATGTTATTGCTTAGTTTTGTAAAATAAAGGTTTTGTGATCATGTTGCTACTTTTTCTTTCTGTTCTTGAGATATAGTCAAAAATTAAAAAAATTAAAAAATTTACACCCAGTATCTCGAAAACTGTGCGTTTGCGGAACTAGCTTGTAATCTACAAGACAATTTTTATTTATAGTTATAAGACAAAACATATACTAGCAAGTATAAACATTTGAAGTAAAATTATTATCCTTGTCAGTTTACAAAATGAATAATTTACTTTAGAATATACTCAAAACAAAACAAAGTTTTATTAAACCCAAGACTGACCAACAAAGTTAAATTTGAGAACAAACTTATTGTTTTAGTACTTATATGATTAGAAGCAAATAAAAAAAAACAGAAATACGTAGATAAGTTAAAATCACTTCTACACAAGCATGCAGTTATTCTTATTGATTTTGATGGTGACCGGTGTTGACTAAACGGTTCACATGACTCAACCAACAAAACATTTTAACAAAACAAACAAGTTTTATAATAATGATAATAATAATTTATTTTTTATCATTTGGTATTTACATGTTAAACACTACAACCATTATTAATTTTCTTTTTTTTTTTATGACATTTCTTATTCAAACTAATCTTTTTCTACCTTCTTTCAACACATCTTTTGGGTTCATTTGTTTAGGTTTTAGTAGACAAATTTACTCAAAAGTCAGTTAAGAGACTGAAATAGCTATAACAAATACATACTTTAAATTACGAGAGGCACTGCTAAAGTGTGCGCAATCAAGTACTGCCTGTATTGCCAGCGTCTTGCAATTGTCATATTCGTAAAATTTGACGTTTTTTACTTATAATTTAGTTGACAGTTTAATTTCAAATTGCTTGATTGTGTTTCAAAAAAAATTAACGAGAGTAATAATTGTGTAAAAAATAGAAATTTTCAATTGTGACTTCCGAGTGATTTTTTTTTATGATTTTTGATATAGTTTAACAACGCAGCAATGTGTGGAAAAATTTAGTTTTGTTATTTGGGGATGAAACACTATCCAAAACTATGGTTTACAAATGGTTCGCAGAATGCAAGCGTGGAAGACCAACGTTTGATGACGATTTTTGCAAAGGTCGTCCATGCACTTATGTTGTCGCAAAAAAATATTGATGCTGTGCGTGAAATGATTTTGTCAGATTGGCATGTGACCTATAGTGAGATAGAGGCATCCTTAGGCATTGGAGCAAAACAAATACATACGATTTTGCACGATCATTTGCATGTCAGGAAGCTTTGCAGTCGTTGGATCCCACACAATTTGAAAGAAAAACAAAAACAGGCACGTGTTAAGTGGTGCAAAGAAATGCTAAAAAAAATTGAAAAGGTTTGTTCAAATTCGGTATATAACATTGTAACAGGTGACAAATCTTGGATATATTTATATGAACCTAAAACTAAACATCAATCAACTGTATGGGTGTTTCAAAATGAACCTAAACCCACAAAAGTAATGCGTTCACAAAGCGTTTTGAAAAGAATGATTGCTTGTTTCTTAAAAAAAAACGGGTCATGTTGCAACTGTTGCATTAAAAAATTGAAGGACAGTTAATGCTGACTGGTATATTTCAGTTTTTGACCAGTAACAACATCCAATTAATTCTCATTGCTCATTGCTCATATATGCCTAATTTATTGCTCAATGACTTCTTGCTATTTTGACATATCAAAAATAAAATGCGTGGCAAGAGTTTTTCATCGCCTAAAAAGGCCGTTGAAGCATTTAAATCACTTGTTTTGGAGGTACCTTGCTCAGAGTAGCAAAATTGTTTTGAAGATTGGTTTCATCGGATGCAAAAGTGTATAGATTTTAAAGGAGAATATTATGAGAAGCAATAAAGCAATTTACATATCGTAATTTGTGTTATGCTTTTTATTTTCCGCCAACTTTGACAGTGTCCCTCGTACCAACTAGAAAACTTTATACATGGACTTTCCCACAACATAAAAAATCTATATATTAATTTGAAAAAGATATAAAAACAGCATAATATCAGCAAAAACATATCTAAGAGCGGATGCTTTTTTTAATCACAACCCTGTGGTAGCCAGCGTCAGAGTGAAACTCAAGAAATAAACAAAACTAAAACTAAAACATAAAACTAGACTAGGCATCTTAAAACTTAAAAAGTAGGCAACCAAAGACCTTGTGAGAGAAAAGCTTAAAGAAAATAAAAAAAATTAGACGTGCTAACAATCTAAATGTCAAATGAAAAACTATTAAACAAAACGTAGTAGAAATTGAACAGATCTACTTAACAAATAACAAAATACCAATGATAAATAAGTAAATGACTCACAAAATAATACACCTTATAGAAAAAAAAAAAAAAAAACACAAATCAACAAATGCTGACAAATATAAATAATAAGTAATACCTGAGAGACAAAATAGACTGCCAACAGAAAAAGATACAAGACACAGAACAACAAAAAAAAAAAGGTCAGATACGCTATAAAAAATATAAAAAAAAGTTTTGATACTATTTTAGCAGAAACCTATAAACTAATACTGAAAAAGCAAATTGAAATACTATTAGAGCTATTCAACAGCATACTTTACACAAATATCATACCATAGAATGGCTTATATTAAATTTTGTAAAAATCCTTTGTAAAAAATGTAAAGACCATCAGCTCAATAAGCCTGATACTGAAAATTCTTTTAAAAGTAATACACAAAAGAATGTACAACAAACTAGACAGAGAAATAAGTAACACCCAGTTTAGTTTCAGGAATGGGATAGAGATACGTAAGGCATTGTTTAGTTTTAATGTGCTTGTACAGCGTAGTTTGATGTTTACTAAGAAGTATATACATGTTTTATTGACTACTAGAAAGCGTTAGTTAAAGTAAGCCAACAAATAATGTAACTGTTATGGAGACATGAAATGGACAGCGGAAATTTACGAGTTTCAGAGTCTCTTTACTACAACTAAAATGTTACCATAAGCATTAAAAGAAAATTATTGAAAAATATTTTAATTAGACAATGTGTTAGCAGAGATGTGTCATACTCCCAACTTTCTTTAACAGATATTTTAAAACAAAAATGCAGGAAGCGCCGGAAAATAAAGAAGTGGTATTATAGTGAGCAGTAAATAACATCCGCTATGCCAATGATACCGTGTTGACGGCTAGCAATATAGATAGAAACCGCCTTAAATCAGCGTTTGGTTGATTTTATGGAAAAACATAAACTGTTTGCAAAAGAACAGTATGGGTTTAAGCAGAACAAATCCACCGAAAAGTAACAATTGACTTTGTTCAACATATAATGGACAATTTAAATGCAAAGAAAATTGTTGTAGGTATATTTTTTGACTTAACAAGTGCATTTGATAGTCTGAATTTATAGTTTGTCGCGTATAAAACGTCTAGATTAGGAATACGAGGAAATATGCTAGAGGTTCTAAAAAATTAATTAAAAATCCGGAAACTTTGTGTTCGAGTCAATGAAGTTATTTTAAGCCATTATCACGTGAATATGAAAGTGCCTCAAGGTAGTGTCACCGGACCATTAATATTTTGAATGTTCATAAATGATTTACAACATTTTATTAAAAGCGGACAATGTTTTCTCTATGCAGGTGATACATCTATTTTAGTATCCGCGGATTCAGTTTAAAAAGTAAACCAGCTAGTTAGAAGTGTATTAATGGAATTTACAGATTGGTGCAGTTGTAACAATCTTTTAATAACCTAACCTAACCTAACCTAAACAAGACAGTAATTGTTAATTTTAAAAACTATAAAGCTACACTTCTATCAGAAAGTTACAGTTTTTTAAATAACAAATTATCCATTCAATCTGAAGCCAAATTTCTAGGTGTAACCTCAGACTCACACTTAAACTGGTCATCACTTATTGAAACTGTGTGCCATTAAAAACCTAATAAGCTCACTTCCAACTGAAGCTATTATCAATGTTTATTATGGATTAACATACTCTATAATCAGTTATAATATCATAGTGTGGGGTTTTGCTTCAGACATAAATAGAGTGTTTATCCAACAAAAACGAGTGATTCGACTGATGTTTAATCTAAAATCTACTGAATCTTGTCGCAACACATTTAAAACCAACCGCCTATTAACTGTTACTTCAATTTATTTGTTCAAACTTCTGTGTTACGTATTTACTAATAGGAATACATTTAAGTCAGCCAAAGATGTACATCATTATGATACGAGGTATTGCAGCAAGCTACGAACTGACAAAACTCGAACCACAAGTTTCAAGAAGTCGCCAAAATATGCAGCGGCACATTTTTATAATTTATTAAACGACCCACTAAAAAACTGTACTAACATAAAAATATTTAAAAATAACTTAAAAAACTTCTTAATTGAACAGTGTTTTTATACAATTGAAGAGTTTTGTAATTATAAATAAGTGTATGCGTGTGTTTTTATATTTATTTATTATATTTTTAAGCTTTACATACCTTGTGCTTATACTGTTTATGTTTTTAAAATGTTTTGTAATGTTTATTTGTAATTTAATAACCTTATTTAAATGACATGTCCTATCAACTTATGTAGTTGCATATTGGATTAATAAACATCTATCTATCTATCTATCTACGTAGAGTTACGGAACACATCTAAGAACCCAGTAAACGCTACAAACTCAGAATAAATGTTAACAAGATCAAACTAAATAAACAAGAACAATGACTTTAATCTAGAAATAAAGAGCAAGTTTTAAAAAACCTGCAGCACTTTCATTAAAATGAAACGTTTATTTTGCAGAAAATATTGTAGTAATTCTATATTGCATAGAAGCTTCTACGCTTAAACAACAGCTAACAAACAAAATAGAGGCATTTGAGATGTAGATATATTTACCACAAAATCTTATAAATATCATAAATCAACAGAGTTATTAACAAAGAAGCATTGAGGAGAATAAAGAAAAAACAAATATTATTATCAATTAAAATAGGAAAACTTGAGTATCTTGATTATAAAAGTTTTGGGTACAAATTTCTATAACTTATCTAAGAAAACTAACTAATTAAAGTGGCAATAAAAATGTTGAGACAAGAAGAATATCTTGGTTACGCAATCTCCAAGATTGGTTTGGATGCACCTCAAATCAACTATTTAAGGCAGCAGTAAACAATGTTCAAATTGTCACAATAGTAGCCAACTTTTGTTAAAGACGGTACACCAAAAAGAAGATAGAAGACTCATCCATTTGCTAAGAAATCTTTTTCTCTTCCATACTTTTTTTTTACTTCAATTCTTTAGTTCCATACATCTTTCCTTTATTATGTTTCTATCACTTACACTTGGCGTCTTATTTTTTTCTGTCGGTTTTATCAAATAGTGTTGATAAGTATTTTTGCAATTTTTTTATAGTAATTGTTTAGTGTTGTGTTGATCTAAGGTTTTTTTTGTGTATGTACTTTAATTCTTTTTTTCTTTCTGATTGCTTTTATTGCTAATTTTTATTTTTGTTTGTTTGTATGTTATTTTCTTTTCTTTGTATTTATATGTTTTTAAAACTTTATAATAATCTTATTTATATTCAGTAAACCGTTTTATTATTTTATTCGTTTTTCTTTTTCTACACTATTTTTTTTTCTTTTTTATCTAATTTTTGCATTGACATATTCTCCTATTATCCGTTTTTTCTGTGTTGTCTCTTGTAGCGTTTTTTATAATGCTTTCTTAATATATTTAATTTTTGTACTATACAATGTAACTATCTTGAAGTTTTTTTTTCTGCAAAAAGATTTGTTGTGTTAACTCGTTTTTATTAGTTTGCTTATATTTTTCTGCATAATTTTACTACATATTCTTGTAATTATTCCACTCTTAGCACTACTTTTTTTACTGTTGGTTGACAAAGTTATCTATACTTGTTTGGCTTTTTTCTACATTTCTTTATCTACCTAGATTTCTACCATTCCAATTACGTCAATCATTCTAATGTTATTCCAAATTTTGTTTTCATTATTGTTTAAATTTGTCACGTTTTAAAATGTTATTGCCATTGTTGTTTTCGTCTTTTTGCATCTTAATTTTATTGCTTTTTTGGGTTATTTTCCATCTTTTCTAAAATGTTTTTTTATTCCTAACCTACTATTTTATGTTGATACATTTTTTTTAGTATCTGACCATAGTAGGTAAAAAATAGCGGTGCCTGTGACGTTGCTTATGGCGATTAGCATGGACATCCGGTCGATCTATTTTATGCATATATTTGCGACTGCGCATGCGTCGCCTGCGTCACCCAAGCGCGCTCGGCTGGCGGTACCTCCTTATCAGTTGCTTATCGCTTCTTATCAGTTCTTATCAGCTGTATGGACATCTGTAACGGGGACTCCGTGAGTGTGACTGCATGAAAGAGTGGGATGCAAAATAAGAATAAAATTTGCTGACACAAATTATGAAACGAATCGAGAGAGATGCGTCTCTGTGCGAGGAAACATCGGAATGCGATGCGCGTGCAAAATTACACACTATCGGTGCTCTTATCTATTACATTTGAAACATTATGTATTACATCTGTAACGGATAATGATTTTAATTAATAAGCATATGAATAGATAATAAAATGATGGAAATTAATTATATGTAATAATTTAATTATTAATAAAGAAGTTGTTTGTTTATTAATTTTATTATTAATAAAGATTTAAAATTGGACATATGAACGCGCAGATGGGATTAATATTAATATCCGTCCCGTCAACGCATTAGTAAACTATTAGATAGATGCTATTCCCATCTTGGAGCAAGGAAGGATGGATAAAGAAAAGGAATATATTAAAATAAAAAAAATAATTTACATAGATTATTTATTCTCACCATTCAAATACATACATATTTTTTTAACATTTTCAAATGAACAGTAACTGAAATTATTTTTGTGATTAACGCAATCATGGACGCATTTTTTAAATTTAGGTGATCTTGCTTCATTTTCCAAATCAAGTATTTTAAAACTTGGAAAATTATCTTGTAAAAATTTGGTTTTCTGGTGTCCTTTTACCACGCATGTTACATCGCAGTTGTCCCCCCCAAACGTATAAAAAATATTTTGAACATCGCCGGAATCGACAAAGCCGCCCCAATATGGAATTGAATGATAATTATTTTCCAACCATTTAGTCTGGATTTTCTCTTTTTCCGTCAAAAATGCATACTCCACAGATGGTTTCACCAGATACGAGTAAATATGTTGATCGTTTTTTGCAATACTTATCTCCTTTGGTACAAAGTTTCCCCCAATTACAAAACCCTGCATATCTACGGCCAATACAATTGCCATGGCTTAGATAATTTTTCTAACTGATCCGGTCAATGGTCTGTACTCCACTAAATTGTCCGACAGAATGAGGCAATACGCTCGTGTGTTGGCACTGAAGGCTAACGCTGTTTCCATTTCAATTTTTAAATCGACTGTAGATGACTTCACACTTTCGTTTTGACGAGAAACATCAAACACGTAAATCATTCTATTTTTGAACAAGTCATAATCAAACAGAGGGTTTGATTTATCCTGGTCATAATAACTTTTAAAAAAATCGCAGTACATTTTGTATACAAGTGTCCAATCTCCAATACCGATATCCATATTCATATTATCGTAAGGGTAGCTTTCAGAGTTTAGGAAAACTTTTATGTTCCGAATGTGGCAGTGATCAAAAAAGAAAATGTTTTTTCTGAAATCATCTTTTCGAGCGATTTGAAATGCGACAATGACATAGCGTGGTCTTTCCAAACTGCTCGATGTTTTTACCATCCAGACGTCCTTTGTGGATTCTCGTACGGTAGGAAGTTCATGCAATTCGGCTTTCCGAAAGGCAATGCGAATGGATGAGTCGTTTTTTAGTTGATTCAAAAACCATAATCTGGCGGAATCGTTTATTTGTATGTGCGGAACTCTCCATTCTACCTTGTTTAATTTAATTTTCACATTTTCCGCACCCATGTAACAATTGTTATCGGATCGAGCGCGTAACAAAATTAATTCCTGTTTAGCATTAATAATAACTTTTTGGTAGTCTTCGGCAAAACCTAGCAGTAGTTTCAAAGGAAGTATACAAAAAAAATTTGTTGTTTTTGTGGAGATAGTTTTGCTGTCAAACCATCCCGCAGAACAATAATCCTTTAAATTTTCACTTTGTATTGATGCGTATCCTTTTAGGGTACTGGTAATACCGGGATCCCTTATTTTATCTACTTCAAAGCCATTCAGTTCATAGCGTATTTCTTCGAATAGAAATGCCCACGGATTCCAGCCTATTGAACAGCCTGATGCAGCCTCCGGTTTTATTATTTCGCCTTCTATATGTAAATAACTTTTGTATGTAGCGGTGTATATGTCTTGATGTTGAATTAAAATTCTAATTTCATCAGAGTTTGAAAGCCCCGGGGCACGAGGTTGATAAGTATGGTATTCTTCTTTGGTGATAGAATCATCATATTTTTCTTTGTCGAATATTTGCAACATTACTTAATTTGTAACCCCACAACAACAATTGGTTTTGGTTGTGCGATGTTACCTCTTTAAGGGATCTTTGACTACTAGATATTCGTGTAGGTGTCAACTTTCTATTATACTGAATACCCATTTTTTTTCAATTCTAATCTGACAAGAATGCGTTCTTTCCGAAAATTCACTGGATCCCCGTTTTGGTCAATAATTGTTATAGTGATATTATCAATGGTTGACTTTACATTTACAGGTAAATACAGTATATTTCGGGGTTCTATGTTAAGAGAAAAACCCGGATCAACGTTTATTGAAAACTCGTATAGTGTATGGCCTAACTTGTTGCCGTAGTAAGCCCCTGTAACGATGTTACACTCCAAGCGAATTGTCGACACTTTTATAATATCTACGGGTAAGTCCGATTCATGCAATTCGCCGGCCTTTAATTGCAACGGGGAAAAGCCCAACAGTCGTCCAACTGTGTTTGGAGTTGAGAAATCAATATCGTACTTGCATTTTATTTCACATTTTAAAGTATTATTATTTGGTTTAATACTTAAAACCGTCTCTCCCGATTCTTCTTCCAAATGTTTACATAACACTTTTTCTATGTCTCCTATTTCATAAGACCCCGTTTGAATTGTAATTTCTTTATTTCCACAAAGAAATTTATTATTACTTTCATCTATATTTGGTATACTGTTATATGACCGAAATCCTATTAACCCCAAACAATATGTTGCATTCTCGTCTAATTCAATTGGTGGAAACAAATTGATTGATAACACATTTGTGGTACCCTGCAACGTAAAGGTGTGGGACATGACTAATCATAATTTACTTGATTTCTTTGATTTTATTGCAGAAATTTAAATACATTTATATGTTTTATTCTATCAGTCAAACCTTTTGTTTGCAAAACTAATCATTTAAAAACTTTAAACATAAATGCCCGCAATTAAATGTATTATAATTTTGATACCGATTATGGTTGTACATGATTTTACTACCCCGAAAGTAGCGACAGAGTTCTTGAGGGGGTTTTAGATTCCCAAAACTGTCAAAGTATTGGACAATGTTTCCGCGTTTTTTATACGCTACCCAGTGCGTTCCAGGTCCATCGTTTGAATCTAAATTAATAATTGCACATTCAACATGATGTGGTTTGTGAGGAAGGTCATCTCGCATAAACACCCCTCGAAAATGTTCAATATGACTAGAAAATTTTCGAATGTCCTTGTCTGTCAGCGGTCTTCGTGGTAGTTTCCCTAGTTTTTTTGTTTTTGTAAAAAAACTCCCAATCCTTTGCGGTACGGTTTCAAATAAAGTCCGGATCCTTTTTCTGTCCGCGTTCCCAATGCGATTGCTTCCATTATTTTATTGTGTCTTTCTAATTCCTTGCTTTTCCTCATTGCCTCTCTGGATTCCTTTACCGCTTTGGCAATACCCGCTGCTCCTCCAGCTAATGATCCTATGGCACTTAGTCCCGCAAAAAAGGGAATTAACGGTAAAAATCCTCCCGACTTGGGAATGGGTAAAACTCGAGGATGCCGAATTTTTTGCTTTCCCCCCAATTCTCTGACAGCGGCTTTTGCGGCACTTAGAGCTATTTGGGCTCCGTCCTTTATGCCGTTGCGTTTAGAAATTTTAGATTTAAACTTTTTAAGTGCTTTTTTTGCGTTCATTATCACATTTTTTTTCAAATCATGTTTCTTGCTTTCATTGCCAAATCCCATTTTTCTTTTTCCCTTAATCATATTGGTAACTGTCCAAGCGGCCGCTTTTTCACCCAAAGTGGAATCGTTTGCTTTTACTCTTTGCCAAGCGGCTTCCTCTAATATTTTGTCGGCCCTATGTCTTTCGACCAAATCGTTTGATTTACTGTACGCAATATCGTGTCGTTTGCAGGCCGCGTCTAGCGGATTAATACCGGGATCACCTCTGGCTAGACGTTTATGTAATTTGGTTCCGGGTCCGCAATACTGATAACCGGGTAAATGCACTTCAAAGGGTAGTTTGTTGATTAAACTGTTAATCATACCTGTACCGTGTCTTATCGACATTTAATTAATACAGCAATACTCATAAATATTTATACCATACTTATAAGTAGGTCAGTTGGGTAAAAAGAGGAAGACGACATGCATACAGTAAAACAAAGGCAGACTTTAGAAGTCGTTAATATGGACTCTGTGTGTGGCGATGGGTTAAAAAAAAATAAAATACGACATAGTAAATTATTGCCAAATTCTATCCGGGCACTTATTTGCGGTCCATCAAACTGCGGAAAATCAAACGTTATGCTTAGTTTACTGTTTGGGGAAAACGGTGTAAAATTTAAGAATGTGTATATATATTCTAAGTCTTTGTATCAACCTAAATACCAAATGTTAGGTAACATTTTAAAGTCGATGCCGGAAATTGGTTATTTTTCCTTTAGAGAAAACTGCGAAATACTTCATCCAAGTGAGGCAAAAAGTAACTCAATTTTTATTTTTGATGATGTAGCTTGCGACGGACAAGATAAAATCCGAAATTTTTTTAGTATGGGTAGACATAAGAATGTAGATTCATTTTATCTCTGTCAAACATACACTCGAATTCCAAAACATTTAATTCGCGATAATGCTAATTTTATTATCCTTTTCAGACAAGACGAAACAAATTTGAAACATGTTTACCAAGACCATGTAGGTAGTGACATGACTTTCGGGACGTTTAAAGACTTCTGTTCTAAGTGTTGGAAAGATAAGTACGGATTTATAACCATTGATAAAGATAAAGATCTTAACAAAGGCAGATATCGAATGATGTTGGATAGATTTATAGTTGTTACAAATAAATAATTTATTCAGTTATAGTTTGATTTTCCTTTGGGTAGGTCAGATTGTGCATCTGTTAAAAAAACTGATTTGCTAATTTACCTGATTATAACGGTGATTTTGCTGATTCAAAGCCGATTTACCCTATTTAAAAGATGATTTAATTGATTCAACAGCTGATCAAAGTTGATCTTAATGCTGATTTAATCCATTCTAATGTCGGCTAAAACTAAACAAATACTTGATATCAAAAAAGCCATTCGTAAAAAAGTATTGGCTCTTAAACTCGGTAGGGTAGATGAGAATGAAAAACTGACTAAGGTGTACGCACCGCTTTTAAATCCCCTACAAAAAATTGTAGACCACGAAACCAACATTAAAGTAGAGAAAAATGTTGGGGTCAAAAAGCAACGAAAGGAAAGCGTACCAAGTGTAGAATTAGCGGCACATAATGAAAATGTAGGATCAAGTGATATTAATATAGATGATGAGTTAGATAATTCAAATTTGTATACAAGTTTTGAAGAGCCACAAGAATACGTAGATCTCGATAGTGAAAGTTTCAGTGGAGATAATGATGATGCATTTGAAATGAGTAACCCAAATTTCTATGCAAGTATTGCAGAAGATTTTGAGCAGAGTAAATACGATCCATTGCCGGCATCCTATTTTAAGGGGTTAATAAACGATTCACCCGTAAAACCGGTATTTGATACATCAAAAACTACAGGTATATATCATAATCCGAGCACCTTGAAATGGTCAGTTGGTGATTCAGATGTTGAAATTGACGGTAAAGACTTGGTAATAAAAGGAGAAAGATTTGAAGGAACCACAGGTATTTACGAATTGCTTTTTAAAAGAAAGCCCAATTCAGGATTTAGTACAAATGATTTGGAAAACTATCAAAAACTTTTGGACTTAACAAATGCGCTGAGACGTAATCATCAACCCGGTGCACAAATTCAAGGACTTAAAACGTATAAATATACCCAGATTATCAAACCGTTTCGGATCAAACAAAAGAAATCTGTAGGAAGTGGAATGTTTGATAATACTATGATAGTAAATTCTAATCCAATTCAACTTGTTTACTGGGACGATCCCAATGAATTAATAGAAAGATTGGTACTGCTGTTAGCTTCGCAAAAAGCGGAAAACACATCTCTCAACAACGAAATTGTCTCTATCGAAGAAGAATTGCGCGAAGCCAATATAATTGTATAATAAAATCTAATGCATTTCAGTGTTAATAAAAACATTGCGGAATGAGTGTCGATAAGTTTGGACGACACTCGCAAACAACTGATTTAAAACGACATTTGGCTGGGCGACGGGGACCAGCTGGTGTCGGGTTTCTTAAAACACCCGATGGAAATTTTGATATTTTACATAAACGCTTAGAGAATGTTGACGTACCGGTCGAAGACAATGACGCCGTAAATAAAAAGTACGTTAATCAAATTTATAAAGAACTCAATGAACAAATTCAGTTGAATAAATTTAATGTAGCAAAATTTACGGAGGCAATGAATCAGCTCAATTCAGAGATAGAAACTTTTAAAATAAATACCGAAGAGCGTATATTTAATATATTGTTTTCATCTTCGTCGTCATTCCCAATACCGGAAGCAAAGCAAATTTAAATGATTAAAAACCGACAGTAAATGAACAAATCAAGCCGTTAAGGAATGGACAAACTAAAGTACGATGTTGTGACCGAATTACATAAGCCCGCCCGTAAAAATTTTGCAAGACGACGGACAATATTGAAAGGCATTGACGATTTATGGCAGGCGGATTTAGCAGAATTTCAATTATACGCTCGTGAAAATAAAGGATTTAGATATATTTTTGTAGTGATTGATTGTTTTTCAAAATACGTGTGGACGGAACCGTTGAAAGATAAAACTGCAAAATCCGTGCGAGATGCTATGATAAAAATACTTAATAATGGACGAACTCCGAAAAATTTACAAACAGACCATGGCACAGAATTTTACAACGAAAAATTCAAACTGCTCATGGTAGAACGGTCTATAAACCATTATTCGACATACACCATTAAAAAAGCGGCCATAGTTGAACGTGTAATACGCACACTGAAAGATAAATTATACCGTAATTTTAGCATGCAAGGTCGTTACTTATGGTTTAATGTACTGGCAGATATTACTGACTCGTATAATAATACTAAACATAGTACTATTGGAATGAGACCTTGCGACGTAAGCAAAGATAAAGAGAACAATCTGTTACAAACTGTTTATTCACACATTAGAATAGCCGGCAAAGGAAAGTTCAAGGTTGGAGATTTTGTTCGAATCAGCAAAGAAAAAACCATGTTTGCCAAGGGGTATACGCCAAATTGGTCGACAGAAATTTTCAAGATTGTCAAAGAGAACATAACTAATCCGATCACCTATGAACTTGAAGATAATAGAAAACGTCCTATTATAGGATCATTCTATAGTCTAGAATTACAAAAAGTGAAACATTCAGATGTTTATTTGGTGGAAAAAGTGTTGCGTCGTAAAAATGGGAAGCAGTATGTGAAATGGTTGGGTCTTGATCATTCGCACAATTCCTGGACTAGAATGTGATTTTATAGAGCAAACGCTACGAAGAAATGTATTGTTACTCACAGGAAGATAATTTGTCATTTAATTAATTTTATTAAAGCAATAATAGATGATATATAAATATAATTATTTCAAATTAATCCGTAAAGTTAAGATTTTAATAAAAATAGTTAAGAATATGTTAACGAGAAATAAAATGTTTAAATAAAGTAAAATGTATTTATAATTATGTTTTAAAATAAAAAAATTACTGTTTATATGTTTTTTTATTTAACTAAATGTAATAAAAACACTAATATGGAAATAAAATAGACTTAAAATTATTAAATAATATATATTATATACACATACATTAATAGAAATAAACATAAAATTATTGTTTCATATAAAGTTTTAACATATTATTATTGGTTATACATAAATAAAATAATAAGGCAATATAATTTGTTAGTAGGTATAAATGATGCGTTCAGCAAATAAACAAATTTTTATTGTTTGAGAGAATAATGACCCCAAGGGACCGAATTTATTTGATCATCCAAGAGATGTCTTTTATCATCAAAATTATTAAGAGAAATTTTATTTATCTGAAGAGAATATAAGTTATGATTATTAGATCGTATAGTATTAAAAGAGCATATTTTTGATACATTTTTAAATATAGCATTTTTATAGTCTTCAAACTTTAATTTTTTTACACTTGATTTGCCAATACCTTTATGTTTTTTAATTTCACTTCCATTTTCTACGGAAATAGCATACACTTTTGCTCGTATTCCAACATATTCGCGTATTATTGTTCCGCATAATTCATCTTTAAATTTTCCCATGACTTTTTTATTTACCAATGGTATGTTAAATTGATTATTATTTTTGTAGTCTGATGTGTCGTATATTAATAAAGCGTCGCGACGAATAATCTCGTAAATACTTTGGAACTTACTGCCATCCTTTGGTGAGAATTTAGCTATGATACTATCGGTGTCGGAATAACAAATAATCGTATCAAAATACGGATGAACATGGCTGGGTAAATAATCGTACAGAAAACTGTACATAACTGTTTTTGATATGTCTAATATACAAGTACCAACGTATAGGGCCTTATCGTATTTAACTTGTATTTTGTACATTTCAATCGCTACAAGATTTTCATTAAATATTTTGAAATTTTTGAAATTTGGTTTTGCTATTAATTTTTTTGCTGTTTTCCAATTATTCACTAAATGTATATCACGGTACTTTCTTACCGATTCCATCATTTTTCCAAACCCCATATTAGAAAAATCTTTGTATTGTTGTTTCTCAAAATCATTTGTTGCATTTGCACGAAGGCCCGCGTTTAAATCAATAAAAGGCTTTAAAAATTTACTTTGTAAAAATTCAATTCCTCTGTGAATTTTTTTCAAAATTATACCGTTTTTTAAACACTGCATGAGAACATTAAAATGTAAAATGTAATTGTTTTTATTATTCAATGTTAGCATTAGTTTTTTATCGGCTGCCTTATTGGAGTGAGATATATGTTCAGGACAGAACGGAAAATAAATATGCTTGTCGTGCAGTTCTACGGGATAGTCCAAGTCGCATTCCAGCACACATGATTGGCTCAAATCCTCACCGTAACTTTCTTTTATTGATCCATCTATAATTTTATTTTTTAAATTTTCCAAATCATCTAACCATCTAAAATTACCATACGGTAAACTAGATGTCATGGCAAATGAGTACAAACCATTTGCATCTATGTACAAAATTTCTGATGTTTTACTGTGTTGATCGTACGTGTCACTGTACGGAGAATTTGAGACTGCGTGCTTGGAGCTAACCTGGCAAATTCCACCACGAAGACCTTTTTCAAAAAACAGGACCATATCTATGTCAGTCAATAGTTGTAATTTTACTTTAGAAATAATTAAAGCTGCCGAAAATGCTAGACCCGGACCTGTATAAAACGCACATGCGTCTAAATAATACGTGTTTAGTATTAATTGTCTATAATTTTCAAAGACATCCGCAAGCAAGTAAATATCAGATTTTAGATACAGATCTGCGTAGTCTCCCAATGTCCGACATTTAAAGTTATACCAAACTTGGGTTGCATGCAAATAGTCTTCTGTTGTAATATTTTGATCTTGCAGTCTGCTATAAAACTGTTCGAGGTCGGGTAATTTTGTTTCATCTAATCTACTGAAAGACTCTATGTAATCGTAAGGAAATATTCCCTTTTTTCTAACCAAATTAAAATCGACATTATTTGGAAATGCTGACTTAGTATATGTCATTTGTTTATCGGTTAAATTGTCAACTAATTTCTCCAGAGAGCAAGGCATAAACCGAAGTGAATCTAAAAACCTTAAATGAATGTCTTTGTATTTTTTTGTAAACGCAATATACGTTTCATCGGTTGTTGGTATTATGTGTATTGGTTGATTGTCGATGTTGGCAAGTTCCTCGATAAGAAAATGTGCGTCATATCGCGATAAATTATGAAATAATATTGGTAAAATTTTTTTGGAATATTTACACTGTAAGTTACAATTGTTGCATAAAGTTTGAATAAAATTACCAGTAAAATGACAGTGGTGGGCAACTTTAACATTGTTATCATCAAACTCACAATTACATATTGTGCACTTAACACATGAGTTGTGCTTAATTTGTTGAAGTGCAGTTAATGGAGTCATTGGAGTTTTAGAATGTATACTAAAATAGTTTGATATAATGCAAGCTTCTTTTAATAATTCATTAATAAACCATTTTTGAGGATTTTCTCCACGGTATATATTAAAATAATTCAATGTTGAATCGTACGAACAGACGCGTAGATAGGCTACACTAAATGGAATGTGCTTTTGATAGGCGTTGCTAAATGATATATTAGGATTATTTTTGCAACTAGATATTGGGCTTGTCAAACACTCAAAGTCAGCGTATATTACAAATGGTAATTTTAACGTGGCATTGAAACGATTAAATTCTACAACTGACCCATTTGAGGGCATTACCACTTTAACCGCCTCAAAACTTGAGCAATCTGAAGAATGTTGATTTAACTTTTCACTTGAATTAAAATGATTTAAGCATCGATTACATATGTATTTCCGATGTTCAAATTTAGAAATTTGTTTAAAGCATAGTTTATTTAAGTCTTTTATTAGGAAAAAATGACCATTGGATTTATGATATTTGTTAATAAACAATAAGTTAATTATATTCCCATTATTACCTTGATTTTTTGACATATAAAGTGGGTAAATGCACTTAGAAATTTTATCAAAAGAATATATATTTATTGATAATTTTTTATTTTGTTGTTCAAATTTATAAATATATGATATTTGCATCGGGAATTCTAAACCGACTAAATTTAATAGCTCATATAAATTTTGGGGATAAGACTGGGTTAGTGTGGGGTCAGTACCGTCTTCTTCTTTACAGGGGAATAACGCGGCAACAATACACCAGACAAAACATCGTTTATCCATATTTCGAATGTTTAATATGGATTGTTTTTTTCCCTGTAATTCCGTTGGCAGCTCCAGATATGACGAAGACGAACCATTCAAAGGGCAATATTTGACGAAAGAGACTGAGAGGCTGATGATGGATGACAACGCCCAACCACTTTTTCTTTCTTGAAATTCTTCTAACTGAAAAAACATACATATTAAACATTGATCATAGTCCCATAAAAATTAAATACCTTTGTTTGAATTTCCCTGATAAGATCATCAAGGAGATCGTCATCGTTGGACCCTCTCAAAAATATTACATTCCGAGTAGAAATGTATTTATATTCACCTTCTTCTGACGAAGGTTGTATAAATTCACCGCAGAATGTAAAATTTAATTTAAAACAATTTACAAATTTTCTTAAATTTTTTAAACGACGCATTACCAATACTTTAACATCTTTTAAAAAATTTAGAGGATCAATGTGCTTTACATTTACTGCAAGCCCCGTTCTAATCCTTGATTGGAACGCTGACGTCATCTACAATTTTATTTATTTATTAAATAAACAAAAATTAAATAAAAATATCGTACTCACCTCTTGCCATTTTACTCGAGCTGTTAAAGTGTCTTTTTGCTTTCTGTTTATAGATCCGTAATTAATTTGTCGTCGAGGTCTCAGTCCTGCCTTCACTTGATTATCTCCCAATACTTGTAACTTTTTTTTTAATTTAATTTTTAATGCGGTGATTGCGTTCAAATAACCCATTAGTTTTTTTCTATTGCTCACACCGGGAGAGGATTTTAGTAAACTATTAATGATTTTAATCTGTTTATTAATTGTTTTTCCACATGCATTTAGTAAAGCCGGGGTGTCCGATGTTGGTGATGCACTTAATATTTTTTTAATTTCTTTTATTTTATAGTTAATGTTAATATATTCCATTATTATTAGTATTGAGTTATTTGCTATTATTATAGCTAGATTTAAGCTTCCCACTTAATAAACTTTATGTCGTGGCAACTCTTGCCTCCACCCAATTTTTTTAATCCGTTATATACAATTGCGGATTGGGAATAGTTTAGGGCATCTATGTCGTCAGAAGTAAAATGAGTATTAAATCGCTCTGGCATAAATACAATAACATTTTCAGCTATTTCTGCAATTAATTTCTTGCCATTTTGAGTATTTAATATTCTAAATTCCGTTATCGGATAGGGTTTCTTCAGTGACAAATCTCTTAACGGCTTAATTTTTAACTGGGTTTCTGCTCCAGCATAATTTAATTTATTTATAATATCGTCGCGCTCGTCTTCGCTCTTCTTTGTGATTTTATTTGACGGCTCGAGCAAATGTTTTTCTTCTCCTTCCTCGCTATCTAATTGCACTTGTCGCTTCTTCTTCTGCTTTTCCGGAGCACTCTCAGTTAAGGATTGAGTTGGTTGTGGTAGATCTACGACAATCCCATCAGCAGATTTATCACTTATTGAGGACATTTTTTGGTTATTGTTGACGCACGTACAAATTATAACTGATTTACTAAAATCTGTAGTCACTGGTTTATAAGCAGGATGAAAACGCAAAGTTGCAAAACTACAGTAGCAAAAAAGCAACTAATTTTTTTTTTTATGAATAAACAATCAATTTAATTAATAATTAATAAATTAATAATGAAACAATGGACATTCATATTAATTATTGCACAATTATAAAGATTAGTAGTTGTGCTATCTTTGCGTTTTTTTCAATTATTACTATTTGATAAAATAGAGGATTTACTAAAGAAAATAATACACTTGATTGCAATTTATTTATTATCAATTATTTTCAATGTTTACATGTTTATAATACAATACTACAAATGATATTAATAACAATAAATAGAATATATATAGAATTCAAATGCGTTTTTTTTTTTATATTTATTTATTTTCCATGTCAATTGTAATAAAGCACCTGCTATTAATTTTCGGTTGCAAAAGTGGCGTGGCGCTTGTCGAGACAACGTTTGCAATTTTTTATGGGGGGTGGTGGACCATCTATATGGGTTCGATCAGTAAGCAGATTATAATGTTTGTGACATGGAAGTCTTCTACGAAAATTCTCACTAGTTTTATGCTTGTCAGGTAGAAAATTCCAAATTGCTTCCAGTTCTTGTCCCTCAATGGAATGCAGGAACCTGCTGGGAAGATATGTTATTATATCTTTGCTTAATTTTCCGTCATGGTATGATATTATAGCCTTGTTTACTTTTTCCATCATAATTTCAAAGTCATTCATTATCACTAAATTTAATTTTGTCAAATTTTGGGCATAAGTAATTTTTGACTTCGTATTCCCAAATAAGTCGTTTAATTTGTTTTATACGATATATTTGTTTCTCTATATTAAGTTGTAAACGTCTTTTCATCGTTTAAGTTATCAACACCGTCGCACTCTTGCACTAGTTGTAAGTCTTTCTTTAATTTGTCCTTATTATATAGCAATGCTTCGTAAAAGCATTCCATATTTTCATAATAAAGTGGTGGGTTTGATTGGATCGCGCTTAAGACTGCCTTTTTCAAATCATTATCGGTGTACTGTTGCCGTACAATTTTATTTAGACATGCATTATAATATTCAAAAAAATGTAATTTACTCAATCGATCAATTCTGAAATTAATTAATTCTTGCATTTCACACAAAGACCCGAAACTGAATTGATCGAATGGTATTTTAATTCCACATCTTTCCAGAGACACCACCTTCTGTATTTTACTTTTTCCGCTTTCCTCAAAATGTAAATTAAACTTATTAAATAAATTCTTAATGTTCGAATCACATTGCAAATCTTCTTCAGCAAGCACATTTTGACGACACGTTTCACAGACAAGACTGCCCCTTTTCCTTTTCACCGCTTTCCTTTTGATTGACAAATACTTGATTATTTGCTCTTTTTGCTGCATAAGTGCATTCCATTCTGAATAGATCATAGATAATTTTTTATTCGAAAAAGTAAATAAAATACATGGGTAGAATCCACGAGCGGCACTCAATCCGACGGAAACGTTGAAACGCTTGTTTAAACAATATCTAACTTCATTTATTAGAGTTTCTTCATTTATTATTGAAGTTTCAAAATCATTTAAAAAATTATCCAACGCATGCGAGGTCGACCACGACAAATCACTTTCATCACCACTTATACTGATTACGTTTTCCATTTTTGCCAGGAGACAGAGTTCTAGATCTCCACAATATCAGTTTTTTAATTAAATTGTAACTATTGTCTAAGTTTAGCTTTATATAATGCTCCCCCACCACTATTAACCCTTTTATTAATAAATAAGTTAATACATACAATTAATCTCAATCGTTTTGTTGCATTATGCGTTGACGGGACGGATATTAATATTAATCCCATCTGCGCGTTCATGTGTCCAATTTTAAATCTTTATTAATAATAAAATTAATAAACAAACAACTTCTTTATTAATAATTAAATTATTACATATAATTAATTTCCATCATTTTATTATCTATTCATATGCTTATTAATTAAAATCATTATCCGTTACAGATGTAATACATAATGTTTCAAATGTAATAGATAAGAGCACCGATAGTGTGTAATTTTGCACGCGCATCGCATTCCGATGTTTCCTCGCACAGAGACCCATCTCTCTCGATTCGTTTCATAATTTGTGTCAGCAAATTTTATTCTTATTTTGCATCCCACTCTTTCATGCAGTCACACTCACGGAGTCCCCGTTACAGATGTCCATACAGCTGATAAGAACTGATAAGAAGCGATAAGCAACTGATAAGGAGGTACCGCCAGCCGAGCGCGCTTGGGTGACGCAGGCGACGCATGCGCAGTCGCAAATATATGCATAAAATAGATCGACCGGATGTCCATGCTAATCGCCATAAGCAACGTCACAGGCACCGCTATTTTTTACCTACTGACCATTGTTTGTTATATATCTATGTATATATAACTTTTTGTTGATCTAAAAACACCAATAGTTTTTTTTAGCCATAGATCTTAACTGCTACTGGTCGTTTTTCTAATTTTTTATACAATTTGAATACTTTTGTGCACTTAAATTTAGATTTTTTGTCAGTATCGACACAGCAATGTCATTTCTTTGTTTTTTTCTATTTTGTTTCTTTTTTTTTAATTTCTCTTTTAATTAATTTTTTCTTTTTTAATTTGTCTAGAAATTTAACTAACTTAGCTTTATCTTTATCTATCGTTATTTGTTTAATACTTTCTAAACCTTTTTTTATCTTAATATAAATTATATATAATAAAAATATTACAATTTTTAATTTTGTAAAAAAGCTTAAAAAAAGTTTTGTAGGTTATTAGGGCTCAAACCTACACTCACGCACACTGCCCACTGCACCACAAAGTACTGTTTTCTTACTATGTCTTGCGTATGTTACTTATTAACTATTGTTTTAGTTTTTACTGTCTGTGTTAGGTTAATGTTTATACACTTTGTTGTTACTGTTTGTTTTTGCCACAATACTTTTTTTTTCGGCTGAACTGTACCTTCTCAAACACACTGCACTATTCATACTTTTTTTCAATTTTCTTTGGACGTAGTGAGGTATTAGTTTTTGTTAGTGGCTCTTGACAATGACTTACGCATGGCAATACCTTTTGGTTTAGTTCTGTTGTTATACTGTCTTTGTCAATCTAATCTAGATTTAGAGCTAGTTTAAGGTAGGCCAGTTTTGCTTTGCAGATATCTGCGGCACGCATGCGGTTCCTGGTTTCTTTTTCTTTATAGTGCTTATCTTTATCTGTGTTTTTTGCTTTTTGTATTTTTTATCTGCACTGATCCTCACCTCTGCATTCTCTTGTTTCTTCAAACCGGGTGTTATTTATTTTAAATATTTGGTTTGTCTTCAGATGCGTTTTTAGTTTTTTTAGGTCTTTGTTCACTTCTTTTTTCTCAAATTTTATCTTTTTTATTAATAGTTTATGCAGTTCTATTTGTTGTATTGCTTTTGGCAGCCTTAAATTTGTAAGTTTTTCTTCCAGTGATAACCGTGTATTTCTATATGGGATTACTTCTTTGCATTCTTTTGTTGCCTTGTTATTTTTGTTAATTTGGTTTCTTTTAACATTTTTTATTCCTTTTTCTTAATTTTGCAATTTTGTTTAGTATCGTAGTTTCTGTAAATGTTTTTTTCATTTTTTATTCTTTTTTCTTTTACTTCTTGGTATGCAAATGTTCTTCCTTTTTTTTCTTGTTTTTAGTTTTTATTTTGCTTTTTTGTTTTTTTCTTTTCTTTTGGCTAAAGAAAACAAGATAACTTCTTTTAACTAATACACTAATAAGCATACTGCTTTGAGAACAAAATGCTCTAATTGTATTATAGACACAAATTTTTGTTTATTTACGTATTTTTTATAATTTTCCTATATATGTAGTAACTAACAAGCTTTATACAAACTAAGTGTTATAAAAAATAATCTTTCTTTACAGAAAACTTATTTGTCAACGATAACTGGTAGCATAAAAATCTTCTTGAGGAAATGTAAATATATTTCGACTGCAAAGTTTTTCCGTAGTTTTTGAAAAAATATTTTTTTAACTATTTATATTATTATACAAAACACCAAAACTATATAAAATCTCAATCTTTTTCAGCAACAGATAGAGAATATAATCTTAATTTGGAAAACGGTTTTTACGGTATAAAAGTATATTAAATATTATTCTGACAATGAAAGTGTGTTGTCAATAAAGATAAGTAGTGTGTGAATTAATGCTATACGCAGCTATCCTAGAACAAAAAATTAGGCAAATATAATGGTACCTTTTCTTTTCCCGAAACCGGCTTGCTTGTTTGGAATTATCTCATTTGTACTCAGTTTTTCAAATACCGTGGGGTATATTTTGTAATCAGTATTCAGTAGTGTAATTCCCCTGTAGTTATTTATTAGAGTTTTGCTTCCAATCTTGTTTATCGGGCATACGAAACCTTTTCTCTATTGACTTAAAAACCCTTTTTTTTACACTCTATTTTTCAATCAACTCTTTTCTATTATACAAACACGTTTTATTCTGTATCTCATCAATACTTTGCGCCTTCCTTTGACATGTTTTCTGCTTGCTAAATTGGCACTTGCTTTCCTTCTTTTTTTTCTTTGCCAAACAAGTTCAAAAAGTGTTCCTTCCACGCCTACATTGGTATTGCCTTAATACCTTCCTGTTTTCTTTTTATATCTTTGTTTATAAATTTTTATGTTTCTGCTTCTGTCTATATTTTTTTAATTTATATTTCTTCTTTCTTTATAAATTTACTTTTAGCTTTTTATACTTATTTTTGTATAATTTCTGTTTTATATATATTTTTCTTTTGTGCCTTTGCTGTTTTTTCAGTGTTTTAACATTTTTTGGACTTTTAGCATTTTCCAAGTATATTTGCTGTTCCACCATTAGCTTTTTCATTTTTTCTGATTGTTTTCTTTAATTTCCTCATTATATCTTTTTTAGTTTTTCCTTTTCTTTAATTTTTTTATACGTTAGCACATTTTTTTCATCTAAACTACCTTCTCTTCTCTTTTTTTTAAATTTGTCTGTTACAGTTTTTCCAGTTACTCAGTTCTAATGGCAAGTGGTCTATTTTTGTTCCTACATTAAATGTGTCTACTTTTTCCCTCGCTGCATTATCCACAACTACGTAGTCATTACAGATTCCCCTTTTTTATCTCTTGTGAGTTTCCATTTAAAATGTCTTAGCACCTTTTTTTCTATAATTTTTATCAGTTTCTTTTTTTCTTTATTTTCTGTGGTATCTTTTGATTTTCTGTTTCTCGTGTGGTTATTTTGTTTTATTCTTTCTTCTAGCTTTTCAGTTTTTGCGTCAGTCTCTCCTATAATCAATTTTTTTTTCTTCACTTTTTTGTATTAGATAAATATGTTTAATTCATATTGAGCATTTAATAAAGTAATAAATATAAGAGAACTTTATAAGCGTAAAAGTGTACAAATTCTCTAGTAGATCAATTTTTTATTATAACATATAAAGTAATAAAAAGTACATTTAGTCAGAAATTTCAAGAGCCAAATAAATTAAAACTGATATTAAATTTTTTTAATTTGAATTCAACTAATGCTTGATGCAAATGTGGATAGCTGTATATAATTTTATATAATAATTTTTGTATGTAATTACTACAGGTAGTCTGGGTTATTAAGGATATAAAAGACCCGATGTAATTTTATATGTTGTTCTCTTTCTCTGCAATAAAATAATAATTTAATACTGAATTACATATCTGCCGTCTTAATTTCTTGCATTATGTGAAACGTAGGTATATGATAAAGAATAATGAGCGTTATTAGTAACGAACTTTTTTTATAGTTTGATATATTAAAGAGGTGTAATATTAGAAGCAGCGGATGATGACTTAGACGATGACAAGGTGAATACGAGGTGCAATGCTTTTGCATGTGCATGCATGAGTGTGCATGAGTATGCAATCGGCCTGGCAAGTCGAGACCGCTAATTACAAAGTGCAGACTAGCGCGTGCAGATGAGCGACTGTACCAATTTGCCGGAGACCACCCAAGAAGTGTATTACTGAAGACATTAAATTATATCATTAAACAAGCTTATTTCACATTTATACGTTCGATTATGTTTGCCGCACGTCGCATACGGTGGGGATGGGGAGATGCGATGCGGGATGCAATTGGCTATCTGCATGCGGACATCTCATCTCGTTACAATTACATGAGGCCATTCAAATAAAATAGCAATCGATATCTAATAAATATCGCGAGAGATGTTATCCGACGCTACTTTATGAGACCTTTCATTTACAACCACAAATAATAATACACCTGAGAATTGTGCTGCATTATTCCACGCAAAAATATAAATATGGGATTATAAAGCTTTCAAGCTGATCAACTCTACAGGTTAAATGATTCATAATATTGTTTTAAAGATAGGGAATTGGAGAATTAAATGTACTGGTATTGTCTGACTATACAACATCGACATATTTTGTCTTTATATGGGTGGCAAACTGCATATTTTCAAAATTATCTACTGTCACATCAAAAGAAAATATTATTTCTTTTAGTGTATATTGATTTACAGTTATTAAAGAATAATAATATATTATACTCTTATTAATACAATAATAATACCAATAAAAAAAGTTATTGTCAGTATTATTCTTAATTACTGCATTACAAGCAAAGTATTTAACAAGATATATTTTTAAAATCTTATACTAAAATTATTTAAATAAATAGTTATATAATAAAGTAAAATAAGTTACAATTATCAAAAGTAGCATCTTCTGGAGTTCTTGTAGAAGCAAAAAAAATAGTAACGAACTACAAAGACATAAAAAATGTAATTCAAAATATGAAAAAAAAAACAACTAATTAGAAAACAAAAGATTATAAAAAAAGAACTAAGTTGCCATCTGAAATGATATTAATTGATCAGTAGAAAGATACTATTCTGTTTTTTGATATTTACACTTTTTGAAAAAATAATTTATTAATTAAGAGCAGGGGAGTTAAATCTATTTTATCCTTTTTAAAACTTACTTCCTAACCTAACTACTAACTCCGACCTGGCAGTAGGTATAAACTGTAATGTTATATGATGATGGTTTGTTCTAAATCATTTGGATGTGCGGACAGAGACCGTAGATTTAGAAGAAATCATCAAAAGAACTACTAACTCAAAAGTTATATCGTCAAAGAAAGCTTATGATACAATTTAATTGACGGAACATAACCTTGCGTATTCTACTAATTAATTTAATTAAGCATTTTTTGTACTATTAGTGGTCTAAAAAAAATTAAATTCTGTTCATCAGCGTCTTAAACATAAAAAACCCACAAGTTATGATTTTTGCTGCTTCTTATAATCTTACCCAACTTATTCAGCAATCCACATTTTTTTTTTAGTGATGAACTTCTTGGTAAACTAAGATTATTAGATTTGTATATTTATCTAGAAATTACAACAACTACTGTTGAGGCTGTTTTATGAATTTCTAATCATTCACTCAACTTATGTTGTTAAAACTTTTCTACCTATTATGAACAAATCTAAACCGCGCCTGATCTATTACTTATTATTCTAAGATAAACATAATAAAAATAAAAAAAAAATAATAAATTTGATTTTGATATTCTAAGGATCCACATTTTGCAGCAGAAAATCACACAAAAACTCTCAAAATGTCATCAAATTTTATTCTTTGTTATTAAACTAAAACAAAAGTACTTGTTTTCAATTTAGACAAAACAGGCAGTTAACAAGAAGCAAAAAGCATTTAAGAAACACTTCAGTAATCGTTTTAAACAGACTAAACAGGATTATAAAAAACTTTCTAAACGTTGTGACAATCTAATACAATCTGAAAAAGATACGATTGACAGAAACAAAGATAATTTAATTTTAGGGCTTTCCTTAAACAACAAGAATGTTTATAAAACAATAAATTTATTGCAAGGTAGTACAAAAATTTTATACCTTTTCCTCAAAATGATCAAAACAATCTAGTTACTATATAAAAAAAAACAGATATTTTTGCAAATAACTCTATTTTAGATTTTTTTATTGCTGTACCTACAATGCTGGTTAGTAATAAAATAATGAGTCAATTTAGTTTAGGCAATTTAGGTTGTCAAAAAATATTTTTAAATAAATTAGCTTCTATTTTGACAAAAATATTTGCCTTATTACAAAACAAAACATTCCTAAATTGATAAAAAGATGCAAATGATCAACTTATACCTAAAAAGAAAAACAAGTCTAATTTTTCAAACTATAGATTAACTGCATTATTCTCCAATCTGTAAAAAAAACTAAAAAATATATTAATTTTTACGTTGTCAAGTACTTAGAACAAAATAGTTTTATTTCAGATACTCAAACTTCAAAATCAAAATCCAAAGTAAAACTTTTAATAAAGATTATTATAGAGATTTCTTTACTCGTACTATCAAAACATGGAATAAAATTTCGAATTCAGTATTTTTTGAGACATATTAAGTAATTTCTAAATATTATATAAAACGTTTATTTCTTGCTTTTCGGCCTTGAAAATTCTACAACTTAACATAACATTTACCATATAAACTTAATTCATTTCTAATATAACATATAATCTTAAATACCCTAATCCCTGTTTTTAATTAATTATTTATTACTTTTGTTTCAATTTGTTTTCTTCTTTTTGTTACCGCCATCATCCATTTTATTCCTCTTCCGTCTTCTTTCAGTACTTCATTTCTCCTCATTTGCTCTTCTCTCATTTCATTGCATTTTAACATGTGTTCTATGTTTTCCCTCGCTTCTCCACACATTCTACACATTTTCTTTTCTTCATCCATCCAAAATTTGCACACTTTCTCCTCATTTCCGCATCTGAATCTTGCAATCATTCTTTTTTCTATTTTTCCATACTTTATACTTTCTAGGTACTTTGGTAGTGCATCAGTTATAATGTGTACATAATTTGAATTGTACCTAGATTTATTTATCCTTGTTCTACGCTCTTGCACTTGTATATCTCTATCTCTTATCATAATTTCATTTCACATACTTCTATCTATTCTCAATCTATCTACTTCCTCACTAGCATATCCATTCTTGTTAAAATATTTTTCTCTGCAAGCTCCCATTTTTCCACATTTTCCTTTCATTTTCTCTTTCAGGCATTCTTGTAATATTTTACATTCATTTCTTTCTCTCACTCTTTCTTCATACCTCATTGCACGCTTTCCTGCTTCTACTCTTAATTTGTCTATTTTAACTTCTTCCATTACAATGTACGCTGGGGTTTCTTTGTTTACTCCCAATACCCATCTCCAGTATTTTGTTTGAATTGCCTCTAATTTCTCCTGCTCTTTCCACCCCCAAATTTCCGCTCCGTACAATAACATACTTTTTACTAAACTTTCAAACATCATTCTTTTTATTCTCATACATTCAAATTTTCTTTCACCAATTCCCCATACTTGTTCTACCGCTTTATTAGCATTTCTTGTCATATTATTTATGTGTTCATTTTCGTTGATGTTTGTACAAAAAACATATTCTAGATATTTAAATGATTTTACTTCTTCAATTTCTGTGCCATCCCATTTCCAGTTTTCTACTCTGCGTTTCTAAAAATCATCATTTTTGTTTTATTTACATTTACTTCCAACTCTTTTTTTCTAAAATATTTATCCATACATCTAATCATTTCATTCATTTCATTTGCTTGTTTTGCAACAATCACCATGTCGTCTGCATAAGCCAACGACCACACTTTCTCTCTGCCCACCACCACCCCACCTGTCTGCGCCCTACATAGCATTTCTTCTACATCTGCAATGTATGCCGCAAACAAACTAAGGCTGAGTGGGCATCCCTGTCTCACACCTTTTGTAGTCCAAAGTTTATCTCCCATTTTGTCATTCATACATACCCTGCTAACTGTTTCCTCGTATACTTCTTCCATTCTTTTTACTAGATTCTCATTTATTCTTTTTTTTCTTAAATACATCCACAATTTTTCTCTACTCACACTGTCAAATGCCGCTTTTAGGTCCAAGAATAATGCATACACCTTTCCTCCCTTTTCTGCTATTTTTTTTTCTACTATATGGTGTAGTATGTAAACATTATCCATGGTCCCTCTTCCTTTTCTAAACCCTGCCTGTTCATCTGGCAATATCCCATTCATCTCTAGTTCTTCACTCAGTTTTTCTTCTAGTACCATGGCGTAGATCTTGTATGCCGTATTTAGTAACGTTATACCTCTATAATTTTCTGCAAGCTCTTTATTTCCTTTTTTGTGTATCGGACATACAAGACCTACTCTCCACTGACTAGGAAACCCTTTTCCTTTCCATACTTCATTTATTATCTCACTCAGTCTTTCAATCAGATCTTCCGTACCATACATCCATGCTTCAATTTGTATTCCATCTACCCCTGGCGCTTTTTGTTTTTTTAGTCTTTTTATTTGCTTCCATATCATTTTTTTTGGTTATATCATCTTCATTAACCATTACGTAATCAATTACCGATTGCCCCTTTGTTCCTATGTATGTAAATTCTCCTTCTTCATCTCCTTCCATGTTTCCGTTTAATATGTCCTAGCCATTCTCTTCAATCATTTCCATTATTTCTTTTCCTTCTTTATTTTCTAGTTTATCTTTTGACTCTCTTTTGTTTTTCTGTCCGTTTTTCATTCTTTCTCCTTTAATTCCGGTCCTAGCGTTGAAATCTCCTCCTACCATCAGTTTTCTCTCTTCTGTTTCTTGTATTGAGTTTTCGAGCGTTGATCTAATTTTTTTTATCCCTCTGCTGTACACCGTAACCATTTTGTATTTTGTTCCACTCAGTATAAAATTTTGTTGCACTAACCCTTCCATTTCCAAATTTACATCATCTTCTTGTAGTATTTCATTTCTTATTCCTGTTATGATACCTCCTTTTGCTCTTCCCATTTTTTTTTCTTTAATAGCTGGCTGGCATTTCCAACTAAATTCTTTAGGCATTTGCTCCTCCATGTCTCTCCACCTCTTTTCATCTATTCACGTTTCCACCATTCCAATTAAATCAAATTTTCTTATGTACTTCCAAAAATTTTCATCTTTGTTGTTTAATCCTGCTACATTCCAAAATACATTTATTTTATTGCTGGTATCTTCTATTTTTGGTCCATCATTGTTAGCTTCCAATTTGTTAATCGCTTTTTCTTCCCAATTTTTCTCATTATCGCAGTTTCGTTTAGTTCTTTGTTGTTTGTTTTTACTTCCCTCCCCCCCCGTTTGTTACTGCTACTAGTTTTTTGATACTTCTATTCTGCCGTTTCTTTCGTTGTAACAGCGTTTCTCTCCATTTACCACAATCTTCATATATCTCACGATCGCCGTCTTGCCTTTTGTTTTTTCTTCTTTTGCCATATTTCTAAGTTCTTTTTGAATTACTCTTTCTTTTTTTGTGAGGTCATTATTAATAAATATATCGCTTCCCTTTAATACACTTTTTTTCTTCATAATTTTTCGTTTATCTTCCCAATTATCTAACTGTACAAAGATACTTTCTACTTTACTATTGTTTTTCAATTTATATGCTTTTTTCACATTTACACCTTCTTTTAATTTAGTTCTAGTCCAGTTTTCTACTTTATCTTTTAACGTCATTCTCTCCATTATACCTTCATTCAATCCCTGAATAATTACATTATTTTTTCTTTCACTCCTTTCTTGTTTTTCTAATTTCTGTTTTAGTTCAGCTACATCATTTTGTAAACTATCTATTTTAGTTGTTTCTATTGCATTGATCCTATTGTTTAGTTTTTCATTTTCTTCTCTCAATTTTTCTAATTCTTTCAGATAACAGTTTGCGTTTCATTTATTAATTGTAATTGTTTCAAGATTGTTTCAGCTACTTTTTGATTTATTTCACTTCCGCTTGCTTCTTTAGTTTCTCTGTTTTATTCCCTCTGTTGAATACTGTATCGTCGTCTGACGGCATTATTCTATTTTATTTAAATTTATTTTTATTGTTTTATTTATTTAATAAAAATATTTTTCTCTGCTCGAGCCTCGAACCGCCAACCGCCAACCTTTGCGTTTACAATCCACCTCTCTATCCACTCGGCTACCAAGCGCTCTGTTGTATTGTAAATATTCTTGTTTAATATAGATATAAATATTTATTTTCTCTTCAAATTTTCACAATTGATTTACCTATGTTATGCTTGGAGGTTAGGTTGCTTTTATAATATTTCAATTAAGGTTTTCTCTACTACCTTGCCGTTTTGCGGCACACCGCTTTCTTCCCCTGAATTTCCTTTTTTGATTTTCTCACTTATATATACACTATTAAATATTAGTTCACTTTTTTTCTCAACTTTTAATGATAGTTCGTAAATGTAAACCACTCTTCTCTGCTCTCTATCTCACATACCTTCTAAATATTACATTTTAAAATTAAAAAAAAAAATTATAATTGTTATCTATTACTCTAAACAGTTTTTGTTGTATTGTAGTTATTGTTATTTTTACGTTTTAAAATAGATTATTTAAATTTATTAGCATTTTGAACATAAAAAATCTATAATCTTTTTTTTGACTGAAACAAAAATAAGTCGTAAGACTTCTGGGGCAATGTAAAATAGCCGTAAAACGCGCAATAAAGAAGAAAGAAGAACAATAAAGACGCAGATTTTTTGAATTTAGTAAATTTTGATTATTATTTTAAAGTTTTATTTATTAACCAGCTAAGAGTTTGTACAGGGTCTCTTTAAATGTATTGGATTATGTAATCACTTTAAATATGCCGCCATTTTAAAATGTGCACCAAACTATTTACTTTGTTTTGACAGTTCAACTTCAGCTGTATTTACGCACACCTAATGTGAGTTCACTATTTTACTAGAGTGGCACAATCTTACATTAGATGGTTACATAATATCAAACTTTTATGATGACTTTGTATTTACATCTACAATCAATAAGCATATGGCCATGTCTAAGTCAAGTGTACGGAACAAAAATTTGTTTTTGCTCAAACCATTGAAAATGCCTTTCTCTACATGAAACCTAATCTTGCAAGTTTTTTTTAGATTTTTTCAGTGAGCCATTTTTGAGTAATAAGCAATTAAAATTTAAAAAAATCGGGGTTTTTGAGTTTTTTTACATTTTTTGATCATTTGTAACTTTTCAGTATTGCATTTTTAGGAAAAATTGTATAAATTTTTTTTTTTCAAAATTGTCCAAAGAATAAGTTTTTATAGCCAACAATTTTATTCCTTAAATTTTAAAAAAATTTGCAGAACTTTAAGAGACAGTTTTTCTTAAAAATAAATAGCGGGTATTTTTTTCTCAAATATGGATAAAAACGTTCTTTATTATTTGCAAAAGATTCTCAAGACTGCAATAAAAAAAATTATAATCAACTTTTTTTTTCAAATTTGTCTAAAAAATTAGTTTTTACAGACAAAATTTTGCAAAATTCTAAATGACACTTTTTCTTAAAAAAAAGTTTTTCTTTTTTTTCAGACATAGATTAAAACATGTTCTTATATATGTTAAGCACGTTTTTTATCCTCATTTGAGAAAATAAAAAAATACCTGTCATCTTTTTAAAAAACAAACTGTCATTTAAAATTTTGCAAAATTTTTAAAATTTAAAGAAAAAAAAATGTTGTCTGTGAAAACTTATTTTTTTTTCGCTATTTTTAAGTATTTCTGTGTATAAGATATCTCGGAGCGTAGCACACGGCACTTCCTAAAATGTTCAAGGTATCTTTTGCACATATAAAAGCACGTTTTTATTTATATTTGAAAAAAAAAAATCCGTCATATTTTTTTAAGAAAAACTGTCTTTAAAAAAAAATTTACTTATGAAAACTATTAACGATTTTGTTTATTTAATAAAATCTAAGAGTTTTTTGTCAGGAACAGCTGATGACAGTTCCTGACAAAAAACTTGCTTGCCAAAGTAAGCTTTACATTGCATATTGTATGCTTCACATTCACTCAGCAGATGTAGTATAGTTTTTTGTGTGTCTCATTTCCTGGCAGTTTTTGTACAGATTTCTATGTTCCGTTGCAAGTTTGCTTTGGATTATTTTTTTCCAGTTTTGTATGAGATTCCGAAAGCCTAGTCAAATGATCTGTTTTGAGGTTTTCTTCTATATCATGGTCTTTTGGAGACTAGGTGTACTCTGTTATTTGTTGATAATGCTGTCATACTATTTATACAAACTATAATTAATTTAAACTTGATTACAGGCAAACGTAGAGTAAAGCCGCTTGACTATTAGACATAATAAAAAAAAAAATTGCAAACACCAATTAGTAATAAAATAATGAGTCAAATATTTGCGTTATCATATAAAAAACCTAACATAAAAAAAACTATTTCAATTTTTTAAATTGCAGACTAAATTCATATATGACTATTATTTAAAATTAATGTTTACACCACAAAAATGAACTTTGTTAGATACTTAAGATAAGCTCTATTCAAAACATTTGACATGTTAATCACAAATAGAATGAAAAAATCATGAAGTCATCTCTGACGCACTTATTAGGAATTTTAATTTTATTAAATTTTTTTATAGTATAGGTAGATCTTGATTACAAGTCTGTAAGTTTTATTAGTAGTTTTTTAACCAGAAATATAGTTGAAATTGATAAATTTAACCCTAAAATGATAACTGCTGGTGTTTTTCTAGGTTTTGTTTTTTTCCAACTCCAAATTTTATACTCTTACATTTAAAAAAAATCTAAAACAAGCAGGTAGTTGATATAGATTTAAAAGTATCTAAAAATATTCAATGCAATAACATATTCTGCTTTGCAAAGAAATCAGAAGTTTAAATATTTATTGAACAATTTTAACAAAATGAACAAAGTTTCATAATCTTAGCAAAAAATAAAGTGTAGAACTATCACAACTTCTTACGGATTTTTTTAAAAATTAGGTACGTTTATAAACTTGACATCTGCTGGTAGGTGCCGTAATTTATATTCAATATAATAGAAAATATTCATAAACCACTTACTATTTTATAAATTAATTTTTAGGAAACATCAATATCAATTCTTTTCTTATACTAATAACAAAAAGAATATTTATTATTGTCACTATTTACAGTTAATTGTTTATCAGTATTTGCCAGATATGTTAGATAAATTATTTGTTATTGCATAAAAACGTGTTTTTCTAATTTTGTATTAAATATGCAAAGAAAAAACTGATGCAAGATTGTTACAAATCTATTATTTTTGGAAACGAATTGTTGATGGTTATGTCAGTTATAAAAGGTGTCCAGGAAATAAGGACAAATATTAAAATGCTATAGAATTTACAAAATTTATTAAAAATGTAAATTTTTTTACAAACATAATGTAACATCTCTCATATATGTATGAAACTCAAGGCCGCGCGGCAATGAGCAATGCGTTCATTAAAGTTTTTGATGACGCGTTCACTAACATCTGGTGGGATGCTGCTAATAACACTTTGAATTTCTTCTTCCAAATGATATATTGTTTGTGGTTTGTTTACGTACACTTTTGATTTCACATATCCCCACAAAAAAAGTCACAAATGAAATAATTTTTTTGAAAAACTTTTTATTCAGCTGAGCATTTGTCACATGTGTGACATGTTTCATCATGTTGTTAAAACCAAAAGTCGTCATTTTTATCTACAACTGGGAAAACCCAATTAGAAAGCATGTTTTTGTAACGATTGCCGTTTACAGTGACAACAGATCGTTCATCATTTTTAAAACAGTACGGGCCGATCATTTCTCCTGCCTAGAACCTACACCACACTGTCATGCGTAGTGGATGAATTCCATTTTTTATAGTCACTTGCAGATTGTCTGTACCTTAAGTTCTGCAGTTCTGTTTATTGACAAATCCACTGAAGTAGAAGTGAGCCTCATCTGTGAAAATTATTTTTTTTTGTGAAGTTGTTGTTCTCCGCTTGTCGAGCAAAGACCCAGTGAGCAAATCGTCTCTTTCCATGATCTGCAAGCTTCAACTCTTGTTTAAATTGAATCTTATACGCATTTTCAGGTTTTTTCAGGATTACATGCAGTGAACTTGGTAATAAATTCAGTTGTTAGGCTTGTCGGAGAACCGATTTTCTAAGACTTATGGTCGCATTATAACAAACGACAGCAATGTTTTCTTGTGTTTGAACAGAACGCGGTCGTCCCGTTTTTTTAACATTTGAAGCAGAACCCGTGGTCTCAAACTTTTGGATTAACTTACGAACTGTAGTTTTGCTTGGAGAGCTTCACGTCCAAGTATCACACGCAATTTACAAACTGTTGCCGTGGGACTTTTACTGTTTTTGTAATAACTTCTTATTACTTGGATACGTTGCTCAGTTGATATCTTCAAGACAAAAATTAACATCAAACAACAATGCTCACTAAACAAAAGCGATCAGGCTACTAATGTTATCAGATAACAAACATGAAAAACTTACGGTTGTCAACGGTCACAAAACAAAACGGCGCCAAATTCAAATTTGTTTTTACTTCTTGGATACCCTATATAACCTTAACGCTAGAGAATTGCCGGGTTAGTCGCCCCGTCCAGTTGGTGTGCCACTAGTAATATTGTTATGAAAAAATATTAAATTCTATTACATTTACGAGAATATTAGTGAACCTTTCTCTCTAGAAAAATATTAACACGTACAGCGCCGTTTTTAATTTAAAATTTGTTCTTATGGAACAAAACGCAAACCAACTCAATATCCAAACGATAAGATTTTGGTCATCACTTTTTTTATATGTTGAACTACATACAATATTCTATGTCTTCATGTTTTTGGTTAAAAAATTAACGTTATATTTAACGAGTAAAAAATTAACAAAAAACTCATTAAAAACGTCACTTTTTAAAAATAAATTGCGGAGAAACAACTTATCGCATTAAATTTTTACAAATTTGAGCACACAGATTGAACTTTCTTCTACAATGTGTGAAAATGTTATTCAATTATATTCAGGCGTTTTCTTGATGAGTTTGATTTTGTGAACCCTTATAGTAGCGCAACTATTCTCTCCCCTTAAGATCAATTTGATTGCAATGATGATTGTTATCTATTACTTTAAACAGTTTCTATTGTATTGTAGTCATTGTTAATTTTACGTATTAAAATAGATTATTTGAATTTATCAGCATCTTGAACATAAAAAACTTTTGATTTTCTTTTTGACTAACACTAAAATAAAGAATAAAGATGAAGATTGTTATAGTTTAGTCAATTTTAATTATCATTTTAAAGTTTTATTTATTAACTATTATTCTAGAGTGACAACTTTTAAATGCAACAAAAAAATAAAAATATTTTGTTAAAAGATTTCTATGTGCATAATATTGAATGGTTAACTTACTTATCTTTTATGACATTAGCGTACTAATAAGCTATAATCTTATCTGCTTTTTATATTTTTTTTGCTTATTGTCTTTGCACTGCAAGCATGTTTGTTCTATTGTGCATATTTGACATCTTACTCTTTTAACAATTCTGTTTTTATAATAAAATCTAAGAGTTTTTACCAAAAATTGTCATCAGCTCTTTTTTAGTTAGTTTGTGCTTGTCAAACTAAGCTATACATTGCATATTGTATGCTTTACATTTAATCCAGTAGATGTAATAAAGTTTTTTTGTGTGTTTCATTCCTTGGCAGTTTTTCTACAGATTTCTATGTTCTGCTGCAAGTTTCTTTTAATTTTTTTATAGTCTTGTATAAGGTTTTAAAAGCAGATTCTGGTTCAATACATGTTTTTTTTTTTAGTCAAATGATTTGCCTTGAGGTTTTTTTTTATACTATGATAATTTGGTATTAAGTCTGGATGTACTTTGTTATTTGTTGATAATGTTGTCATACTGTTTATACAAATTATAATATATTTATATTGTAAAACTACTTGACTATTGGACATAATAATTATTGGTTTGTTGGCTTTGGCTACAATCATGTTTCTGGCATACCAATTAATAGCAGTCGCAGTTAGAATTGATAAATTTAATCCCAAAATAATTTAATTTTTTTCCAACTCCAAACTTTATAATCACAATTTTTTAAATTTTTTTATTACTATAATTTTCTAATCTTTTTTTAAAGACTTGCAACACGGAAAATATTTACATAATGCACATATGTGCCAATCATATAGGTGTTGCCTAGAATGAGTGGGATCTGGTTCCACTTCTAGGTCTGAGTTTCAGACTGACGGGCTAGGTCTGAAATTATTAGACGTCTAGTTGTCTAATAGAATTTTAGGAGCTTTTATTAGCTTGACAAAAGTCATCATTACTTGCATGCGATAAGCGAAGTAACAGCTGATTTTTAGCTGATAGAAGAGAGGCGCTAGGCGTTGATCCCGCTGCATGTGCGAAGGATTGCTTCTTGCTTGCGTTGGGACCGCTCCGTGAAGGAGCATAAAACTGCTAGAATTTAGTTTCTGATAAACCAGGCAGCCCTTATAACTTGCCGTGTGAGCCCCACCACACGCAACGCATTTTGCTAAATGGCCGCTTTCTTTAGTAAGAGTGCAACTGGCGCTCGGATGAGCTCCAGCGCACTTGACGCACCGACTTTTTTTTTATCTAAAGCAAGCTGGTATATATATATTGATTCAAAAATATCTAAAAATTAAAATATTATGCTTTGCAAAAAAATTAGAAGTTTAAATATTTATTAAATAATTTTAACAAAATGAACAAGATTTTATATTCTTAACAAAAAATGTAAACGATAAAAAAATTTAATTTAAATCAAAACCACACAAATAACCAACACGACTTCTTATGGACTTCATTTTTAAGAAACATCAATATTAATTCTTTATAAATTTACTTATATTATAAGTTTTTTTATACTAATAACAAAAAGAATATTTATTATTGTTACCATTTCTGTAAATGGTAACAATACCATTTAACTGTAAATGGTAACAATACCATTTAACTGTAAATGGTAACAATAATAAATATGTTGTACATATGTATTTGCCAGATATGTTAGATAAATGTCGGCAATAAGATTCTCATTATTGCATAACATTTATTATTTTATTTTGCATTAAATATGCAAAGAAAAAACTACTGGCTTAACTAGCAAGATTGTCCAAAATCTATTATTTTTGAAAAAAAATTGTTGATGGTTATGTCAGTTATACAGAGTGTCAATAATCTATGTGTGTTCTATGGATAACTTATTTTAAATGTTACAGAGTTAGTTAAGTTAGCAAAGTTGGGCAGAATTTCCAGAAGAAACGTAATGTTATCAGAAAAATATAAGCTTTTCAATGAACTCATAGCCAACTAAAGTTGCCATTAAAAAAAAAACAAGTTTGGTTTATACCTCAAAAATAAAAATTGCCATGACTTTTTGTTAATTTATTTGAGTTCTACACAAAAATATCTACAATATGCATTTTTTATTTTTGCTCTAGAGTAAATAGACAAAAAGTTATTTAAGTTTGAAAAAACAACCGTTTTTAGTTTTTTTTTGAATATTTAAAAAAGTTGAAGACCTATGACAAATTTAAAAATGACATTACGTTTTTCTGGAAATTTTGCCCAACTTTGCTAATTTAACCATCTTTGTAACATAATAACGAACAATAACAAAGTTATTTATAGAACACACGTAGATTATTGACACTCTGTATACTCTTAAGTTTTTTTTTCCGTTTTATTCTGCAAGTAGAACTGCTTACCATTTGGATGTGCAGAAAGACTCCAACTTGAAACTGAATATCAAAAAAACTAAATAAAGTTTGATTAGATGCTTGAACTGAACTCGAGGCAGTCGATTCTTCGCCGCGCACAAGAGTTCGGGCTTTCAAGATTCAATTGTCCCAGGAGCTTAAAGTTTATAACCATAGACAACGCTATTTGTTTGCCGACTGGGCTTTGAATCGTTTGGAACAGACTCCAAATCATCTTTAGCGACGAGGCGCATTTTTGGATACATAGGCATGTTAACAAACAAATTGCCATATATACGACAACACTAACCCACACGAGGTTTACCAGGTGATAATGCATCCTCAAAAAGTTACCGTTTGGTGTTTTCGAAAACGACGTTGGTGAGTCGGTCACCGTCAACGGCGAGCGCTACAGAACGATGATAACCAATTTCTTATGCCCCATATAAAATCATATGGACCTAGACAACATGTGGTACCAGCAGGACGGCGCCACGTGCCACACAGCGGAAGCCACAATTGACATTTTGCATGAACGTTTTGAGGGTAAGTTTAACTTTTGCAGTGGTAATATAAATTGGCTACTAAGGTCATGCGATTTGACCCCGCTAGATTTGTTCTTGTAGAATTTCTTGAAGTCGCAGGTCTATGCAAATAAACTACAATCGATCGATGCCTTATAAATGAACATAACACAGGTCATCGCTCAAACTCAGCCGGATCTATGCAGAAGAATAATTGAAATTGGATCACTCGGATCTGTACCATCATAAGAAGCCGATACGGGCATTTGAACAATGTCATATTCCACACTTAATGGCATACATGGACTTTTCAAATAAAAAAAGAATTTTGTTAATACCTCACACACAGCTTGTTTTACTCTATTTTAACATCTACTCGCTCTTATTGAAAAACCCTTTACAAGCGCTATTTTATAAATAGTTTTGTCATTTTATTCAAAAAACTAATTTTAGTTTACCTATCGAACCTTTATTATAATAGTAATAATTTTATTATATTTAACAATTTGAATTTCTATATAAAAACGTCATATAAGAAGTAATTAATTTAAAAAGAATTATTAATATACATTTAAAAAATAGATTTTACCTATGTGTTAATTAATTATTCACTATTTATATAACAAACTTGCTGATTACACAAAATCGATGCTCAGTTATCTGATGTAGGTAAACTAATTAATAATTTATAAATGGAGCGTGTAGTTCATTAATTTTCAAGTGAATAAATTTTCTCAATTTGGTGAATAGGAACAAGTCCAATTTGTTTTGATATTATTATAGAATGCCGACATCAAACCGACCAAGAATGTTTAATTTAAATTAATTGAAAACAAACTCTAATCATTGGAGGATATAATTAATGTGCGGTCCTAGATTTAATTAATGATTTAATATTTGCAATAAAATGTGTAGGCAGTTGGCAAAATCATTCTCTACGCATCAAAACCTTTAATTTAATTTTTGTATTCAATTTATTTTTTGTATTAGTTAATCTATCCATATTTTTAGCTAATAAATTGTTGTTAGTCTTAAATTTTTAATTTATTTTTATTAAAAAACAACCAACAACAGAAGAGTGTTTTCTTTCAATAACCTTTAAAAGTAAATTTTACTTTTTTAATGTTATTAATGTATATGTAAATTGTTTTTGCAATAATTTAATTTAATTTTCTATTTTATTTTTATTTAAAGCTTTAAATTTAAAATGTTGAATTAAAGAAAATTTGTCAGTAAATAACAATATAAGAAATTAACCAACAACTTATATTGATAACTATTTTTGATAAATGATTAGTGGTGATTTTAAAACTATTTTTATATTAATAACATAAAAATCTTTAGAAACATACGTTTACTAGACAATTATCTTGTTTCTATCATATCCTATTGTCATCTAACAAGATATGTGCGCGATATAGTGCATCTGTTGTTAATTTATATTTTATAGGTTTGTAAGGTCTCAAGTACGTGTTTGAAAAAGCATTATGCTTGAGAATACATAAATCATATTTAACTTTCATAAAAGAAATAGATATAAAAAGTGATTATTAATATATAACAATTATAACTAACATATACGAGTATTTATTTATGACTAAAGCAATTTTATCAAATTTATATTAATTTAAATTTATTATTAATAATACAGAACACAAGTTAGATGTTAATACTTAGTATGCACTTGTATTTATGTATGATGTAGAGAGTTCAGAACAATAATAACACAAACCATACTTTTTCAAAAACTGAACAACTAGCTGCATGTACCTAATTTTAATATTAGGAAGAAGAGCAACGTTAATATATTTTTTGTTTATTCGTGTATACCGCTCCTCTAAATATCTGTTAGCACATATCTCATGAACGGGGTTGATGTAATAGGAGAAATAATATAATAATAATAATAATACACATTATTTAGTATTTATATTTACGTAGTTTTAATTAAAGTGTAAATATGTAAATATTTAATTTAATTATTTTTTGCCATTATTTTATGGGCAATTCTATATTAAATATTTCTAAAATTATATTCAGATGGCAATTCTATTTCAAACATACCAGAGCAAGAGAGCTAAGAAAAAACTGCAAATGATGCCTATTTTTTAGTAGTATTAACTCTTACAAATACGCGTTTAGCAAAAAATGCAATTTTTCAAAGTCAAAGTTAAAAAACAACAAAAAAACTTTAAAAAATTGTAGAAAGTTTTAAAATAATTTTATACCTTTATGAACTTTTGAAATAGAATTGCCCTTTGAATATAGTTTTAGAAATATTCAAAAAGAATGTTTAGTCCAGTGTAGTAACCAAATCCACAATCTCTGACACTGTACTACACTATTTTTTGAGCTAACAAAGCTTGTACTTGTACATCTGGGCTTTTTCTAGTTTTTTTGAAAAAATAGTTATATATATTTTAAATATTTTTGATGTATAGATTTGTATACACGTGTTATGCATGGCTAAGTTTATATAATTTGTTTTGTATTTTAAACCATAATTTTTGATACTGCACTGTACGTTGGTACAAGGAATAATAAAAGCTCACTAGAAAACTGCCAAACTATTACTAGTTTTTTTGTCTAGTGTTTCTGCACTGCAATTTTTGATTACATTATATACCTCTGGCTGTTACTCTTCTAGTAGTTAACTTGTGTTAAAAAAAAACATTTGCTTAGCATACGTAGCACAGTATCTTTGTTCTCTATAAATGTGATTGTTTAGGTTATTGTGCCCAGTTATAAGTCTCGCATGCTTTTGTGGTTTTATTTGTTTTATCTGTATTACTATGGTTTGGGTAATGTGTAATTCTGTTAATAATCCTGTCGGCTTTATTCTCTAACCGTTTTTTATTGGCTGTTGTGTTTTTTTTTTTAATTTACTAAAGATTATTTATTTGTTGGTTTTGTATAAAAATTTAATTTAGGTTTAGGGTTAATAAAGTCTCTGTATTATTTTGGCGAGTTGGTCAGCTTTAAGGTTTTTTTCTACACCCTGATTTTTTGGTATCCAGATCAGGCGTACCCTGTTGTTTGTGGCAAATGCTTCTAGACTAGTGCTTTTGAGCATGAAGTTTATCCAATATGAGACGAAAAGTAAAATGTTTTTTTAATGTTGTAGCAATAGATACACAGATATTCTTTTCGTTTTTATTTTAGTAAAATAATAAGTTGTTTTGAGATTTCTATAGCATTGAGTGTCTTTTCACTCAATTGGTTTTGACCTGTAGCTGTAGATTGTTTTAGAAATATAAAGTATAGTAATAATATAATAATATAATATAATTATTGTCTGATAATATCCAAAATATTGCAGAAAAAAAACTGAATTTAAAATGCAGCAAAAGAAGAAGAAGAAGAAGAAGAAGAAGAAGAAGAAGAAGAAGAAGAAGAAGAAGAAGAAGAAGAAGAAGAAGAAGAAGAAGAAGAAGAAGAAGAAGAAAAAGAAAAAGAAGAAAAAGAAGAAAAAGATAAAAAAAGAAAAAGAAGAAGAAGAAGAAGAAGAGGAAGAAGAAGAAGAAGAAGAAGAGGAAGAAGAAGAAGAAGAAGAAGAAGAAGAAGAAGAAGAAGAAGAAGAAGAAGAAGAAGAAGAAGAAGAAGAAGAAGAAGAAGAAGAAGAAGAAGAAGAAGAAGAAGAAGAAGAAGAAGAAGAAGAAGAAGAAGAAGAAGAAGAAGAAGAAGAAGAAGAAGAAGAAGAAGAAGAAGAAGAAGAAGAAGAAGAAGAAGAAGAAGAAGAAGAAGAAGAAGAAGAAGAAGAAGAAGAAAAAGAAGAAGAAGAAGAAGAAGAAGAAGAAGAAGAATTTTAAATCTGCACATAGAATAAATTAAAAACATATCAGTTTTTGTCGCATATAAAAATTGTTTTATAAAAATGTTTCAACGTTGTTTATAATAATATACCAGTGAAATGCACAAAAGATGAGGAATGATAAGGATTGGATTGGATGAGAACAGAAAGAAAAGAAATTATAATAAAAAAGTAAGACAATTAGAACGATGGAAGGTCCAAATTTATCATATTTTTGCTTAGAGATCTACATCTGTTAAAAGATGTACAAAGATGCAAGGATGGATCCACTAATCTATACTATATTTTCTTTCAGGTGGTGCAATAATCCTAATTTGTATAGCGGACGGAGCAATTTCTAGGTGGTACTTCTAGATAGTACGATGTTGGCATACAAGTCCTTACAAATATCTACGTCACATTTTATTTATTTATTTATTTATTAACGGGGTTACCCAATTTTAATTAAGTTACAAATAACAAGATGATTACAACATATCATTTGAGTTTTAACAACTCAATCAAAACATTTAAATAATATTAATACAATAACATATAAATACAAAAGAAAATACAATATTAATAAAGATTACACATTAAACATATCAAGATCAGATTCATTTATAAATCGACACATACGCTGCAATGGAGAGTCCTTAAAATAATTTGATCTACAAAACTCGGAATAAAATGTTTTTACATTTCTAGTATGTCTTCTAAGTACATTAAAATTTACTAGGCACAGAAAACAAGGACAATCTATTGATTGTACTTGCTATTTTTACAATACATTCAACATCAAATTTTTTTCTTCTATCACAGAGTGTTTCAAGTTGGATTAGTTCTTTCATTTTAGTACAAAAAAAGTTATATAAAATATCTCCTCTTTTAAATGACCAATATTTAAGAAATTTGTTTTGGACTCTTTCAATTTAATCAATATGAATTCCATAGGATAGAGACCATACCACAGAACCGTATTCCAAGATAAGGCAAACCAGGCCACAGAATAGCGATCGAAGAGCTGTTAGCGACATAAAATGCTTAGTATGGCGTTTGATAAATCCTAATGTTCTTAAAGCTTTGTTAGTAACATAGTTAAAATGTTTAACAAACTTCAATTTGGTATCCATAAATACACCAAGATCTTTAAAAAAATCGACTCTTTCTAATATCTGTGAGTCTATACTATAGTCGTATGCAAAATTAGATTTTGATCTATTAAATGTCATTACCTTACATTTTTTTACATTTAAGTCTATACCATTAATAGTACACCATTTTTCAACATTTTTGATGTCATTATCAATTAAAAATGCATCTTCAGCTGTTGTTACTGCTCTAAAGAGTTTTAAATCATCGGCAAAGAAAAGGAGTTCACACGATTTTATTGACTGAGAAATATCATTGATAAAAAATAGAAATAAAAGCGGCCTCAGATGACTACTTTGTGGAATACCTAAGGTAACTGCTATTGTATCAGAAATTAAACCATTAACAGTGACATATTGTGATCTATTATTAAGATAGTTACTTAGCCAGTTTAAAAGATTTCCTGATACGCCTATATTTTCCATTTTTTTAATTACCAGATTGTGATTAACTCTATCAAATGCCTTGGATAGATCAGTATATATAACATCTACTTGATGCCCATTATTGAAAGCATTCAGAATATATTGTTCAAATAAATATGTTCAAAAAGTTTTGGTATAGCACTTATAATAGAAATTGGTCTATAATTTTGTATATTAGATTTATCTCCCGACTTATATACTGGTACAACATAACTGGACTTCTATATAGATGGAAAATAACCTGTATTTAGGCTAAGATTAAAGATGTAATTTAAAGGGGTGGCAATTTCATTTTTACATTTCTTAAGTATAGATGCTAGTATACTATCAACACCAGGTCTAATGTTCGATTTAAGTCCAAATATTTTGTTTTTAACCTCTTTCAAAGTGATGTTACAAGAGTTAATGTCAATAGCAGAGTTAACTGTAAGTGGCTCGGGCTCCAATAATTTAGTAGAAGAGTATACTGATGAAAAATATGAAGCAAATAAGTTAGAAATATCTTCTCCTGTAGATGCCGTTACATTATCATTATGCATAACGTTAGGAATGCTATGATTAGAATTTTTAGATTTGACATATCTCCAAAAACTCTTTGAGTTAGTATAAAGTTCTCTTTCCAGATTGCTGATGTACTCTTTATAACATAAATCATTTTCTAACTTGCATTTATTTCGAATGTTTGTAAAAAGTAAATAGTCTTCAAATCGACCAGAATCTTTATAGGTTTTATGTGTAATTTTTTTAGATGTTATTAATTTTTTTAATTTTTAGGTGAACCAAATGGGATATCTAGGAAACAAATTTGTGGTAAACTTAGGAACAAATAACTCTATGCAAGTATACAGTGTATCATAATATACTTGTGTGCAGTCTTCAAGATTTAAAAACCTCAAAAAAAAAATTTCCAATCCACTTAATGTAGGTAATTCTGAATTCCCACTAAATTGGCTTTTTTAAAGTTATATAAATGGACTCTAGAATGATTTAATGCTTTGAATTCTATATTAGATTTAATAGTTGTATGTAAAGCCGGATGATATTTAACGCAGGAAAGTAAATGATTGTCAGAAGTACTAAGAAGCATGTTTTTGTTAGTTGAAAACGCCAAGTCTAATAGAGAGCCTTTACTATTTCTTATTGTATTAACCTGGTGCATATTTAGATACGAAAAAGTTTCATTTAAAAGATGTCTTGACAAGTTTAAGGCACTGCTTCCTGATTCAATTACACAATTTGCCCAGTTAAACACTGGAACGTTATACTCTCCAATTATATGAATATTGGCATCTACGTGATTGTCTACAATAGCTTTAACAGCTGAACAGTGATCCATATACTGAAATATTACTTGATGGTGGTATATAAACTGCGCCAAAAATGTAGCGGTATGTTTGGTGCTTAATTTTAACAAAAACATGTTCGACTGTATTAAAAAAGTAGCTATTTCACTTAAAATCAAATCTGAAAGTACAGCAATTAAAACACCACCTCCGCTCTTTTTAACACTACTTTCTGTACTTCTATCTTTCCTATAAATACAAAATGATGTTAATCTAAGTTCAGAAGATAAAATATCCTCATAAAGATTGGTTTCACTAAAAATTAAAATATCAAAATCACAAAGTCTTACGTTATTTGACAAATTTTCTAACTTAGTTTTTAACCCATTGACATTCTGATAATAAATAGCTAATGTCCGTTTTTTGAATTATTTGAGACTTTATTTTCCACTATCCTTGGAACTCCTTGAATAAACCGCAAGCTGATGTTCTGCTGACCTTCTAGTTTGCAACAATTTAATTCACTGCAAACTTTCTTAAATTCTGCCTGTTGATTGGGAGTGTTATCCATACCCACACGAACATTTCCAAGTTCCTTTCCTCTACAATGTTTAATTATAGCTTTAGCTGATTCCTCACTATTAAAAATAACCTTCATCGGGCGAGATAATGATTTATTAGAGCCAACACGCACCACTTTTTTAATTGTATGATTGGATATAATTTTATTTTCCATTAATTTAATGACATTTGTTTCATCCTCAGATTAATGCTGAGTTGGATTTGATGAACGAGATTTGGGAATGAAATTGTTTGGAAAAATGCATTAAATTGTTCTAAAAAGAACGCTTTTGAAAGGTAATCTTCTCCTGAATCGACTACATTTTTGCTAGTAGAACTACAACTATCTTCTTTCTGTGATTTCATAGATTTTGTGCAAGTTTCTACTAAACGCTGTTTGAGTGATTTAGATTAGTTTTTGAACTATATAAGACGTTTCAGATTATGTTAAAAACAAATGAAAAAATTAGCTGTAAAGAGAATTGAATAGATTTTTTTAGCTTTTATATGCTTTAAATTTTAGAGGTATTTAGGAAGCTACAGTTAAGTTTTTTAAGTATTATTTTTGTACAACAATAATAATCAAATAGAAAAAAAAATTAAATTAAAGACTTTTGTGAAAACTCTCTAATATGTTAACATTTGAAATTGAACAATCGTTTATTTTTTTGTTTTTCAAAAGTATATGACGTTTATGAATTGATAGAAATTTAATTTTATGTTTGACATTTACAAAATGGGACGCTTTACACTTGAACAAAGTTGGAAAATAATGAAAACTTACTTTCAAAGTGGTCTTCTACTCAAATGGTAAGAAATCTACAAATGAAGTTTGATTTTTTATTTATTTATGCTTTTTACGGCTATTTTACATCGTCACAGTAAGTCTACGACTTGTTTAAAGTGGTTTGATGGGACCAACAGCTTAAAACGTGACTTCCGAACCACGCTGGTGGATAAAGAGCAAGTTATCATTTCAGTCATATTTCGGGGATCAAACCTCGGACTGCTCGCATGATATGCAAGTGCTCTACCATTGAGCTATCACACCATAGAAAAGAAGTGCCGCAGTTTGTGGATCAATTTGTAAAGCGAGTTCAAGAAACTGGATTGTTAGTGGATAAAACAACACGTTCATTTTCTCGTTCAGTGCGCTTAGCCAAAAAAATTAATGTTGTTGCTCAGAGCGTGCGTGAGCATGCATCAACATCAATTCGCCATATATTCTCAGGAACTAAACATTTCTTGCACTTTTTTTTGCATTTTGCATAAAGATCTTGGTTTGAAGGCCTACAAAGTTCAAGTTGTCCAAGAAATAAAGCTTTACGATCATCCAATGCGTTTTCAGTTTGCTTAATGAGCTTTAAAAATCGTTTTGCCAAAGATGACCATTTTGATAAAAAAATTGTGTTTTCCGATAAAGCTCACTTTCATCTCAGTGGCTATGTTAATAAACAATATTGTTGCATTTGAGGATCAGAAAATTTACAGATGACTATTGAACAGCCTATGCATCCATAATGAGTAACCGTCTGGTGTGGTTTATGGACCGACGGCATTATTGTGCAATTTTTCTTCAAAAATGAGCAAAAAGCTACCATCAATAGCAAACGTTACTATGTTATGCTAAACAAATTTTTAATTCTAAAAATTGAAGAGTATGAAATAGATGACATTTGGTTTCAACAGCCACTTGCCATACAACCAACGTAACCATCGATCTTTAGCAAATTGTTTTTAAAAATCGAATATTTAACCGAAATGCTGATGTTAATTGGCCGCTTTCTATTTATTTTAATTTTTCAAGCATTTTTTAATTGCATTGCATTCTACTACAGTGTGTTCTGCATTATCGTGTTTCTTCCTGACAGAATATACATTTTTTTCGCTTAATTTTTTAAATTTTTTGTAAGAACTTTCCAAGAGCCCTGTGCCCAAACAGTAATTGTGCTGTATAATAGCACGTCTTGGGTTTATTCTCTACCTATTTCTTTATCTTTGGGATTAGTTCTCTTTATTTCCCCTTTTTTTCTCTGTTCTACTATATCTGCTTTTTTTTGCTTTTATATTTGTTTCTATTTTTTTAAATTTTTATTCTTTTTTCTACCATAATGTCCGCGAGAAGTGTTGCCGCAATCACCTCTACTGACTCTTCTGACACAGTTCTATTTGCTCTGCTTGCTCTTGTTACTCCTCTTATTTTATTTTTTTGTCTTTATGGCTTGGTCCCATATTTCTGCGGCACAGCAAATTCAAATATGTTGCCCCACCGTCTTTATAGTGTTAGAAACATAAATATTACTAAAAATATTATTACATTTTTAATTTAATTTTAGAATAATAAGCAAAGAAAACGGAAAAAGAGTATAACGTTGCACGTTATATATTAGAATTTACCAATCAACAAATTGGAAGCTCATCCGGGCATTATTTGCAGTCAGCCTCAAACTTTAATGTTTTTCCTTAATAACTGAGCCAATAATTTATTAGAAAACACTTACGACACCGTTAAGTAACGTTTTCAAATCAGAGAAATGATCTTAAAACTAAAAACTCAATCTTCTCTTGGCCCGGACAGAATTCCAAACAAAGCTTTTAATTTTTTTTCCCATAAAGCAATAATGTCTCATGCAATTCTTTGCATCAGGCAATTTCTAAAAACTACATAATCTAAAACCAAACGGAATCTAACAATTTCCTCCCCGCCCACCATCATAGGTTTAAAGAAGTTTACAACCTAACCTAACCGTACCTAACCTAACCTAACCAAGTTGTCAACAATTTTTGACGTTAAAATAGCCTTTAACAAGGTCTGGCCCAAAGATTTACTGTTAAAAATGCAGACAAAAATCCGGATGTACACCTCTATTATCAGACTGCAAATAACTTTTGCGTTTTTAGTTTGTAGAACGGCTGCAAACACGCACCTCAATCGTCTCAAGGCCTTCCAAAATCTTACTTTACGGTGGCTTGTAAAATCTTATGGTATGTTTGAAACAAAGAAACTTGTAACAATCTTGGATTTCTCCGGCTGTGTTAACACACAAAACTTTGGCTAAAACGTATTTCAATAACCTCGCTGCTTATTCAAATGCGGATCTGGCCAGACATGATAAGCTAGACAAAGATGAATATTTTCATAGAAAACCAATTAATACCATCACTTCCTAAAGTAACTTACCACATAACTTATAAGACGTACTAATACAAGTTTAGTAAAAAAAATATATTTAAGAGGTTGCCTGGTTTTATCGAATAAGCGTAATTGTTTGCATAAGTCTCTTATTTGCACAATGTAACATCTATAACTGCAACGGAATTAATGATGCTGCATCAATATTATTTAGAAACAACCTTTTATATACGTTATTCTTTGAACCTTGGTTTTAACTAACCTAAAATACAATCTTCAAACGGAAGTTATATTTGCTTACAGTTTCAAACTTTTGGGTATAATCAGGGGGGTGTGTGTAAGCATTTTCCTTCAGAGTATGAATCTTTCAAACCACAAACAATACAAGTTAGTGCAGTTGAGACAGACCACTACCCAACAACACCAAACAGACATCAACCAATTAAGCATTAACAACCTTAAGTTGCATCTGGAAGTTTCTTAAAGAAGGAGTTAGCACAACAGCCACAATGTTACTACGCACCTCAAAAACATTTCCAAAGGAGTTAACTTAAAGTTTGGTGGACAACAAAACATAAAAAATCCAAAAAGTTTCCACGTATCAATGTTGAGACCCATCGGCTGGATTTGATGTATCAACGGCATAATTTCTGAGTCGCTTTCAGGTTTTGAGGACGAAAACAATTATAGTAGTATTATGATTTTTTATATTTTGAAGCAAACTTATCATTTTTATTAACTCTGCAGTAATTGCATCAAGTTACAGGAAATGGTTTAAAGAGAAAATGTTTTACAATAATATAATGCAAATGTGAATCATTGCGGGCTATGACGCTCTTGACATGTTGAGCTCCAAAGCGGAGCTTATTTTGCTTACCGCCTAGTGCCTATATAGTTTTTTTTGGACATTTTTTTTCTCACTTTCTGTGTTTTGTCGTTTTGCACCTTACGCAGTATTTTTTGTTAATGTATTTGGCAACTTGGTGTCTTTTTTTTTGCATAGCATAGCAATGTCCTATCTTTTAATGTCCTTTCATCCAACATTTGTAACGTTTTTTCTCGTCTGCTGATACTTTTTTTACTCTGCATCTTATAAGTTCTATGTTTATTTGTCTTTCCGCTGTTTTTTTTTTGTTTATCTTGACTAAAACAGTTTGTTTTTCTCTATACCTTTACTTTATGGATAAAATTGATAAATTAATATTGTTGATTATCACCAGTGTTGTTGGCTTTTCTACAATGTAACCCTCTATTCTATTTCTTATTTTTTTCTTTTTTGGTTTACAGTTTTCCTTTTTTGTTTTTTTATTTCCTCAAATGTCTCTGTTTGCTCTTTATTATAGCTTATGTTTTTGCTTTTAGTCTTTTTTTTTATTTGTCTCTAATATCTGCACCTGTGTTGGCACGCACAGTTTTGTTTTTGTATTTTTGATTTTCTCTTTCTGTCATCTCAGATAATTTTTTGTCTTTCTTGTCTCTATTCTCATAAGTATTGTCATATTTTTTTTAAATTTTAATAATTAGTACCTGTTCCACATTTTTTGGCATAATTTTTTTAGTATTCTTACATATGGTGATTTTTTTTCTTCTTACTCTATTAATTCTGGGTAGTTTTATTTTGGCTTGTTGTAGAATACAGAATTTTTTGCTTATTTTGTCATTATTTATTAATATTTTTATATAAAAAAAAGAAGTCAATAATGAGAAAACATTATTGTCTTCTTTTTCTACTTTTACAAATTTCTAATCTGTTTCTTACTATTTTTTGTTAATAATTTTTTTAATGCCTTTTTCATTAACTATTTTTATTATCACGTGTTTCAAGATAAAATGGTTTTGAGGTTTTCTTCTGTATTGTTTCCAGTCCCTATTGTCTATGCCAACATTTTTATCCCTTTTTTTATTTTGTGTCTATTATTTTGTTTTTTGTACTTATTCTACAGTCTCTCTTTAGTTATGTTTAGAAAATTTGCCATTTTTTTAATTTCCTGTTTAATGTTTATACTCCCACTGGTCAAACCTTTGAGCTTTCTAATTAATTCCCCTATTGTTTCTATTGTTGCAGAGATATTAACTCTTTTCGCCTCGCTTTTATTGTGTAAACACTAAACGTGTTTTAATTTACAGTCCTTTTATTTTTTAAATACCATAAATAATAATCTGTTAATCAAAATTATTTAAATTACTTCATTTTAAGCACTTTTGCAAACACTACAATTAATAAACATTTTGTAAGTTTTGGGACTCACAGAACGGGAGAATCATGTTTAGATCAGACTTAATAAAAATAATATATAAAGAAGTCCCCCGTTGATTACGTTACATTGGCAAACATACTTATTTTTTAAGCAAAGCTGTCATTGATGATGCTTTAAAAACATGATTGAATCTGGACAATACTTCAATAGATCAATAATTATCATGTTGGACAGCCAAACGGTACTACAGGCAATACGGTAGTAATAAAATCAATACTGGTAATAGATTGCATAACTAGCCTAGAAACACCAACCACTAACAAAAAAGTACGCTTGATCTGAATACCAAAAGAACAGGGTATAGAATGGTACTTTGAGGCAGACTAGCTTGCCCAAAGACAAACCACAAAAACGTTAATTAAACCTGGAGCTATTTTTAAGATCTCATATTTCTAGATAAACTGTCGGAAATGAAATTCATAAAAATATTTCTAATAAAACCAAAAATGACAAAAAATTATTTGTTATATCTGTTGAGCGAGTGCAAAGCTTACAATCCGTAACGTAGGGCTTTCTTCTGCAAGTTGTTAAAAAAGAACTTAAAAAAGTTTTTTAGTTTAAGTTTTTGGATTTCATTGAACAAACAAAACTATTAAAAAAATAAACCACAAGTGCACAATAAAACCAACAACCCGTGGTGTAGAGATCAAGATCTATATTATGCTCAGCAACTAAACGGCTCTACAAGCATTACGTTTGCCGGTAAATTTAATTTTGAGACCTTACAAGACTGGAAAACTTAGTAGTAGTCTTAAAACAGAACACATCGACATATATGGAAAAAAAATTCAGGAAATAAAACACACAAAGTTGTTTCTAACAGAACTATTACACATTTTACGCAATTTAAGAAAAACTGATTAAAGGCTAGTGTAAGCTGTCTAAATTTAAAAATTGTGATGAGAAATAAACAAAATACTAATTTAGAAAAAAATATAAATGCATAGAAAGTTTTTGGTCTTTAGGCTTTTGAAAATTAAAAAATGCACTAACCTCCTTTGAAGAAAAGTATTGAGTCATGCTGGAAAGGATTCTTATAAAAGTAAAAAAAACATTGTAAAAGACAAAGTAAAGACAATTAAAAAATTGTATTTATTTATAACCAAATTAATATAAGTGTGTTTTTAGTATTTTAGGCCATTCTGTATAAGTAATAATAAAGCTGTTCATTTAACCCAATTGTACATTTAGGTTTAAATCTATTCTGTTTTTATTCTACATGCATTAGGATAAGGAATTAATTTTTTTGTATCAACATAAAATTGAAAATAAAACTTACAGAACAAGTGTTTGTAGTAAAGGATTTAACAATGTACATTTACATTTTTTATAATTTTGTTTTGACGTTATATCCTTTTTTTTGATTCAAAACAAAATAATTATTTTGGAAATAAGATAAGAGGATCAAACTGCTATTAGCTTATAGCATGAGCCAAAACGTTAGCTATTAAAAGCCCATGCGATAAGCTAATAGTAGTTTGATTATAATAAAATTATTATTCTATTTTCAAAATAATTATTTAAAAAAAAAAATTATACAAACTAGAATAAAATCATAGTACTCAGTCATTAGTGTTAATTGTGAATCTTATCTTTAATATTGCTTTGCAAACTTTTTTAATAACACTGAACGCATCTTGTCTATTTTGATGTAAAGCTTGCATATTAACTAACCTAAATCATTTTGGAATTAAGAAAAATTCTCTCGTTCAATTTATAAAACGTTTTTGCGACTGCCAAAGCACTCACAAAATACAGCTGTACATTATTAAGGATATCATTACTACAAATTCTTGTTCGGGAAATTTTATTTTCAATTTTATGTTAATATAAAAATTCCAATTCCTAACACATAGAGCACATTAGATATATTATAACCAATATAACTCCATTGTTTGAATCAAATCATCCATCCCCATAGATAAAACCGTACAACCAACATATATTTTTCAATATGGTCTTGAACAAGGGTGTATAAAAAGCGGTGATAAAATCGGGCGGCTAGCATCCGCAAATGTGTGTATATATAAGGGGCGGCCATAATTCGCACGTGTCGCCCCAATATCTGAGCAATATTCCCGAGGATGAGCTTTGCCACTCCAAATTACATGTTAACAGCACACACTCAACGCCGTGCAAAGTGTGGACAATCAAGTATTATCTTTTTTATGCGCCGGCTGCTGCCAATGGACGGACCAAATTCGTAATACATTTTTGCGAAAACCGAACAAGAAATATATCTGGGAGACGTGCAAGCAAAAAATAAGTATATTACGCGATTCAATTTTTATGTAAGCCGGAAAATTATATATTATATTTTTTTACATTAGATTTTTATGGTTTTTATGCAATCAAAAGAAGATTAACCGGAGTGTGATTTGTTGTTTCCTGTTGGAATAATTATATAGTGAAACGTGATTATAAACAAAATTCCTTTCAAGAAATAGATCGGCTTAGTATCTGACCTAAGTAGTAAACACGATTTCAAAAATTTAAATGGCAATTAATATGCCTAGTTGAACGAATTGAATTATATTAACTCATGTCTTGATAACGAAAATATTTTTATTTTGTTTTTTGCAGTAATCAACTATTTAGTTGTAAGTATGTTTTTCATTTTATAATTGGATATATTCTTTTGCGTCCACAATAACAATAATTCAATGATGAGTATATCCAATTATATATATTTCGTTGATTTATGACTCTGAAATATTATTTTTTGTTTACACTTATTATATATTGTCTGGATGAGTGAATAATAGCCGCGTGTAAACAAAAAGTGGCTGAACTAGTTGTAGCATTTGGTTCATCAGACGGATGAGTCGTAACGTGGAGAATAGTCACGACTGTAGTTAAAGCATCGCCATCGGAAGCATATTTAAACTGTATAGACCAATAAAAGAAAGCAATAAACCAGAAGTCATCAAGTCTGTAGCAGCCATGCGAGCTAATAAAGAGTCTGCAGCTCCGCGATGAGACTAATTGTCCGACGTGTTTCACTTACAAATGTCGAATTATTCAGTACGGCCATGGCCATTTTCATTTACACATTGCCGGTTATACGCTCATTAACCATGGAGATCAGATACTAGAAATGCTGTCTTAGCGTTTCCACTCATCTTACCTTCGTTATTTATGAATAAAGATAGGTTCATTTCTTTTGATGTATTTATCAATAAATACCAAAGTGGTAATGTCGGCCATATTTGATCTTCGGTTGCTGCATTATAAGCAATGGTTTGATTATGCGCTTTACAAGTAGATTAACTTGCCTAATACGATTAACTTCATAGTAACTTGTATAATTATTCTCCTTGATTAAAAATACTTCTTATGTAGCAAGAATAAATTACATTTCTACCATTTTATAAAGACAATAAAATCTATATTACATTGTTAACGTTTAAGTATTTAGATGTTAACATAATTTACTTTTTTTATAATATATAAACGTTAATTAACTGTATCGTATAATTTAATTATTAATCAACAACTATTTTTTTCGGGTAGTGACACTTTAACAAGTTATTATATTATACATATTATATTTTACAAATAGATACTATTTACTATTTTTACACAAAATAATAAAAAATAAATACAACATACAAGCATGTGTTGTTTGTCAAATTATCTATACGTTTAAAATGTTTGAATAAAAAAATATTACTTATTCACATGACTTATCTCATTTAATATTGTTAATTTTTGTTGCATTACGTGTATTGTAGCTGTTAGGAAAGTAAGGGTTTTTAAATATATTGTATTAAAATTTTAGTAATATTTGTGGTTTGAAAATTGTCTAGAAAACTTTTTCAAAAGACAGTAGTTATATGTAAATTGTGTGGTAGTAAACAGGTAATGCAAACTAAATAAATTTTATTATTACATAAATAAATTGTACCAAATTGTGTATTCTGTGATATTAATTTTGAATAGTTAACACATAATTGAACAAATGTGCCTAATCTATGGCTTTTAATGCACTTTAGTTTGTATATACGACGTACCCGTTAGTTAAATGAAAAAAATAGCTTGATAAATAGCGTAAAGTTTCTTAGTATAGATGTTGCTAACACTTGGCAAGGCAAATATAAACGATGAGATAGCTCAGTTATAGAGTGTTAGCGTAGCACGCTGACCGGGGTTTGATCTCCAAAATATGAAATAACACCTTGCTTTTTATAATTTGGAAGTCACTTGCTCGTCGTTTATCCCATCACCCCTCTTCAAACAAATTGTAAGATTTCTGGAGTGGGGTGATGTAAAAGCTGTAAAACGCACAATAAATCAAAAGTTCATCTACCGCAAACCAGAACTCACACAGCCGCATTGCCACTTCTTTAAACTTCATTTATTTTATTGCAAATTCAACTTTGACACAAATATAATATTAATAACCTTGAGAATCGATCTAAACTTCTTAAAAAATTAAAATGACATATTATTAATTGTAATATTATAAGATATTATTCTTGCCCAGTCTGCTCATTTATCTTAAATCTTTTAAGGTAATTCCAATTTCAACGTTTTGAACATTTGCAGTTAGATGTCTAAGCAAAATGCTGTAACAAAAAAACTCGTTAACTTTGATTTTATAAAGAAATATAAAACAATTACTGTTCTTACATTTTTTAAATACTTTGCTGCAGTTGTTAAAATTTTTATTGTTAAAATACTAGTTATTTTATATGGTTTAGTATGACCGTTTTCTTTCATATTTAATTTATTTAAGAATTAAAAATATCCTATGCAGTATCAATTTACCAATACTGGATAAGATGTATTAAATGTTCTTACAAAGAACTCAAATATGAACAAGTAGATCCAAAATTACTCATACTAAATTAAATCTATGTAAAGTAGTAGCTCATTTTGGTAGTAAAACACGCAAATACTCATTATTGGTTATGCTTTAAAAATGGTAGTCTTAGTATTGACATGTTGTTCTCCGAAGACAGAAAGATGCACAGAAGGTTTAGGCAACTGAGACAATTAAGGCATCCGGTAATAAAACGAGGACACATTAGCGAAACTGCACAAAACACCCCGGAAACATCGAGGACGCAAAAGCTAAACCTATCAAGTAGTAGCACGCCGGAATCGCAGAAAAAACCGGCAAAAAAAACAAAGGGACCTTAAAGAGAACTTTCAGAGACACTCTTACGGGCATTGTACTAGCAATAATTCCAAGGGAGTTTCCTTAATGTTACCTCAACGTAGAAGAGGCAGAGGCAGTAAAATTGATTATTTTGGTCAGGATAGACAAAATAGAAAATGAACAGGTATCACTTTGTTTTCAGGAATGCTCTTTCAAAGAAGGATTTCTGAAGATTGTATGTATGAATGAGCTAACTAAACAAAGGATCTTTAGCACACCGACAAAAAACACCTTTTTGAAGGGTAAAAAACTTCAGATCACGAATCTGAAGGACTTACCTAAACCAAAAAGGGTGATGACATAAGTACCAGAACCACAATTAGAACCAGCTACTTTTCTAAAAAGGTTAGCGGTGCAGAATACTTTAAACACCAAGACTTGGCCAGTGGTCAGTTTTATACCAGATTCCAAGAAGACCCAACATATTTTACTTATGGATGAGGGAACTTGGGAGAAAGTAGCAAACCTAGGGCAAAAACTCTTCTAGGGTTTCTCTAAAACTTCATTTTGGGTTCTGGCTTCTTCTAAAATGGAGAGAAGCAAACCGAAAGAAACAGATACCATTAAGAAAGCCGTGGATGAAAACTCACGGCCGATCGCCAAGGAACACTAAGATGAACGGTATGTACAATGTTAAACGTCGTGCAAATCAATCTACATCACTGCAGAGCAGCTTTTGCGGCTCTTAGTCAAACACAATAATGACATTGCTCTTATCTAAGAACCTTGGATCTATATAAAAGAGATAAAAAGGTTAAGTATACCGGGCAAGTGGCTGCTAGCAGCACAACCCATATGCAAGCCTCGTACATGCATCTTAGCAAAGCATGTACTTAATTTAAAGCCATTATGGAACCTGTGTGACCTTGTGACAGGCAAGGTGGTGGTAGTAAAGAAGGAAACCAAAAAAAAAGATAATTTTCGGATCTGGTACCTTCCCTACAATCAACAGGGATGGCAACGCCCACCACGTAATCTGGGGGAGCAAACACACAAACATAGAAGGTATAAAACTCCTAGAATTTGTAGTAGAATCTAAGTTAAATACTATAAATAAAAGACGGCAACCAGAAGACTGTTCAACAAAACCAAAAAGAACGGTGACTGGGCCGCATTTAGAACCAGTCTCACGGCGTATAATAAAGCCATAAAGAAAACCAAAAGAGAATCGTGGGGGAGATACTGTGAAGATATTCAAAACGGTCCCACGTGCTTACGCTTTCAAAAAGTCTTAAGCAAAGACCGAACTGAGAACACACTTTCCTGGCTTTGTGCTGACGGAAATCCCAAACCAAGAGAATCTAGAACTGCCAAACAAAGAGGCAGACAAAAAAAAACTAAAAAAAAGAGAAAACCATAATCAATCAGAGCAACTTGAAGTCGGGAATCAACACATTTGAACTATTCAAGTTGCCAGGAGCCAATGGAATCTATTTCAACATGCTACAGAAAGGGTACGCAGTGCTTAAAGAGCGTCTATGCGAAATTCTCAGAGCAAGCTTAGCACTTTCACAAATACCAAATAGCTGGAAAGCGGTAAAAGTGTGTGTATTTATACCAAAACCGGAGAGACTCACATACGTTTTAGGTCCAACAGACCAATCAGCTTTACTTATCTTTTATGCAAAAACTGTTGAAAAAAATAGTCGACAGGCACATAAAGGACGGGGTACTAAAAACTCGACTACTGCATCAACATCAGTATGCTTATCAAACGGGTAAATCGTAAAAGCTAGCTAAGCACCAGTTAGTCAGCAAATGCGAGAACACTATACAATTCAAAGAAATTGCGTTGGGTGCTTTTTTGGATATTGAAGTGTCATTTGCAATAGAAAAGCGAGGAATAGATCTTCTCGTTCTTTAATGGGTCAACTCCATGCTCAAAAACCGGACTGTAACTATAACACTCTATAGAAAAACTGTAGAAGTAAAATTGGCCGGAGAGTGCCAACAGGGAGGCGTACTTTCACCCCTACTGTGGTGCCTAGTCATAGATAATTTACTACAGATACTCAACGACATGAGCATTTTTGCCTTAGGCTACGCAGACGATCTTACTATCTTTGCATACAGAAAGTTTGGAGCAACCGTGTCCAATCTGATACAGAGTGCACTAAATATCGTAAAAACGTGGTGCAGAAAAAAAAAGTTATTAGTAAATCCAAGCAAAACAACACTAGGCTAAACTTTAACACACATCTGACAAATATAACAGCAAAAGCCGTTCGGGTGCTTTTTGCAACCAAAATGATTGTGGGGCGTACATGGGGATTAATACCTAATATGACCAGATGGTTATACACGGTGGTGGTAAGACCCATTATTACATACGGAGCGATTGTATGGGGGGAAAAAACCACTCTTAAGTGTACAGCCAAAAAACTAGACAAAATTCAGAGGCTAGCATGTCTGCTAATAAAGGGGGCAATGAGAACGACGCCCACGGCAGCTATGGAAGTATTACTATCGTTACCGCCACATCACCTAATGGTAATAGCGGAAGCCAGACAAGCAGCATACAGGCAGCAGATAAACAAACATAATGTAAACCCAGTACCGTAACTAGTTTCTAATGCGACCGGTGCGAGAGTGTTTTTTTGTTGCTCTCCAACCTCCGACGGCATTGCTCTAGTTACGACACTGTGTAAACATTGGAAACTACAGACTTAACATAACAAATATGTTGCGTAAAGAAAAAACTCTAATAATGAAGTTGGACTTCATAAAGAATCATTGCATCAGTCAAAAATTTGATGTAACAATACCACATCAAAACAAATGGATAAAGAATAGACACCTGAAAACAGTCAAAAATATTATTTGATACACAGATGGGTTCAAAAACCAAATGAATTCTCGAGCTGGAATCTACGAAAACAAACATCAAGGAAAGCAAATTTTGCTACCTCTGGTCAAACTTGCCTCAATTTTTCAAGCAGATATTTCTGCCAATATAGTGCGCTAGGGACATAATTGAAAAAGGACTAAAACCAGATAGACTAATAACTATCATGTCAAACAGTCAAGCGGCATTGCAGGCCTTGCAATCGCCAGTAATAAAATCCAAGCTGGTTATGACCTGCATATACAGTCTGAAAGCAGTGGCCACAACCTGCAAAGTTTGCCTGGTATAGATACCAAAAGACCTTATGGCAATATAGCTTGCCAAACAAAGAGCAAAGGGGACATTCAATGGAACAGAACCCGCTTTTGGGATCTCATACAAGACCGGTAAAAATATAATCCGCAACAAACTTGAGGCGGAACACAGCAACTTGTGGAAGGACTGTAAGGGATTGACACATTCAAGAATATTTTTAGCAAGACCATTGCATGGTATTAAAACAGTTGTAACACAAATGATTCGAATCAGAGTGCAAAGGCTCACAGGACTGATAACCGGACACTGTGGACTTAACAAGCATTTGCATAGAATGGGAATAGGAAAGACCTTTCTATGCTGCAGATTTATGAAAGAAGACAAGATTCTAATACACTTACTGATTGAATGCAAAGCTTTCAAACAGAGAGACAGATGCTAAAGAAGTAGAACAACAGAAATGTACAACAAACCCAATAGGACCGCAGTGTAAAAGGCGCTAAGCGAACCACCTCAAGGTAAGGAAGGAAAAGGTAGGTTTTTAGTCAATAAAAACCTGACACTACTGGACAGTACGGGCTGCCTAGTGTCTTTTGAAGATTTTTACCAATTTGCGCAAAAGAAATTGACATGTTGTTGGAGTACATAACTGAAGAAAATACATCCGTTCTAACAGATAAAAAATTTTCACATAAAAAGAGCTCTTCTTTATATCCAATATAGAACGCAAAAAATAAAAAAAAAACATTTTTGATGCAGCTTCAAAAATAACTTTATGCAATAAAACTGATCTAAGTATAATGCTTTTAATGATTAGTTAATTATTAGCAAATTTGTCTATTTTAGCTTTTTTGCAAAAAACAAATTTTTAATTAAATATATCTGCTTTTGTGGTTATACCTGTTACTGTAACAACTATGTAAATTTTGATGGTATTCAAATAGAAAAGCTCAAAATCAAGTGTTTTGAAAGCAGAAGATGTTTAATTACTAACTACTTTTTTTTAATTAAAGTTTTTGTTACACAACCTGTTTTATTATTATACAATTATACCTTAAATTATAGATATATTTATTATTGTTATGTGGGTACTTTTACTAAACCAAATTCATTATAGTAGTATAGGTAGTTTAGTTTGAGCTTCCACATAATTAAAGCAAAAAAAAAACACAAAAACATTTTACAAGTTATGTATTTTTGTGTTCAGTATTTTAAGTTGATCACAATCACACAAAAAAAAATAATTGTCTCAACTTCTAAGACAAGACGTAATCCGCTTGTCATAATTTTTAATAACATTGCGGCATAACGCAGGCTGAATGCTACTTCTTGTCAAACTTCTTGTTTCAGCTTTGCAATAATGTTTGTTTTGTTTTTATAAACTTTACTCTTCAAATAACTGATATTGCACAATTTCCAATAGATGTCGCCTTTCCTTGAGATAACGCGGTTTAAACAATTTCTGCGTAATAACGTTACTGTTTCTGCTGTTGTGTGACTAGTGGCACCGTTTTATTAAAACCAAAAACCTTTAATATTAATATCTTTAAACAAATACGGCTGAATTATGTAACCAAACCACAAAACACACCATACAGTCACTTTTTGAAGATGCATTTTTTCTCAAAGTTTATTAATATTATTATAAGAGGTTTTTGCAAAAATCAATTTTTCTATTGCTGCATCCATTTGGAAAACACACAACGCTGTAAATAATCTCCAGGGTTTAGTTTTTGTATTATTTAGATTTTGTAAAGATGCCAGAGCCAGTTTGCTCAAACTTTTGGATCAAATTTTAAGCATCAAAATATTTACGTAAAGCACGAAATGCATTTTTCTCAATTCTTATTTTCATAATAGGCTTGGACAATTTTAAAGCATTGTTCTGTTGTGTATTCGGTCAAAACTAAGATGGTTTATGATGCTAAAATACAATTTATTTATTAACATAAAACTTGATTCTTTAAAAATATTGATCTGTATCTGCGTAAAAGCACAAAAAGCTAAAACCAACAAACGACAATCTTTTTGCAGTTTCGATATCATTCATTTTTTAAATAAAAGAACTTGCTAGTTTATTTGCAACATAAAGTGCAACTGCATCTGTTTTTATTAATGAAATATTGTATGCAAAATAATCACTTTTTGAAACTATAAAAAATAACTTTTTGATTTAGGTATTTAATTTATATATTCCTGTACATAATTTTGAGTTGTTTTGCCAACTTTTAATTATTAGCACTTATCACCATATATAGCCAACTTGTTATTGCCCTGAGTTGTGGAAGCTTGCTGTAACTTTACTAGTGATTAAATTTGACAAAGATAAACAACTTCTAACAAGCTATAATTTTTTACCGGCTGTTTGTACATACTACTAGAAAGTATGATCAATAATCGTTTTCTTAATTCTAGAAATTTAATTGCTAATATCCAATTGTTTTTGTTGTTTCTTATTTAATGTTTATAGAAAGCAAACTCCATATGATGTTTTTTTTTATCATAATAGCTCATTCTTGTATAGGAAAAACTTTGTAGCTAACGTTATTACTTAATAGTTAGTAGTTGTTTTTGTTTGTTTAAATATAATAATACACTCACTTCAATAGAAATGCACCACTTTTTAAACATTGTGCTATAATTTTAAAAACTTGGCAAAATAATGCTGTATGTTTAAGTATAAATTAATCAAAAATTACCATAAAAAATACAATTAACATAAAAATGTTAATATTGAATGACATCCCTACGTGCATTAATTAATACAAGAGCTTTCTCTTTGTGCTATCTTGTTCAAGGCAACCTAAAAGTAGAGCTGTAGGTGTAATTTCATAACTTTTCGACTAATTTGAAAAATCCCTTGGATTTGCTCAAATTTTGAAGGAGCAAAATATGGATGACAAAAATAAGATTTCTAAAATTGTTGACCATAGAATATTGTTTTTTTTTTTAAATGACACATATGAAAATTAGAAATTTCACAATAAAACGTCTTTTTTAGCTTATTTTGTATCTCAATTTTTGGGCTACTGAAAAAAAATAAGAAGGTTCACAATGGCTCAAATTATTCTTTATTACACGTTCTTTAAAACCGATATTTGTAAATTCAATGATAAGGAAGCTATTTTGATATATAATAACTTTAAATTATTCAAAAAACCGTAAACCGTTCTAACTTTGTCAAATCTTAACTAAATTTGATTTACAAGGTCTAGATTTCTTCGTGATCAATTTTTCTTTAAAGTGATCATACATGACTATAGAATCAATACGTATACACCACTATTTTGATGCAGGAAGTGGCATATATTTTTGCGATCTTCTAAACTTGTAAGTTTTAGGTCCCTAAAAAGCGTTGTCACCCTATGTTGATTTTAGTCAAAATTTCAGTAAATATTTTTTAGATTACAAGAAAAAAGGTTAGTTATATGAAAAATAGTATATCAAGCATTATCAAGAGGTTTAACCTCTCCATTAAAAATTATGAGCTAACCAAGTGGTCTCTAATAATTCCAGCTTACACATTGACAAGAACTTTATGTTAATTTTTACTATTACATGTGAATTCTTTTGTGTACATATGTGGTTATTGTAAAAATGTATTATGGCTTCTCTAGCAAAGTTAGCCTTTTAGGTAAAACGTATTTTTGCGAAAAACTAATATCTAATATTCTAACATTGGGTATGATAAAAATACAAAAGCCAATTTTTTAATATTTTAAAAACTGATGACTGACTAATATTTGGACTTGCAATCTTTTTTGTATTTATTGTAAGAAATTTATCAATTAGGTTATCTTTGCTCATAAATTTGTGAAACTGCTAATGCATTACTATTAACAAGACCATATACAAAATGCATATTGTTCATTTCACTATTTGTGTAACTCATTTTTTGAAAGAAACTGTCAATTTTAAACCGCAAAACTAAGTGATACATAATTCTACACTTACTAAGGTAAAACAAACAAATGCAAAACAAACAAATGGAGGAAAAAAACACTATCATCTTGGCTGGCTAAATCACACATTCATTTTTGGTATAGATATGCAGATGATATCTTAGCTTGTTTTTAAGGCACACAAAGACAAGACAACTTTCCAATTTCTTACAGTTTGTAAACAGCATACATCCTAAGATTCAATTTACAGTAGAATTGGAAGTTAATTAACTTTTTAGAATAACTAAAGAAAATAATAAACTTAAATTTAAAGTTTTTAGGAAACCAACATTTACAGATGGCACAATTTCCAGCAAGTGAAATCACCCCTATAATCATAAGATGGCGACGTACAATTTAATGATTCATAAAGCAATTCCAATGTCACAAAAAAAACAAGGTATAGAAATAAAGACAATCAAACAAATTTCACTCAACAAGAAAAAAAAAGAAACCTTTAAAAACGTATATTCTCAATTAAAGGAAACAGTCGATTCAAGATTCACTTGTCTTACGTATTTTGGCCTAGTCACCAAATTACTATCAAATGTGCTTTCTAAACTTAACATAAAAATTGCTTTTAGGTCAACGTCAGAATTATCATACATTTTATTTAACACAAAGAAAAAAAAAACAGACAAATTAAAATAAAAAAAATAGGCAAATATAAATTAACATGTGGAGATTGCACAAGCGAATAGTATGCCCATAGATATAGTTACGACATGGGCGGATTATTTCATTAGCAACCAGTTATATGATTGTATTATATACCTTAAATCCGAGATAGTATTCAAGAGTGAAAATATTGTATATTTATATAATATTTTCACCCTTGACCATTGAGGTGTTATAAGTTATTTATGGTACATAATACAAACATAATTGTCTCTCCAAGGCAATTAGTAATAAAGTAAACCGCTGAAATAATTTAAGCCCATGTCGTAAAGACACTATATCTATGAGCATACTATAATGTTGTTGTTTATTCTGTAACTCATATAATTTGTTTCATCTGTAGAAGGCTTTAGTAAAGCCAAAACTAGTAACTTATTTGTAAAAATAAATGTGTGATAAAAAACATAGTAAATTGTTTTAATATTTTATAAAGAGGTAATAGTTACAGAAAGCAGGGTCTGAACTGTAACAGTTTGTGCTTTATATTTCTTGCAGTTGTCTTGCGAGTTTTATGAGCATAATTGTAGTTTTTGTTTAATTAAGAAAATCTTTTCAGAAAGCATCACTTTGCGCAAATAATGCATTTTTGACATCTTAGGAAAAGAGCATTATAAACACATTTTTGTGTGAAAAGATTTTAGTGGTATACCCAAGTTTTATTTACAATTTTATAGAAGAAGTTTTCATCTTAAAATACAGCAGTATAACTCTTTTTGTAAAATTTTTGTCTACACAGTTTTTGTTTGAGACTGAGCAGCTTTAAAATGACGGTGTGGTAGCTCAGTTATAGAGCGTTAGCGTAGCACGCTAACAGTCCGTAACTTGCTCTTTATCCACCGGGGTGATATGGAAGTCACTTAATAAGCCGTTGGTCCCATCAACCCATTTCAAACAAGTCGTAAGACTTCTGGGGCAATGTAAAATAGGTGTAAAACAAAAAATAATAATAAAACCTATTGTGCCGATACTTTGTTCATTCATTAATTTTAAATTAAATCTTTCATTTAGTGGTTAATGTGCACAAATTTTTTAACTTTGTTAATGATTTTGTATGTTTGTGCTTTCAGAAGTCTTCTACACTTTAAAATATTATAAATAGATTTCTTATTCTATTTGAACTGTTTGCACTAATATGTGACTTAAAAATAAGACTATTTTCTTTATAAATTTTCATTATTTTTTTATAAATATTTTTTAATTTACTTCCTTTGTTTGATAACAATTTTATGACGTTTTTGTGTTAGTTGCAAATTACTCATTTTTGCCTTTTTAAACTGATATAAAAATGACAAATGTTACGAGATTAGAATTAAACTGAGAGAGATAATACTAAAATATGTCACATAAACTACACATAAGAAAATGTTTGCAATAGCATATTAATTTTATAGCTAGGTAAATAACATTTAAAAAAATGTCCTATTCATCCATTATTTCTTTTAAAAAAGTTACTAAATGGTACGCAAAAAGACAAATTAAGTCATGAGATGTGATAAACAGAATTAAAAAAAAAACTTTATGTTAAAATGAAAGACACAATAATTGAAGAGGTGACAAGTTTCTATTACTAAGAACATAAAATTACAAAATAACAACAAAAACAAGCTATAAATTAAGGTAAAAAAGTATTTAAAAAAACTTAGAAATTAGATAACGCGCCAAAGTGTTTTTTTTAGAACGTAAATTTATATATTATGAAAATTTTGCATCAAAATTTTGCCTCAAAGCAAAATCATGTCAATTTTGAATTTAGGCATTCCCGAGGGCATTCCATATTAAGCAGCGTTAAAATTTTAACAAAATAAAAATAAAAATAATTTTTTAAAAGGTTTTACAGTTTTGAAGCGGTTTGCGCATAAGTTAAAAAATAGTGAAGTGACCAAAGTATGTTCGAGGAATGTTTTTGAGTCAAGTGCGCATATAAAGAAAAACGTTCATCAAGTATATTTCACGCTAACATACAGGGACTACATAATAAAATGCAAATGTTAGAAATAATTATAGATTTAAATAAGATATCGCCGCACGTATTGTGCTTGAGTGAACATTGGATGAGTGCAGTTGAAGTCTCAATAACATGTATAAAAAATTATACATGCATGTCAACTTTTAACAGGTTATTCCATACTCAGGGAGGTGCGGGCATATTTGTACGGTCAGACTTTTTAAAACATTATAAGCCTTATTCTACTAACATCGAACAATACTGGATTGAAATGTGCATAGAAATATCACTCTGAGATCTGCATAATTTGTATATATAGATCTCTAACTGGAAAGCATAAATTGTTCTTTCAGCAATTAGCTGAGATTTTAAGAGTTGTTACAATTAGTCACAAGCACATTATTTTAACAGGTGATCTTAATATAGATGTACTAGAAAATAGTCAACAAAAAATAACAATTGTTTGATATATTTGAGTCATATTCAGTTAACTCTGTTATAGATGAACCTACAAGAGTAGATACAAGAATCAACTGTAATTCATCTACTGCTGTAGACTACATATTTACAAACATTTTACGTAATTATGTTTGTAATGTCATGGACTTATGTCTATCGGATCACTACAGTCAGTCATTTACTTGTGAAATAGATATTAAAATAGAAGAAAATGAATCAAAAAGTATAAATACTAAGGTATTTAGTCAAAACAAAATGTCAGACTTTACAAATACATTCCTACATTACTATGACATCCACAGGATTAATAACAATAAGCAAACTGATTTAATTAAAAACTGTCATACTAAGTTTAAAATCAGTTTGAATATTAAAAAACAATATGAAAACTTAAAACTTTTAAATCAAATACGAAAAATAAGTGTATCAGAAGAACTCAATAGCTCATACAAACATTACAAAAAACAATTAAATATCAACATCATAAATGATCGAAAACAACAAAATATAAACAGTATTAATTATTCTAACAATAGAACTCGCGCAGTGTGGCAGGCCGTCAATAAAAAAATCAATCCAAATAAAAACAACAAACAAAAGATTTGCATTAAAACTGAAAACGCGTTAATTGATGATAATCATAAAGTTTGCAACAAATTAGCAAACCATTTTTCCAAAGCAGTACAAACTAATATTATACAACATTTTGGTGTGCAAATATCAGAAAGTCTATATACACAAAGTCTTTATGTGTACGTCAATCTATGTTTGTTACACCAGTGACTGGACCGGAAATAATACAATTTATTCCTATTTTAAAGAAAGGTGATTCTACAATTGCAAACAATTATAGGCATATTACTCTCTTGAGTAACTTTTCTAAGATTATTGGAAAAGCTGCTGCAAACAGGATTTATGAGTATGCACACAAATTCAACATACTTACAAATGCGCAACATGGATTTTGCGCGGACAGATCCACAGAAACTGCTACTGCCGAGTTTGTTCAGTGTATCAATGATTTGTTAGACAGGGGTAGACATGTAGTAGCACTTTTCTTTGATTTATCATGTGCATTTGACAGTGTGAATCATACTTTCTTGCAAGAAAAACTCATAAACATGGGTATAAAAGGACCTATTAATTTATGGAAATGTTCTTATCTGTCTAACAGGAAAACTTATGTAACTGTTAACTGGGTAGGACAAGGTTCTGTAATAGGACCTCTGTTATTTTTACTCTTTTGTAATGATCTTCCTGAGTTGATCAAAAAGAGAACTGTATTTATGTATGCTGATGACACATCAGTTGTCATATCCGGTCAAAATTGCGATGAGTTAAATGCTAGTACGTTATCAGTTTATGATGATTTTTCAAATTGGTGTTGGATAAACTCACTTATAATAAATGTTGAAAAGACCGTATGTATATATTTTAAAAACAAAGGAAGTGTACCTAATCATGGAATAAATATAAATCTTAGTCCAAACACTTTTAGGGATATACATTGACAAATATCTCAACTGGAACACACATATTAATAAACTGTGTAAAAGATTAGCAAATGCCACATTTGCAGTTTTGTGTTTGAAAAAAGAACTACCTACAAGTTCTATTGCGTCAGTGTATTATGCTTTAGTATACAGTATAATAAGTTATAACATAATAGCATGGGGTCAGGCTACAGAGTTGCAGCAAGTCTTTGTTATGCAAAAAAGAATTTTAGATATATTTTCAATATTCCATACCGCGAAACTTGTAGGAATGTATTTAAATCTGAAAACTTGCTTACTGTCTGTAGTATTTATATTTATAAAATACTTGTTTTTGTTTACAAAAGAAATTTTTTTTTAAAATTAACTGTTAAAAACAATACATACAACACAAGAAAGTCAGAAGATATTTATATAAACCATTTCAACCTGACTAAATAAAAGATATCCCCTAATTGTGCAGGTAGTTATCTATTCAACAAGCTACCAAACGAATTAAAAGAAATTAGTAATATTCATATATTTAAAAAACAAATTAAAATATTTTTAATTGAAAACTGCTTCTATACGGTAGATGAGTATATGCAATTTTAATTTTTTAAATCTTGCGCGTCATACTCATTTTTATTTAAGTTATTTTTTTTTTGTATGTACATATGTAATCAGTTGTATTTTACTTGTATTTTGAAATGTATTTAGTATGTTTTTAAAATGTTTTTAAAATGGTTCTGTTATTAGCTATAGCTGTCTTTTTAAAGTGTTTGTATATACTTATGTATTTTAAAATGTTATGTAATTAGCTATACTTATATTTAGCGTATTCTGAGTTGTCACTCGAAAGAGACTATTTTGACCAATAAATTATTCTATTCTATTCTATTCTAATACAACAAACGGGATGTCAGAAGGATTGAATCTTGTTTTTTTATAAATATACAATTTTTTTAGCAGTATTTCTACTTATACTCTTACTTTCTTTGCAGATAATAGTATCATTTCAACCGTAAGCAATGAATTAACAATAATAAATGCATCACAATGATTCAATAGCAATATCTGTATGAATAACTCAAAAAACTGCGTTTGTCGTATTTTTATTGAAATTAAATAATAGTTGCATTAAGAACAATTTGACAAAGTTTTTGGACTCACAATAGACAGCAAAATACGTTGGCACAAACATGGTGATATATTTGCAAGAAAGGTTTTTTCTATATATACTTTTTGAGCAATCTTTCTTACATTATTATGTATCGCATAAAACGCTTAGATTGGCTTATTTTGCAATACGCCAAAACCATAGTATCTCATTCTTTTATTAAAACGCAAATATTTTTACTCTAATAAATAACCATAAAAATTAAATTGTGTTACGACAGTGCTTTGTACATATGTATCAATAAATGGGTAAAACATATAAAATAAAATTGTTACTCATTTAATCAACAACAGAATAAACATAAGCAAAATACTAGGACAAAAGGTAATATTACCTAAATTACATAAGATTAAGACACCAACAGGCTTTAATTTTTTTTTTTTCTGTATTCCAAATATAATCTAAATATACGCGCTTGACCTCTGTCTTTATCAATTCTATATATGCTTAGAAAATCACTTCACAGCAAAATCTTTAACCAAAAAATAATTATAATCCTGGAAGAGAAAAAGAAAGAGATAAATGAACAAAAATGAACGCACAATTGACAACGATCATCTACGCAACAATGTTGGACGTTATAGTATTAGAGCACGGATTAAATAGAGCAACAAATTGTTACAGTTCTGAATTAATAACAACTATAACATCACAAACACTGCATACAACTAGCACATACATGAATGTCACCAAATAAACTGACAAAAAACTAAGTTGAGTACATACTAATAATGGGAAGCAATTATAGAAGCAGCAAAAAAAAGAAAACTAACAAATAAAACTACTAATATAATATGGAGCTATCTTTTGGAGAGAAATCTACTGACCAAAAATGCAAAATTTAGGCTGATTAGAGTAGTGCCACAGGGTTCTACGCTAGGTCCTAAACTATGTAGTTTTAGGATTCGGCTACCGGAAAAAGTGACAATAACAGCATTTGCGGATGATGTGGTTTGGGTAGGGAGGGATATAGACATAGAAGTACTAAATAAAATTTTAGAGTTGGCAATGGAGATGGATGAAAAATAAAGGGTTAGATTTGGCTATTGTACGCCGCAGAAACATGAGGAGATGCTTTGAAGAGAAAAAAAAAAGAGCTATGAGAACAAATTTGTTAAGGATGTGCAGGGTCTTCATGAAGGTGTCGCAGAAGGCACTAGAAGTAATTGCAGCAACACTACCTGCAAATTTGATGGTGCAAAAAAGATTAAGCATAAAGAAAATGGTAAATGAAAAAACTAATAAGCAAAAAGCAAAAAAACGAGAGAGAGAGAGAATATAATATAAAGATGGCAGAGACAGTGAAAAAAATAAGAAAAGGAAGAGTGGAAAAGGAAACTAATACCAGAAATAAAAGAATACAATACAACTATTTATCGGACATGGATTTTTTGGATGGATGAAGAAAGAGGAAAAATGTAGAATTTGTCAAGAAGATACGCATGACGGCGCACAACATACGTTAGTAGAGTGCAAAGCGTAGGAAAAAAATAGAAAAACGCTAGAAAAGGTATTGGAAAACAAAATAGACAAATCTACAGTTATTAAAATATGCCTGAGTGATGAAAACAATTAGAGAGCACTAAGAAACTATGCAACAACAGTACTGAAGAAAAAAATAGAACAGTTTAAAGCTTTAAGATTTAGGTAAACTAAAATGGAAAAAAAACACGCAAATTTAAAGCTACAAAAGACAATAGAAGGAGGAGCAAGAAGCTAAATGAAAGCAAAAAAATATGGAAAAAGTAATAAAGAAAAAAGAAACAAAGAAGGTCAAAACAACTATGCCTGCCAAAAAATGGAAGGTAAACAAAGAGATTAAAAAAGAACATATACTGAAACAGAAATTGCAGAAATAAGAAGGAAAAGGAAAGAACTGCTCAAGGAAAATAAATTGACGGAATTGACTAAGCAATTTCCAAACGGCAGATACGCCATCTTGAGGTTGACAAAAAATGCTTTTTTAAAAATGGTCAGAATATATATAATAGGGGACACAAAGAACTAATCCAAAGATTTAAGAATCTCACTAGAAGTTAAACTGACAAATGTAGGACTACCAAAGTGTGTGAAAATATAAAAAAAAAAACTAAGAAGATACCTAAGAACAATGCAAATATTTAAGCTGAATAACACAAGAATGGGAGAAAGGAGAGTTAGATGCCAGTGTAGGAAGTAGGGCAGAAAAATAGGGTATACAGAGAGATGAACTGGGGACAGCATGTGTTGCCGCAGCAGACTTTTGCAAGGCCAAAACCAGCCCACCTTAAACTAGTATAACATTAAAGAAATGACTAGAACAAATTAACAGCAAGACTTGCGCAGAGATGAAAACCGAAATGTATTGCCATGCGTTAGTTATTCTCAATAGCCATTTGTTAAAGCTAACACCTTACTACGTCTTTAAAATAAAATAAAAATAATAAAAAGCAAATGGTAATTATTTGCCATGTCTGCAAAAACATTACCGATTGCAGACTGCGGGCTAGATTACCAACTTTAAATTTACAATTTTTGTAAAAATTTAAAGGATGCATTAGAAAGTTTTAAAAACATAAACTACCAATAATTACAGATGGTGCTATTTTCTCAAAAACTTTAAACCAAACAATCACTACTAAATAACAATACATATACTCAGTTAAGTGATGTTTCAAATCTGTTTTAATAACTAAAGAAGCTAAACCTCAAACATGGGCTATCTGTGACTTAAACAAAATGCTTGTTTGGAAGAAATATTGTGAACAACTATACAGTGAAGAACAAAGCGTTAACACTAATATACTATACAAAAATAGGGAAAAATAAATGTCCTGGTACAGATCAAATTACAGATTTTTAAATAAATAAAGAAAGATAGCATAAACGCTATCTACCATATTTGCCAACAAATGGGAAACAGGTAGATAAAAACTAAACAACTCTTCCTACACAAAAATGAGTCATTGTTATTATATCTCATACGACTAAAATTATGTTACATATTATTCAACCCAGACTACAACAGTTTACGCTTTGGCACCCCCCAGCAAGCAGTATTTCTTAAACAACAAAAACAAGAGATTCCTATACGCTTATGTACATCTATGTTGTAGATTATGTAAAAGCCACAAACTGTGAGCAATTAAAATCTAGATAAAGACAACAACACACTTTATCCGTCTAATCAATGCTTTTTACTACGATAGTACTGCTGTAGTTAAGATTGATAATAACCTATCATTAAATTTGCTACTACTTGCTGGCACTGAAAAAAACTTATGGCTTTAAGTGAAAGATTAGAGAACATTATTCTAAAATACAGTCTAGAAATAAATCTAACAAAATAAAACTATGATTGTAAATGCAAATGACAACTGGGCAAAAAACATTAAATTGGCAACTTCAAATTTGTAGATAATAGGATCCATAGTCAACAATAGAGATTGTTGCAACAAAAAATACAACGCCAAATTTAACTGAAAAAGACAGTTGTTAATACTGATATGGAAAAACCACAACATAACAAGAAATACTAAAATTAACCTTGTCCAAACACTTGTATTCTGTGTGTTCATATACGGAGCAAAAACGTGGACATTAGTTGCAGATTGTTGACGCGCAAATTTATTTGAAGTGTTGTAGAAGAATGCTGGAATACTATAGAATGCCATGCAAATTAATGTATCAATGCTTAAAGAGATCAAACCCAAACAACAACTTTTTAGTATAGTCTATAGCCTCATTTTAATGTTTTATGGTTAATTGCAAAAAGCAATACTATGGAGAAAATGGCAAGTGAAAGGTCTCTCACTCAATGAACTGCCACAATTGTGATACTAATTTCTAGTCAACTAATTAGTATTTATGTATACAAACTCATGCGCTTATTTTATAATATTGTTAGTTAAAAAATGCAATGCCAGGAATAACAATGCTTCAGTTGTTAATTTATCTTTTATTTTATTTTAAATATGGGCAATTCCATTTCAAACGGACCAGAGCTGGGGGAGGGGGGGAAGGTGCTAATGTATTTTTTTTAGTTTCTATAACTTATTAGTAGTCCTTTGATCGGTATATGAGGGTATAAAACCCATAAAAAAAATTCTACGATTTTTTTAAGTTTTTTTGACGTTTTTTAACTTAATCGCGTTTTTTTAAAAACCGCAATTTTAACTCAAAAAAATAAATTTACTAATGAAATCAATCAGAAATTTTCCGTAGAATCTAAATCTGGCACCATTTCAAGTTATATATATATATATACCCTGTCTATAAGCCGCAAAAGCCATAAAACCATGTTTTTGTTCTCAGTGGGCTGGGCAAAAAAGAGCATTTTTTAATTTTTTTTTAACCGCTAAAGTTGACGTGTTTTGATGTAAATTAATTAGAAAATATAAATTTGTTCTGTGTATTTGGGTTTTAAGCGTCTAAAACTCAAAAAAACTGCAAAAATAAGCCAATTTTTCAACATAAACTTTTACAAATGCACATTTAACAGTTTTCGGAGAAACTATACACCAAATATTATTAAAAAATTTAGTTTTGCAAACAATTGTACATAAAAAATAGTCAGTGTCGTGCTTATCTGGCAAAGAAAAACCCACCTAGAAAAAAAATTTTGTTCAAAATTTACTTAAAAAATTTTTTTTTTTAATTTTTTTTAAAGATTATTTGGATTATTTTTTTTTAAGTTAATTTCAGAAGTTTAACAAAGACATTTTTTGTCGCTTGAACCATTTTTCGGCCATTTTACTCTTTGTTTGATAGTTTTTGCGCCTGCGGCACAAATTTAGACTCGATCTATCGGCGCAAAAATTTAAAAATATTATTATTTTTAGCATTCAAACATAAATCTGCCTGTCGCTTGTTAAAATTTGTTAAAAAAAAGTTTTAAGCCACACCCTAGTGTGTTATAATATTTTTTGTAAATATAAAAAAATAATTAATTTTTTAACGTTTTTTTTGCATAAAAATTTTGTAAACATTTTTTTTAGATGGACTTTTCTATAGACGATGAGTACAACACTGACAATTTCTATGTAAAATTGTCCTCAGAATTCAAATTTTTAATAATATTTGGTGTATTGTTCCTCTGAGCGCGGCTAAACGTGCATTTGTAAGAGTTTATGTTGAAGAATAAGTCTACCTTGCAGATTTTTTTAGTTTTAGACGCTAAAAACCCAAATACACAGAACAAATTTATATTTTTCAATTAATTTACATCAAAATACGTCAACTATGGCGGTTAAATTTTTTTTAAAAAATGCTCCTTTTTGCTCAGCCCACTAAAAACAAAAACATGGTTTTATGGCTATTGCGGCTTATAGACAAAGTATAGACTTGAAATGGTGCCAGATTTGGAATCTACAAAAAAATTCTGGTTGATTTCATTAGTAAATTTATTTCTTTTTAGTTAAAATTGCGGTTTTTAAACAAGAAATGCGATTAAGTTAAAAAACGACAATAAAACTAAAAAAAATCGTAGAACTTTTTTTTATAGGTTTCATACTCTCATATATCGATCAAAGGACTACTAATAAGTTATAGAAACTAAAAAAAATACATAAGTAAGTTTCTCAATGCACCCCCCCCCCCCCCAGCTCTGGTCCGTTTGAAATGGAATTGGCCATATGTTTATTGCATTATAGAAATTTTACACTTTATTTATTTGTTACAACACAACTTTTAATACGTCTAATATGACATATGCAAATTACTTATTAATTAATTAATTATAACACAAAATAAAAATTATTATTATTTAGATTGGATCTGTTCCAAATGGAAGCTAGAAAACATTTTTTTAAATTTAAGCTTAATTATCAAAATGCAGCTACAGTCAATTTATTGCAAGAATTTGAGCATGAAAAAGGAAAAAAAGTTTTTTGACATAGGTTATGAATCCCCGAGTTTTGTATTAATTGAAACACCGTTTTTTCTTCTTCAATTTTTTAAAAAAGTTGTAAGTATGTTTTTCTTTATTTGTTTATTGATTTGGAAAATCGAGCTTTGGAGTTTCTCTAAAAACTGTTTTATACTCAAAAATATAATATATAAAAAAGGTGTACGTTTTAAGTTTGGATATGAGGCTCACTAGTAAGATTTAAGCAGTACATAACTGGAGACCATAGGTGATGCTATTCGGCGCACTGTGTACTCATTTTTATGTGCGGTTAAATCGCTAGAAATTAAGTTAAAATTATCTAGAGTAAATGCCATTTAAACAAAGTAAAACTTAAAAAAATACAACCCTAATACCAGTTACACCTTTTGTACGAGTACGTGTTTTTCTTTGTTTTGAATAACATAGCAAGCAAACTGCACTTTTTATTAACTATATTAATTTTAATTTTATGTAGATTCTAGCCGTGACAGTATTATTTTTTATTATTCTGCATTGGCAGGTTGGGATAGTTATAACAAAAAATAATAAATTAGTTTAGTACATAGCTGAAAATAATAATAATTTTTATCTTTAAACTGTTAGGTACTGTCTTAAATTTTTCATATTTAATATGTATTCAATTAATAAGTTACGCACAAATTTAAATTAAAAAAATAAACGTGTATATTATATTTTGTATTATTAATGGTATATCTACAAATGAATTGAATTTATTTGAAGTTATTTATTAGATATATTAATAATGATATAAGTAAAATAAAAAAAAAATCATTATAATGCATCAATTAGAATTGAATCAAAATATCTTATAATATTTAATATTATTAGCATTGATATGATAGCATTTTAAAAATTTATATGAAAAGATTAAATTTTAATTAATTTGGAGAAAGCAGAAGGCAGCAGTAATAGCATTTTATTAGTGTGCAATTAATGTCATTTTTATGGCAATGTCATCAAATTTATTATGCCAGTAACCAAAACTAAAAGTTCATTATTTTTCAAAACCATTTTTAATTCATTGAAAAAAAACCGATTCGATGCCGTTGATCATTAAAAGTACCCAAGATGTAGTTCTAATTGTAATTTAAAACTTGTATGTATAATAATATACGCAAATGTGCAATTTATTATTCACAACTGGCTTTCGTCTAATCGATTAACATGTAAAACATAAGTAATATATGTTAATATGATGTGGATACTTATACCCACAACAGTTATAATTGTTATAATTATCCCAAAGGAAGCGCACAATTTTCCAAGCAAAAACGATGAACATAAAAGTATTTGGTATTTTCTTCGAACCCATAAAGCGCTGTTATCATCGCGATTTATTTCCGCGACTCCATAAAGAATTCCTCAGCAACGTTTACACGAACGTATTAAATTTATATTTAAATCCGCTTCCATGGAGTCTATTAGAGCTGAACATCACGTAACCATTAAACAACCTTTAATCATTTTAGATCTCAATTATATTTAAGCAGACACAAAAAACTAATTAGATTTGTAATTTACAATTACTATCGAGAAAATGTAATAAGAATCTAAGGTCGTTAGCTTTTATAAATAAAGCAATAAATTTCCGGCGGAGTTGTTGCTAAATCTTAATGACTTGTAGTTCCTCAAATGATTATTATAATTATAGAAATTTTCAGATGAAATATAAATTGAAAATTATGTAAAAAATATTTGGATGAGTATGTGCATGTGTAGATACACATATGCTTGTATTGGTAGATTAATTATCTTATTCATTCGTGTTTAATTGCGCTGCTGGCTCTAATTATATGAATTAAGCGTACCCGGTGAGAAATAAAAAATAACTTAAAAAACGATGAAGTTGTCCAGAGGGGGACCGAAGGGGGAGATGTGAAGGCCCCTTCGGGCTAGCATACAATCTTGTTTTAATATACACATTATGTGGTTCTGTTCGTTTTATTTTACGTACATAATCGCGTTTATTATTCCGGTCCGGTTCTATAAATTTATATATCGTGGCACGGTAGGTTGAACCAGAGGGGTTTGAGGGGGTTCAAGCCGTGGAGCGCGCGATACCTGGCGGCGGCCATTTTGAATTTTTCACGTTTTGAATAAATAAGCTATTAAGTTTTTGTGGGTCGGCCGTGTTGCATCCCCTTGTCGTAAATTATGTTGTTTTCGGCCTCTATTATGAACCACAATGGCCTGGCTAGGGGCCGCTTTTTTAAACCGTGCACCGGGTATGTACAGACTAACCCATAAAATCTTTCAAAACTTATTTTTTTCTTCTATATTGAAATATTCCATGATTCCCGTACGTGTTTGAAATATGTTCATAACAAGAGCCAGACCATGAATAAATTATTATTAATTAATGCTGAAATGCAAACGTTTTTATTGCTAAATTGCAATAAAGTTATTGTTTATTATTATGAATTTTATTTATAAAATAATATATTGAATTATTATTGTAAAATAATCGCATTCATAATTATAATAAAAACTTTATATTACATCATATTATTTTATAGGTTCTCTAAGAATATGATTCAGTAAATAATGTACAGCTAATTTGTAGAAAGTAAAATCAAATTACATACTTTAAGTTTTTTTTGTTAATTTTCTAAACTTATATGACAAACAATAATTCCAGGCACTCAAATCAAACCAATTAATATTAAAATTTATTCTAAATTAACTGATCTTATTTTTGCATAGTTGCAGGCTTCAATCCAGATTATGTGTAACAGATCCTTAAACTCATGAATTCAAAGATAAAAATTCAAACATTAAATAAATAAATCCGCTTCTGTTGATATGACGTTATTGATAAAAAGTTTTCTTATAATCTAATTCACATTGAATGGTTGAGGCTGATACATGTTTGAACTTCATTATAACATTTATAATAAATTTATAATTGACTGGGAAATTAAAATAGTAAAAAAAAAAGAATTATAAACATTAAGTTATTTATTGCCTAGTTTTTTTAATATAAAATAGGTAAAATATTTAATCAATATTGTGAAGAATCTTTAAGACCTGATGCAGTTAGACTAGATCAATTGTTATTTACTATACTAACATTACACTCAGCAATTTAAACTATTATACTTACAAACATTTAAAAAAAGGATAAAAAAATTAATTGGCAAAGTATAAAATTTATACACAATCATTTAATCTAACCTTGACAAAACTAGTAAAAAACTAGTTCAATCACTGTGTACATTTGACAATACAAATAAATTGAATGTGCTATTATGTAAGAGAAGATTATAAAAGCTTAATATCCAGTTGTCAACCAAGATTTCTTATAAGCTCCTATCTTGAATAAAAAGCTTTTTTGCAATAACTTGGTTTGATTGTTGTCAAGATATTGAATAAATAAAAAAGACTGTTTTTAAACACCACCATGAAGGTAGAGTTTAAAGCACGTTTTTTTTATGTGACATATAACAAAATAAGAACACGGAAAACTTTTGCAAACGTATGATTGGAAAAATGTTTGTCCACGCAATTTTCTACGTATATTTTTTATACAAGGCTCCTCCAAAAACTATATAAAGCGTGAAAATAAACGAACGAGGAAGTACAACTGTTGTTATTGCGTGAATTGCTATTGATGTGCATATTCTCTTCCAATTCTCTAATTAACACGTTAATTTTCTATAATGTGTTCACAGTCTGAGAAACAACCGCTTCAATACTATTTATAAATTTCTTTGGTGGGGTAATTTTTTCTTGTAAAGAGCTTTTTTAATGTTCTTGTGGACAATTTATTTTCATTTTGTTTTTTCAATGAGCCTTATTTTACGTAATCTCTTTATAATTTTTGTACAGACCTGATTAATTTTTTTTTAATTTGTTCCTTAAATTATTTACTGTTAATTGACACGCTTCTAAATTTTTCGTTAAAAAAAGTAGTTTTTTAACTTTGTTTTTAATAAGTCGTTTTTTTTGTATCTGTTTTTTATGTATGTGTACGTTGAGAATGCAGGCTCACAGAGATAAATTGGAATAAAACGCACTGGAGCCTTTACCAACAGCATTGTTTTTTGAATACAATTTTATTTAAATCCGTTTTTGCAAATTTTAAAAAAATAATCAATTCTGCTTCTTTCCAAACTTTGCAAAAGATTAAGAATATTTTCAAGAATGTTGGTTTAAAGATTGATCTCATTTGTTTTGACAAATTCTTGCAACCGAGAAAATTTAGAGACGTCTCTGCTCTCAACACAGACTTTAAAATGAAATTGGTTTTCAAAAACCTTTAATTTCTTGTAATTGTGCTTTTACCTTGAAGGGAAATAATGTTTTCATGTAATGTTTCAAACATCTCGAAAAAGTAATTCAATTTAAGCAACCAATTGATATTAGTTTATTGTTGAGATATAAAGCTCTTCTGTAAATGTGACCATCTTTTAATTCTAACAATTTAGTTAAAGTTTTTTCTTTTTCTTCTATGCAACAAAAGGTGATAGTGTTCCATACTCAGATCTTTGAAGGTAATTTTTAAAAGGCGTGTTTGATACGGACTGCTCTTAACATAAGTAATTATTTTCACAACATCATCCAATACAATTTTTAACTCTTGCGACATTTTTCTAGTTGTCAGACAAAGTGATTATTGGTGGCATTTTTTGTCACTCTCTTCATCTTCAACACTTTTTTTTTTATATTTCCAACCATTGCATCTTCTCTATCGCTGCAAATATCCACACACTTGCTTCATTCAAAATCATTTTTCAGTAATATTAGTTTCAAGCACATCAGTCATCAAAAGTTTTTATTTTTATTTGAATTTTAATTAAATGTCTCACAAACACAAGAAAAGCAGCAAGTTCTACAAAGTCGGTACTTTCATCAAGATGTAAACTAACAAATTTACAACTTTTCAATCATTTTTTAAGTTTTTTCTCGACATACTTTAAAATTGTGTAAATTTGCTTGCTTATAATGTTATTTGACTGCTGCACAGTATCAATCTTCTTGGCCGTTTATAGACCTAATATGCAATTCACAACTTCTTACACGCAAAGTTTAATAGGTGTCTCGGCGATAGTATAGGTTTTTTAGCTTTTGCAACGTGTAAACTGAAAATAAATAAAGCTTCAGTTGCATTTTACAAACCAAGCAAGCATCCATAAGCAACAATTTTGTGATAGTTAACGTATTGCCCTTTTTGTGTCAGTTTGTTTCTAACCCAAACAAAGCTAAACAACGTGAGATAGTTAAGATAATATTTTCTTGTTTTTTCTTCAGTTTTCTTTTAGCCGTGAGTTTTAGCAAACTGAGACAAATCAACTTAGATGACTTAAGCTTGCAGATGCATGCTAGAATATTTTGTCTTATACATTGATGCTAGTTGCTATTGAATCCGTTGCTTTAGAAGCTTCAGTGAGTTTACTATCTTTTTGTTTTAAAGACCCAGTTTTTAGCCAATTGTCTATAATTCTTCAATAAAGTAAGGACTCAAATAAATAATATAAAGTTTTTATTACACCTCCATAAACATTCTTGTAAATTGCACTAAAATGCGTGCAAAAATGGATCAGCTTTTTTGCACTAGTGCTTTAGGTTACTAAGAAACAACAAATTTACCGAATAATAAGAAAGCTTGCTAACCAAAAATAAAAACAGGTAATATTATACGTTAACCATTAAGATTGACGCAATACTTCGGCTGTTTGTCATTATTAAACTTTGAGCAAAACTATAACAATTGTTGTTTTAAAAAAATAATTTATAGTACAATAAAAAGTTTACTAAACTTGGAGTGTAATGAAGTAATACTCATAAAATTTAAGCAAATATTTTTACAAAAAATTTACAATTTAATTTTTAATTTTACTAAACAATTGAAAATTTTGTATTCTCATATATTTCATAACACTGGAAATTTTATTGTTTATACGGAAAAAACCTATTTAAATAAAAAGTTAAATTGTGCGAGTTGTGCTTAAAGTTTTATGACACTCAAAAAATGTTATGTATTAATTGTATTATTTATTTTGTTTTGTATTTTAAACTTATGTTTATATAACTAAACATAGTATCAACGACGACGGAGATGTAAAGTTATATTATAAGTTTGTAAAGATTTTATAAATTGCTAGTTTTTTTTTTTTGATACATTGATAGTTGTTAAACAATTTTCCATTTTGTGTAAATGCACAAGAGTATTCCGCTATGAAGGAAATTGGACCTACAGAATTTGAAGCAAATCCAACAGCAGGTTTGCCATAAATTTGTTTGGCAATTGTAATTTGATTATTGGCAGAGTCGGCAATATACCGATCCACGATTTAATCAGTTTTCCAACCACCATGTTTTTTGAGCACAAACTTGCTCGCACTATTATTGGCAAGCATAGTGGTAGATGTACGTCTAAAAGAATGGCCGCTATACAAGCGACTATCAGGAAACTTTAAGAAATTAGCAATACATCTGGAAACATCTTTCAATTTATGAACTCCAACACGCTGCTTTGTGCACTTTTTTTTTGATAATTAATAAAAAGTCTCTGGTGAGGTACATTATTTGGTCTTAATGCTAAATATTAAAAAAAAGTGATTGCCAGCCAGTCAGACATATTCAAAATAGTAAAAATAAAATCACTATGAGTCTTCGTGTCTCAAAGTGTCCCAATAAAAACATTTTTACGAACTTTAAAATTAGAAAAAAAAATATTCCTCGGCACCCACCAGCAACAGCAACTACCACGACAACCTACAAAGCACAATAGATAGTGAATAAATAAACTTTCAAAATACTGCAATTATATATACCTTTTGGAACAAGTACTGATCATCTAGTGCTTCCTTTAAAAAATTCACAAGTTTCTCACCTCCAAAAATCTTTGCTTGTTTGGTTTTATGATCTACATAATTTTTCAAAAACATTGTAACTTTGAAAATTTACTTATATCTATTCCTTTATGAATTTGCAACGTTTTAGAGTAGAAACTCTAACGGGATGAGCTCATATAACTCTTAGCTTTCTCATATGCCGCTTTTGATTTTATTGGTAACAACGCACTATTCAAAAGACACGCTTCATTTATAATTTCCTTTGAAACAAACACAAATTGCTTTTCTTCTGCAAAATCGACTACTTTTGCTGCGAACACTTTTTATACTGTCAATTGAAAAATTGTAAACAAAACAAATCTCCATTGTTACGATACATAACGCAATTTTACTAAACATAAAAAATTAGATTAGAAACACGAAATAAAATAAAATAATATATGCAATTTAGAGTTCAAGCTACATTTAAATCTTTGAAGATCTTGTAATCACAGATTTAAAGTACCGCTTGATCTTTTATTACATAATATATATTTTATTTGCAATAATATAACAAATTTTAACAACAAAGTTGTGTATTAGTCACCTGATTTATCTTTTTTAACATTTTTAAACTACGTTATTAGTGTGATAATTTTTTTAATAAACTTATAATTGCAGTAATAAATAAACTTTAACATTTTGTTTGTTATAATATAAATTGGATATTTTGGTTGCAGCTAGTGCTTTACGATAGCAACGTTACTTCACAATACAACGCTAATGTTCCGTTTTAGGGAGTTGAAAACTGATTGTCTAGAACTACTTCTAAATCTTTTCTTTTGTGTAAATAAAAATAATAATTTTTTTAAACATTTTCTTTAAGTTGTGTCTTTGAACCGATCCAGTTTTTATTATTCTAAACTATAATGAAAATAATGCATATTCAAATATATGTAGATTAACAGTTAATTTCTTTCTTTATTTATTTTTCTTCGTCCTTCAATGATTGTTGAATGTAATTAATTAAACGGTATATAGGACATGTTTTATTTTTTAAAATTACATACAAAATGTGAACGTTTCGAATCACTTCTGGATTCTTCCTCAGCACTAAAATATATAAAAGATAGTAATATGTTTTTAATATGTTTCATATCACTATCTTTTATATATTTTAGTGCTGAGGAAGAATCCAGAAGTGATTCGAAACGTTCACATTTTGTATGTAATTTTAAAAAATAAAACATGTCCTATATACCGTTTAATTAATTACATTCAATTAACAGTTAAATTTGTCGATGAGAACCTGTTTGCAATTATTTTTTGTAAATACTAAACTCTGGTTCGGTCGCAGCAAACCTCGATTCACAACCTTGGTGCTTATCATTATGTTATAAACTATGTCTTACTAGAGCGGTTTGAAGTTAGGTACGAGGTTCAATTCATATCTGATCAAAGCTTTAGAATTTAAAACACTTTAATTTTATTCAACTTTTTTGTTGTTGCTTTGAAATACATAAATTAAACATTATCAAAGTCTGCACGCAAATATTAGAAAAATCGTTGGTAACATTGAATGGAAATAGATTAATATTAATCAAAACTTCTGTAAAATGTTTATAGAGCATTTTGTAAATTAACATACGTTTTTTTAGCAATAACAATAATGTATATAAAAAAACGCATCATTTCTTGTGTGATGAATTTATAACTGTACTTACATAACATGATTTAATCATAAAATAAAGAGAAACCATAATAGATATCAATAGTTATGTTTGTTGTTTACGTTTATATAAAGTTGATTGAGTTTAAATCACGAGATATATGTATATATATATATATATCTCACAAAATGGCATATTAACTATTACTGCTTAATCCGGTCGAATTTATATATTTTCTAAAATACATTTTAATTTTAATCTTATATGATTTTGCGTTAACTTTCAATTAATTTATATATGTCATTATATGCTATCTATCAGATGTTACAATTATATTGTTTAATATAACTAAAATATAATAAATCTACGATTTGGTGCTTCTTTTAAAATTGTATTGACAAATTGCTTAACAAGTTCTGAATTTCATAATGCAAGATTAGTAAAATTAGTTTATGCACGTGATTGTAATTTAGTTTTAAATTGTGTTGAATGAAAGAACATATTAAGTTCTCTAATTTCTGAAAATAATCTACAAAATTTGTATGTATATTAATTTTAATTGAAAAAGTCAGAAGCGTTTGTTTATTAAATAGCTTATTTATTTTGGTCAGTTTTTGCTGTCAGACTAATAACCTATTTCAAAAAATCTGACACGCAACATATCGAAATGCAGGCAATAATACGTTCGCTGCCATACTCAAAGTTTTCACCGAAGTAATCGACAGGGAATCACACACGCTCATATTATATTAGAGTAATAGATGAAATAGTGATTGTCAGATAAAATAAAATAATATACCCGTAGCAACTTTCAAGATATGAATAAATGTATGAAATTGGGAGAAATTTAAAAATAGTCAACCTTTCTATATTGGCATAATGATATGAAATAAGAATATCGTAAATTGTAGTGTATGATATTGCTTATTATTTAAAAATATTAACATGAATAACAACTAATGCTAAAAATGCAATCACAATGAAAATCGTCGGGCAATTAGAATAACAAAGCCTATGAATCTATATTAGCATACGCTATAAATTATCTAAAAATTATAATCTAGATAAATATAGACACAGCACGACAAATTACCAAACACATTTTCTTAACAATATAAATTAAATAATACAAAACAACGTGGCCGCCGACGGATCGCGTGCACGTCAACTTTTCCGTCCCGTTTTTCCTGTAGGGTATCGACTAGCTAACATGAGATGGACGAAGGCGCCGTGGGGCGGTCGTGCATACAACGGGGTTATGATTGGCAGGTACAAGAGACAGATTTCGTTGTTGATATTGTAATGCATAATACATTAGTTATTGTGTTGCTGACAAGTGATGACGTCCAGTTATGTTATATTATTGTCCTTTGGGGGTTATCGCGGCATACGGTGTGGGTGGTCGCATCACAATGTATATGTTTATATCAGATTATTGATAAGAGAATAATGAACGTTAATATACCCTTTAAATATGACCCGGCTGTGATTGTGTGTACATGGATGATTAATATTTAGGAAGGGATGATTAGGGAAAATTATGATTGATGGAGGACGGCGATCAACTTGACTTTTGATCTTTATTTTATATTATATTATACTCTATTTTCTACACGTAGCTTTTACTGCATTTCAATTAAAATATACATATGAAATATACGTATTTTGTTATGAATATTGCCAAATAATATTGTCATAACTTAGCAATATGTATTACGTTTTTAATTCTAACTATATATATCTAACCAAGTCTTGTTGCCTAATTTTACTGAATATTGTTTTCAAGTTCAATGTTTAATAATGTATACAATTTTGTGTCATTATGTAGTTTTCTTTTTAAGTTTATTATTGTATTAATTTTTATATTGATTTAAATATTAGTGTAAATTTACTAGGTGCTGTATTTGCAAAAAAAATGCAATCGTGATCAAACAGAAACATTTATGGGCTAAAGCTAGGTTTTGGACAAGCACATTACAAGCTTAAATACCTTTATCATTAGCCCATTATATTATTTTTTGAATGTAGGCCTTTTCCAGTTGTTTTTGTTGTTTCCGATCTTGAGCTGTTTAGATTTATTGCTGTTGCCTAGAAATTGTTGTACCATTGCAAAGGTGGACTTCTTCTACGTTTTTTTGGCTTGTACTTGTAATATTTAATCATTCTTCTGTTCTATTTTATTTTATTGCTTTTCACCCATAATGCAAACATTGGTGATTGTTTTTATTCGGTCATTACGATATCTATTTCTTTTTGTTATCCATACTATGGGTTTTTCTACTGTTCTTTGTGCGACTTTTAATGGTTCAATGATTTTAATTGTTGTTCTCCAGTTATCTGCACCATGAGTTATGACAGGCAGTATGCATTGGTAAAAAGTTTATAATATTAGGTGCTGGTTAACTTTATATTTCTTAAAATGAATGCTAGATAGAAGAAGAATATGGACACCCTGTAGGGTCAGGTTATTACTGACTTAAAACACCACCTGTCTCATTTTTTTTTTTTTTGAGGTAGTTGTATTGCGGTCTTGCTGGACTTGATGTACACCTCTAATGTTTTACTTTTTTAGCAACTCTGTCTTTTTATAAAGTTCAAAATTTTATGCCAAGGGATTACTTTTAGCTCTACTTTGGTTTAGTTGTGTTTGCCAAAGGCTGTGTGTTTATAAACTTTGCATTCACTCAGCAAGTGTAGAAGAGTCTTATTTCTTTCTCTATCATATGCATGTGCTCGTCAAGACCACAGTGTCGGGTTATTGTTCTTTAATCTTTTGCAGTCTAATCCGACTCAATTATGTTACAAAGGTTTTGGTATTATGGAATAGCTTTTTTAAGAACATTCTTAAGTGTCAATCCTTTGCAGTTTTTCCACAAGTTGCTGTTTTGTGATTTCTTCTGCAGATTATTTCTTTTTAGGTCTTGTATGGAACTCTAAAAGCAGATTTTGGTCTAGTAAATGCTCTGGTTATTTTTTTAGCAAGTTAATTTGTCATAACATTTCTTTTGATCCCTTAATTTTTTAAGTTGTATGCAGAGGCTACAACCTGCAGAGTTTGCTTTATCTGGTTATTAGTCTGTTGAGGTATAGTCTTGCTTGAGTCATGTCCTTGGCGCATTACTTGATGACCTAAAAAAACAAGGCATATTTGCTCAGGAATAATAAAGTTTGCATTTTTTGGTCTTAGTTTTTGTAGATTCCACCCATTCTGATCTTTGACCCAATTTGTGTACCAGATAGTTTTCTTGATTGTTCCTAGGTATCTTTTGTTTGTTCATTCGTTTTGCTGCAGAATTATATTATAAAATGTTTTTTGATGCAATGGCCCAATCTCATTATTATTTTTTTTATGCCAGATATTTGTTATGCTAGGTCTGTGACTGTGTGTTTATTTATTTGCAGTCTCTATGATTGCCTTTGTTGTTACCATCAAGTAAATTGGCGGCAACAATAGTAGCATTTTTACAGTTGCTGTGGGCGTCGTTTTTATTTTAAGTTTTTTTTTATGCAAGCGCTTTATATGTAATAATGAGTTTTACTACTACTATATATAGCCATTTAGTCATATAAGGTGTTAGTCCCGATATGCGTCCAACCATCGTTTTGCTTACAAAGAGCCATTTGGGTAAATAGCTATGTGTGTGTGGAAGTTTAGCTAGGTATCAAGTGTGACTGCCAGATATTTTCTCCTTTTGTCATCGGGAGCGTAACTCTATACATCTTCAATATTTTTAAGTCTATGGTATTCCGCCGTCTTGGAAACGGTACAAATGCCGTTTTGTTTAAGTTTATTGATAGCTCTTTTGTTACGCACCATCTTTCTACAGAGTTTAGTACACTCTGTATCATGTTTGACACTGTTGTCCCAAACTTTTTGTAAACGAGAATAGTGAGATTATTGTCAACTTAAGACAAAAATGCGCCTAACGTTGTTAAGTACCTGTAATAAGTTGTCCATTACAAAGGAGCATATCAAGGGTAATAGTACACTTACAGGTTTTTTTATATAATGTTATGGTTACAATCTGGATTTCAAGTGACAAGAAAGTCTATTTTTTGGCTTTCTCCGATGTCTTATTGAGTTTGAGTTTAAAGGCAGGATTGTCAAATGCCGTTTTAATACCCAGAAAAGCTATACTTTTGGATTAGATAACTTTTTGCACTTGTTTACTAGCTCATGTATAGCAAGTTTTCAAAATTTGGTAGGCACACTGATGCTACTGATGCTGGTGTAGTGTATATGTGTAACAATTTTTTCCAATAGTATTTGTATAAAAGATGTCTAACTAATTGGCCTGTAGCATTTAGCCAAGGCATACGTGGGTTGTCTTGGCTTTACTGCATATGCTTGCTTTGAAGATCTTGTATAAAAGCTTTTATAGAACTTTTCTTTAGCATAATATTGGCTCCTGGCGACTTAAGTGGTTTGAATATGTTTAATTTTATTTAAAGTTGCCTTGATTAATTATGGTTTTTGCTTTATTCCGTTTTTTTTAGTTTGTATTTTGATTTGGCAATTCTAGTTCTTTTGGATTACCGCCCAGGTTGTAGTGATTAGTGTACTTGACTACTTCACCCGGGGTTTTAGGTTCAAGTTTTCTATTTAGAGGGTAAATTTTTCTGGTTGCAAAAAAAGTGTTATGATGAATACGTCTTTTTTTTAGATAAAAAGAAAAACTTAGGAGGTCCCGTGTACTGCCTTGATGTTACGTTTCAAACCCAATCATTTAAGTTGGAATTCCTGAATTTGCTGCAAAACTTATGGTGTTAGTAATTATCTTTGGCAGCAGAAATAAACCGACGATAAATAAATAAATAAAAGGTCTTCCAAACTAACAGAGTAGAGCCCGAGAAGTGTGTCTGCAGCAGCTTTTGCTGAGTGTTCTCAACCGACTCTGTAATTTTTGTTTCTGATAAAAAAAATCAATTTAATGTTCCTAGTGCAATCTTTGCCTAAAGCTTTTTGAAGGCGGGAACATGTGGGACCATTTTGAGCATCTTTTACAATTATCTTCTTTTAATTTTCTTTTTATTACGTTGTTATATGCTGTAAGACTGGTTCTATAATGCACGTACGTAAAAATTCTAGATTTATTTATTTGAAATTACGTTAAAGTTTGTGAAATATATAGTTGTATACTTACCTTCTATAAACTTTGTTTGTACCTGAATAACATATTGTCATTGATTATTTATCATCATTTATCATCATTTAATTAAAATGTATTATAAATTAGAACATGTCAGAATTAATAACTGACACAGTAATAAACAATCCAAAATTAATTTAGGTATTCTTTAAATTATTTGAATTTAAGATTATATTGACGGTTGCATAGTTTTCAACTTGACCCGAAAATTAAGCAAGAAATACATTGGCCGATTGCGACTAATCAACGCATAAGATTAATCGTTTTTGCATTTGCCCCGTCAAGCTCTTTATTCAACCAACCAGTCTTGTTTAGGGTGTGTTTGATAAAACTTGGATTTTTTTTTAACTTTTTTTGTTCGGTATGTTTGTTTGTTAATTGTCACCTTTTTTTCTAAATATTTATATACGAGTAATTCCATTACTTTTCGACTAATTTCAAAAAGTGAACCTCTTTGATTTTGCTCAAACTTTCAGGGATCAAATTATGGATAAAAAAAATGAGATTTCCAAATGTTTGTACCATAGAATATTGCCTGTTCAAAATGACACACATTTATAGGTCATAAATTTTACAATAAAACGTCTTTGTAGCTTATTTTGTATTTCAATTTTTGGGCTTCTGAAAAATGTTAAAAAGGTTCACGATGGCTCAAATTGTTTCTTATTAAAGGTACTTTAAAACTCTAATTTTTATGTTTAATATCGTGGCAGTCATTTTGATATATTTAGCTTCAAACATTATTCCAAAAAAAACCGGTAAATTTAGCCGAATCGCAAAACTTTGCTTTCTTTAAACCGTTCTAACTTTGTCAAATCTTAACAAAATTTGATCCACAAGGTCTAGATTTCTTTGTGTTTTATTTCTTTTTAAAGTGATCACACAAAACTAATAGAATCAATACGTATACACCACTATTTTGATGCAAGAAGTTGCACATATTTTTGCGATCTTCAAAACTTGTAATTTTCAGGTCCCAAAAAAGCGCTGTCATCATATGTCGATTTTAGTCAAAATTTCAGTAAATACTCTTTAGAGCACAAGAAAAAAGGTTATCTATATGAGAAATGGTATATCGGGCATTATCAAGAATATTTTAATATTCAAAAATTGGCAAAATTGGCAAAATTGGCAAACCGCACATTTTTGTATCTCAATTATTGGGCCTTTAAAAAAAAAAAAAAAGGTCCACGATGGCTCAAAATATTCCTTATTACATGAACTTTAAACCCCATATTTGTTTATTTAATGTTGGGGCAGTCATTTTGATATATCAAGTTTCAAACATTGTTCCAAAAAAACCCGTAAATTTAGCAAACTGCAAAATTATATTTTGTTTAAACCGTTCTAACTTTGTCAAATTTTAAAGAAATTTGATCCAAGAGGTCTACATTTCTTCGTGTTCAATTTTTCTTTAAAATTATTACACATGACTTATAGCATTAATACATATTTACCACTATTTTGATGCAGGAAAATTTTTAGGTCTAGAAAAAACGCTGTTACCTTATGTCGTCAAATCTTAAAGAAATTTGATCCACAAGATCTAGATTTCTTTGTGTTCAATCTTTCTTTAAAGTAATCACACTAGACCTATAGAATCAATTCATATTCACCACTATTTTGATGCACTTGTTTTTGCAATCTTCAAAACTTTTTATTTTCAGGTCCCAAAAAAACGCTGTCACCCTATGTCGATTTTAGTTAAAATTTCAGTAAATACTCTTCAGACCACAAGAAAAAAGGTTATTTACATGAAAAATGGTATATCAGGTATTATCAAGAAGCCATTGAGAAAATGCAACTCGTTGTGCTGCGTCACCTGGTTGTAGGTGTTGTACTTTTGATAATGATATGGGTGAACGTTTTCACAAAAAACGCTTAAAAAAAGTTGCTTTCTGTCGGGAAATAATAATTGCTAGGGCATTACCATTACAGAATCCGTAAACAAAAATGATATCTGCGTATTCTCCGTTGGTGAACAGCATTTTTTCAAATTTGACTAACCGAACCAAAGAAAACTGTTTTAACAAGTATCAAAAACTTCATCAATGTACACTTGTTAAAGTAATGTTGTTTTGTTTGTGTTTTTTTGTTAAATAAAAAGTTTTTTAAATATTTTGTGTTTGTTGACTATCTCAAAAACCAAGCAAGATAGACAAAAAGTGATTTAGATTTTCTGAAGAGCAATGCCGATTTTTGAATATAAAAAAATTCTTGATAATGCCCAATATACCATTTTTCATATAAATAACCTTTTTTCTTGTGGTCTAAAAAGTATTTACTGAAGTTTTGACTGAAATCGACATAAGGTGACAGCGCTTTTTCGGGACCTGAAAATTACAAGTTTTGAAGATTGCGAATACATGTGCAACTTTCTGCATCAAAATAATGGTGTATACGTATTGATTCTATAAGTATTGTGTGATCACTTTAAAAAGAAATTAAACACGAAAAAATCTAGACCTCGCAAATCAAATTTTGTTAAGATTTGACAAAGTTAGAACGGTTTAAAGAAAGCCAAATTTTGCGATTTTGCTAAATTTACGGGTTTTTTTGGAATAATGTTTGAAGTTTAATATATCAAAATGACTGCCACGATATTAAACATAAAAATATGGGTTTTAAAGTTCATGTAATAAGGAATAATTTAAGCCATCGTAGACCTTTTTATCTTTTTCCAGAAGCCCAAAAATTGAGATACAAAATAAGCTAAAAAATTGTAAAATTTCTGACCTTCAAATGTGTGTCATTTTAAACAGGCAATATTCTAAGGTCCAAAATTTTGGTAATCTTATTTTTTTATCTATATTTTGATCCCTGAAAATTTGAGCAAAATCAAAGAGGTTGACTTTTTCAAATTAGTTGAAAAGTAATAGAATTACCCATACATTATTTTACTTTTTTATATTGGTTCTTTTTGATTGTTATACATTATTTGTATTTTGATATATTTTTTTGGTTACTTGTTTTACTGTTTTTAGTATTACAGTTATCAGTTTTGTATTGGAATCATCTACAAGTTTGTTGTTACTGTCTACACCCAAATTTGTTTTAATAATTATAATCTTTTTTTTTTTCAGTTCAGTTCCACTGCTGTACGTAATAATTCATGCTAATAAAACAATAAAACAATTTACTATGTTTTTATCGCAAATTTATTCTTACGAATACTTTACTAGTTTTTGCTTTACTAAACCGATCTACAGATGAAATAAATTATATGACTTTAGAGCATATTCCTGAAGAAATAATAAATTTTGCCACGCTAATCGTTGTTTTTTCTTTAACTTTAGATAGTAAAAATTGCCGTACTGGCAGATTTAATATCATTGATAATTGTGACCTCTGCTACGTGATAATTCATGGTAATGAAATAATAAAACAATTTACTATGTTTTTATCACACATTATTCTTACAAATTTCGGCTTTACTAAAGTATTAGTATAGCAGAAACTAGTAATGTATTTGTAAGAATAAATTTGGCAACGTGTGACGTCAAACTTAAATAAAAATTGACTATGAGTGCCAAGTATTGAGCTTGTAATTGCAAATGTTGTAGTTGGTAACTATGGCTAAAAGTTTAACTTTTGTTTTGCTTACTTTTGTGTAAACTAACTAAATATGATAAATGCTGTATAACAAGATAGAGTAGTGTAGCTAGGTTTTTTAGGCTTTAATGCAAAATATTGAGAAAGATTTTGTTAAATGTATATATATATATTTTCAATCTTGATAGATAAATGTACAACAATGTGTTATAACTCCTAAAAGCGTTGCTTAATACCACGGGTGCTATGCGGTTGTCCAGGTGCTGTAAGAGTTACTTGTGTTTTTTTTTAAATTGATTTTTTGTTTCTTGTGTCTAGATGTTTTTAGCTAGAGCCAGCACAAGTTTGTTTTTAAGACAAATTGTTGAAAATTGTTGGGTATTTCTGACTAACATGCTTTTTGTAGAGTAATGTATTGACGTTGTGGTTACAATGTGTGGCCTGGCACTAGCATTAACTGCCTGAACTATTTTACTTTTACCACAATGCATAGAAACAAAATCATCAAAGTTTTAATTAAGGTACACAATCTAAGCCGTCAAAATGATTTGTGCTGCATCTATATCTCTGATGATGCCGTTAATAAAAATGTTTAAAGTCGTTTTAGAAAAAAGTGTGTAAAATTGATTTTAAAACGTACTTTTTAACCTTTCTTTAAGGTTTTAAAATAAAGTAAGAAAATATTGAAGGAGTAACCAGACTAAACAAAATGAAAAAACGATAAAATACGGCCGGACTAGAAGTAGGAAGCATCCACACGAAAATCGAGAGAAAGCAACTGGGTTGGTATAGATGCCAAATAATAGACAGACAAAAGTAGTGTGGAAAACCAAAGTCGAACGAACAAAGAGAAGAGGAAAGCTTCCAAAAAAATGGGAAAACGTAATAGAGGACATACTATTAATAAACAACATAGGACAACTAAAAGCAAATGATATGGCAATGAACAGAAAGCAGTGGAAAGAATTTATAAAGACAATAAAATAAAGAAGAAAATCTTGACATCCAATCCAGGGTAAAACAGATTTAAATAGAATATATATAAGAAAATATTATAAAAAAGTTATATACTGTTTTCCTTGCACAAACGCTATCTCTAAATCTTGGAAAATATTTCGAATTAGTCTTAAAATTTAAAAATACAAATAGTTGCTTGTACAATACAAGCATCACTTGTATTTCTTTGTAATAAGTTTTTACTTGGCAATGCAAACTTGTGACTTTATATGCTACGTGTGGTCTAATTTCATTTTACATCTTGTTATTGGCATAGCTATCATAAAACCAGCCGCTTTTCCTCACTTAACGTTAAGTTAGTAAAGCTCAATCACAATGTAAGTACTTTAATACGCAAATTGGACGTAATGATACATTTAGTACAAATTTTATGTCTATGAGAGTAGCGCAGGTAAAGCTGATATTGCATAAAGTTAGATCATTATTAAAAAATCTGTTAATTCAAAAACTGCTTCAAACAAATTGCATTATTGCATCTCATTTAATTAAAATAATTTGGAAAACACCTTTAAGTTGACATTTATAAATAGTGTTTAATAAAGTTAGTTTTGGCATTTTATGTTTAATTTTTAATTTTAATTTTATCTTAATTTACAAATTAGTAAAAAATAATGCTTTTCAATTTAAATTTTAACATTTGATTTTACATAAAATTAATTAAAAAAATATACGATGTAACTATATAAAAGAAAATTTTGCCAACAATGTGTTTTATTTATTTATTTCTAAAATATTTAAATGAGTGAATATTTTCAGCTGCAATATCAATTGATTTTGTGCTAGTTTATGCAACATTTTATCAAAAGACCAAGCAAAAAGTAAAACAATCGAAACAATTTGGCAAAACTATCAGATATATTGAAACCTGACAAATTAAGGGAAGACTTAAGACCAATATATGACTGTAGCAACAAATAAATAAAAAAACCTATATCTATTATATAAAAAAACTCAATTCAATAATAAAATAGTAATTTGCACTTTTAAAAAGATCAACATACCACGATCTAACTACATACGGTACAGATCTAAACTATCTATTACAGCAAAAGTTATGGTTATGGGTGTTTTATTAAGAAGTAATTAGTTTAGACTAAAAACATTATTTATGAAATGACACATCCTTTAAGCCATTTACCTCAACTACTTTTGCAAACCGCAACCCTTTTCTCAGCATTTTTTATTCTAGTTTTAATAGATACATACTTATTTCCGCAACTGGAGATTTGGTGTTAACTTTGAAAACGTGAATTGTTCTGGCTTATTGGCATCGACTTTGTGTATAGATAACCACAAAGAAAAAAATCTAAATGCATCAAATTGCATGGTTTGGCCAGTTAATGTTATTTTTCAAAATTAATCAACCAAAAAACTGTAAACTGACTGTAATGCGATTGTTTTACTACTTGTATGGCACGTAGTACCATCTTGTTGAAAAAAGAAGTTTCCTATATCCCTACTTATTATCTTAGACAACAAAAAAATTGGTTTTAGGTTAAACGAGTATAGATGTCTTTACATTTTGTGATAAAGTTTTAAATAGCGAGTTTACATGGAACACGATCAAATCACTGCACAATGCTTTTGAAATGTATTAATGAAAAACGGTAATTTTATAAAAAAAATTAAAGATTTATATGCAAATTGCAACTGAGTATTGTACCATTATAAAATATAATAGATTATGGATGACAAACGTCAAATAAAATAGTCACTTTTTAAATTATTTCAGCTATTAGGATCCCAATCGCAAAATTGACTTTAGTTAATTTTTTTTAATAATTTGTATCTTAGTTTAATAATGTACATTGTTTACTGTTAATTTTTTTTTTGTTATGTTGATAAAATTGTTACTGCTGTCAAATTAAGTTGATCATCTAGTTGAAATGTCATTGCAAGATGAATTAAGATTGTGGTACGTATTGTGAATAAACTACCTAAGTAGATTGTCTCGTATCGTCAGTGTACTGAGCAATTTTGACACAAGGTCTGATGCTGAACATACTGTATGTTTGATACATACAAGTTAAAAAACATTGGAGATAATACTGAACCTTTGCCTTTATTGTGCGGTAGACACGGGCTCAAACAGCTTTACGGCCAGTTCTTCTTTTCACGTAAAAAACAATAACTTTGATCAATTATGGGTTAAACTTGAAACGCTGGAGTAGACCTTATAAAAGGCGTTGTCCACATTTTAAAATATGACACCAGTGTTTTAATACAAAACCAGTTTTTTTGGTCAGGTAAGTTGATGGGTTGTGGAAAACCCATATCTAAAACCACGTTGATGAATAGGCAACAAATTGTCAGTAGCCGGAACGTCCCGGATTCTATCCAAGATTACAGTTTTTTCCATTTTACTTAGGATCAACAGAAGACTAATCGGGCAGTAGTTTTGTTGGAAAATGTCCTTTTTATTAAACTTTGTTAAGAATGCAATCTGGACCTTGTGCCAATTTAGATTTAAAATGAGTGATGATATCTCACTCTTAATGGCCAAACCGAACTAAAAATTGGAACAGAGTCAATGAGCTGCAAACATTGTTTTACCTTTTTGTATACCCTGTTTACGTGTTCCAAAAGAATGGATAAACTTGTTGGTCTCTCTAGCAAGACCCAATCAATTTACTCTAATCTTTAGCAAAGACTTTTTTATTGCAGGCAAAGTGAGGCTAGTAAAGTTAACAACGCAGTCGAGTTGGTAGACTGACTTTCTTTAACCCCCTAAAACTACTGGACTGTGGTCTACTGAGATTATTAATGATTGAAGTTTTAGCTGAGATGTTCTTAAATAAAGCAATGTTAAGAACATTTTTAGGAAACTTTTAGTAGTTGTGATAAGTTGGCATGTCTAGTCTTATTACGGTATAGCTTTTACCTTGCACGTAAACAGTACTTTGCTTTTTAAATTTGTAAGTCTACTGGATGCTATAAGTTAAAGTCTTTTGCAACAATTGTTGAAAACTGGCCGATTAATATACATAACTTAAAAAGTTGATATCAATTTTAACAGCCCCAGACTAGAAACATTAATTGTAATAAAATTAGCTTCCAATTCAACAGTTAGAGACATGGAGGTATTTGAGTGGTCAGTTGATCTTTTGACAAAGATTGCAGTTTCAGTTTGAAATGTTGTAAATTTAACTAGGAGTTAAAAGAGGTTTAGATAATAACATCTTATCATTGTTATTTTTAAATAAGAACGCCTTTAATTTTTCTTTTTTTTTTAATTTATGTTGATGTAATTTTAAAAGCAGATAAGAAACAAAATGTCTTTATTAGGCATTATAACTATTATACTGAGAGACTCAAGATACAGTTTTTTGAAATCTGTTTTGCCTGCTACCTTCAAAATTTCCAGAAAGTTTTTGCGAGCATCTACTAATAATCTACCAGTTTTTTTTAATCTAAAAGTGATGGTTGAGTTCCAAAGTCGCTGCCATAGCAAATTTTTTTTTGAAACTCGGAGATTGCTCTTGTCTGGATTTTAAGGAGCTGACGTTTTGTTTTTGCTATTATTAGTCTAAACCAATGCTTGTTTGTGAACTGTAATATGGCACATTTTTAGAACGCTGTAGGATCAAACCTTTTGCATTTTATAAAAACAAAGGTACATGGCACTTTATTGCCAAATGCCAACCAACCTTTGATTTACGGCATTGGTTAATAATAACTAATTTACGTTTAAATTCTTTGTTAATTTTGAGGTTGAACAGATATTTTACCAAAAAAATGTTTTGGCTTTTAACCGTAATGATGAATTGGACACCCTTTCCTTTCTCCCCATTCTCTTTACTGAAGTAGATTTAAAACTGTTATTAACAAATTGGTCCTCGTTTTTTCTCGGTTACCGGGGAGAAACCAGTTAACAAAACTGGTATAAACCCAAATTTATACGTTTGTTTTGGTCATTTTGTGTGCCAGAAGCTATGTAATAGGGCCGTAAGACACAGTTTTATCTAAATTTGAATTAGGTTTTTTTTTTTAATTTAGCCAGTTTTTTGTTTTTTGGAAAACTGAGTAGTAAATTGGGAGTTTTTATTTAGACGTCTTCTGTCTTAAGAATTTTTGGTGTAGAAATAGATGTTTGGTTCTGTTTTTGAGCTGTCATCGACGTTGTTCAAACTTCAGCATTTAGAAGATTGTGATAGTCTTTGTCGGTATGGAAGTTGACTCCGTTGGTTTTTGTAAAAAAAAAAAATATTAATCTGACTTGCTGCGGCGGTAGACGATGTGCCAATCGTCATGATGGTTCTACCACGGTTTAATTAGTTAAAGAATGTCTGAAACTTGTTTTGCACTTTTATCAAGGATTTGGAAAAAAACTACACGTGAGCTTAAAGTACTGTAATCTTTTTGCCTGTTGTCTTCCGTTTTTGCCTGGCCAAACAAAACTTGGACTTTTGTTGTTTTGGCATTATATGTAAATGTTATTAGTTAATTATGAAATTATTTAATTTAATTAAAAAAACTTTTATTGATCCTTGGCCGGGGTAGCTTTGTTAGCTGGCTAGTTTTACTGCTGGCTGGCTCTTGCTGCAAAGTTTTCTCTTCGGCTGTTAGCAGTCAAATTCGTGCACAAGTTTGAATAAATAATTCTGTGCATATAAACATAACTGATGATGTAAATTGTAAATAATTATACATACGCCTGCAACTTAATACTAGGTATATGTCGTCATTAATCGGTATTACTTACACCATCAATTGTGTATAAACACAATTGATGGTGTAAGTAATTACAGAATTATTTTTGTAAATTTGTCTTTCGTTATCATGCAATGCCGTAGTCATACAAGGCACACTGACGAGGTTTGTAGAACCAAAACAATTGTCTGTGCTTGATTCTTGGCCGGAGTGATTGTATTTCGACAAAAAAATTCCAACATAATTTCAAAATTTAATAGAAAATTGAAGGTTTTGGATTTCTATATATTTTATTAGATTGGCAATTTCATTCTGTACACGTTGCAAAAAACCGATTTTAAAAAGGAGTTAAATTGCGCGAAACATTTTTCTTTCAATTTAAAAAAATGGGTTTTTCTTTGAAAATAAATTAAACAAAAAACGCATAGAATTTTGAGTATGACTTAAAAGTTTAAAAAGATCAAATTTAAAATGTTTTTTTATGCTTATACTAATAATGAGATAAAATTTGAAAAATTTTGGATTGTATGTTTATTACTTGCTAGCGCGGTTGTAGTCATTGTTTTAATATTGAATTTTTGATCAATCTTTGACTATTAGTAAGGGAATTAGATAAATTAAGGTTTTTCAAAAAAGTTAGAAACAAGGTTCAATTGTGTTGAAGTGAGATTAGATTATTTAGAATAAATGATAGTAAAAAAAAACGAAAATTATTAATATTAAATCAATTACTAAAAAAAAAACTTACAAAAAGAAAACAATTTCAGAAATTTGAAAATAAGCATGCAGCAATGTTTTATTTTAATAGCTTTTGAAACAAAAAATGCCGCGTTTGTTACCTTAATGCGTGAATATACTGCAATAAGTTAAACACGTTGAATTAAACGTGTTTAACTAGGCTCCAGTTTCCTACTTTTATTATATTTTGAGATTAAACTTACCTATTCTTAATAATAATAATCACACAAATCTGTAAATATTACTTATTTATAAAAAAAGATATTGAAATCAAATAAAATAAAGTTGTTGGACAAGTGATAACTTTTGTATTAGTTTTTAAAGTAATATCTTCACTGACTAACAACTACCCAAACTACTACGTCTATTATATTTTATTACAAAACTATATTTTTAAATTATATTATATTAAAAACCCATGAACATTTAATAATCCGTAATTTGTTAAATTCCTTTATATTTATATTGTAGTGTAAATAATAGTAATAAAATAAAAAGAAAAAATAACTATAAACATGTTCATTAATAATAAGAGACATAAAACGTGCACCATCAACCAATTAAAGAATTTATAAAAGAATTCCATATAACCTTTCTGAGAAAGGCAATTTTATAATAAAACTTTTCATGAGCTTTACGTTACGTTTATTACGGAATTGCTGAACTTTAAAGAAATTTTAACCACAAAATAATTTTATATAAAATATATGAAAGGAGTTTTATCTTAAAATAAGGTTAATGTTCAAAGTGCTCAATCTATTGGTTGCTTCACTTAATTACTTTTAAAGGAATAGAAAGATGATGAGCCAAACATGACATGTACAGAATGTTTCTTCTGAATATTAAAGATGTAATGAACCATTTTATAAAGTAATAAAACATTGAAGTTTGATATGCAAAACGTATAAATGTATGTATATTATTGTGTGTGTATAATGTAATAAATTTGTTTCAAGTTTTAAAATGTGATATTTGAAAATTATTTAGTAAAACTAAACGTTTTCTATATAATATAAATGTATTTTTTCTGATTTCTTTTTAAAGTAGTTTATTTTTGTTTGCCGTAATATAAAATTTGCTAATGAATTGCTAGCTAACAGAAAGTAGGATTTGAAATATCCATTAGCAATTATTTGATTTCTTATTATACCTTCTCAATTAAAAAACACAAATGTTTTTTCTACGATGTTGTAACTTAACGCAAAAATTGAAACGTTTATCAAACCATTATTTTGTCGCTGACTTTTTTAACATACTTAAAATTAAATACTATGATGTAAAGATACACTGTATTTTATTAACGCTTTGTTAATAGAATATGGCGTTGTTTTTGAGAGGTTCTTAGTTTTGTTAATTTAAAATATGTGTAGTCAACTACATTATTTTGCTTATTTTGTAGGAAACAATTATTGAGTAAACTCAATTCAAACTAAGTAACATTTTCTTTATTTTGGATTTTGTTTTAGTCATTCATTTGTTGTTTTAAATATTACAATTTAGTTTTGAGTAGAAATGAGTTCAAACTGTATTGTTGCAATTTTTGCGAGTTTTTTTAATATACATTTTTAATTTTTGTAGAAAGTTAACTTAAACTATTACTTGTGCAAGAAACACAAAAGCATCTACATACATTCTTAAAAAAATAATAAAAACATATTTTTAATGTACAAAGTAACTTTTGAAAAATATTGCTAGTAAAGTATAATGTTTTATTAACGTACATGTCAATTTCAACCTTCTACTTTAATTAGTCTTGTAGTAATATCTAGACAGACATCGTTAGGTTTTACCTATACCAAATTTGAAAAAAAATATTGAGTTCAAGCGGTTATCAATTTTTTCACATTATAAGGTCTTACTTACTCATAAAATTAAACAAAAATTGGATGGTGTATACAATGAAGATTTACTTTTTTATTGCACTGTAAAAAAATGAGCCAAATGGTTTAAGATGACCTACGAGTTTTTAGAAGATGACTCACGTTGTGGTCGACCAGTTGAAATGATCATAAAAGAGTCAATTGCTTTTATTGAAAAACTAGTCCAAAAAAACTAGTACTGATCGCCGACTAAAAGGAATTATATATGACCATTTGGGTATAAATAATGTAAGAGCAAGATGGGTTCTAAATTTTGACTTTAAAGAAAAAAATGCGACGGTGAATGGCGCTTATTATAACACCTTATTACATAAAAGGAAAATATTTGAGCAAAGCGTCAAGGCAAATTAACAAAGAGTCAAAAAAACTATTTTTTTTTTGTAATTTAAATGCATCAATCATTTTAGCTGTGTTTAAACTATTTTTTAATTGTTTTATTAAATTAAATAAAATTCTTAATGAACTGATACCATATTTTAGAGTTTATGCAAAGTTTATAGATGTAAGCTAAGCAAGATTGCATTTTCTACCCATATCAACAACTACTATTGTGAGGGCAATGAGAATAAAACCACACATTTTTGCTTCTAAAAGGAAGGATATTTGACTGAAAATATTAGATTCTTGCTGACAAAAAATGACAAAATTGGTCAAAGAAACAATGCATGAGTTACATCTACACACTTACCAGAAAATCTTGATACGCCTAACAAAAAAGATTAGGCTTAGGCAACCGGAAAGTTTGGGGCAACTTTGTCTAACATAATGCTAAATGCACTATATATAATACAGTAGATAAATAGTGTTAAAAAAAGAACCATTAGTGAAGCTAAGCAAGACGGCAATTGACCTTTTTACAAAATTATAAAACACCAAAAACTTAAAAACCTAAAAATGTATGATGACGATAAGTGCTTGGGACGTACGCTTGATATTAAATTAAACTTTTGTCTATATCTCGATAATGTGACTACAAACGACCAAAAAAACATTTTGCAATTAAATTGGTTATCATAAACATGAAAATGAAAACTTACACTACGTATGGTTATATAATGTAGTGATCAAACTCATTATTACATACAAAACGTAAAAAAACACCCTTTTTGACACTATAGATGAAGCACTACAAGCAATATGGTTGTCAGTAATAAAACCTAACATGGCGATAGACTGCATAACCAGTCAAAAAGCTTTAATTAAACAATAGTGTAATCTTGATTTGTATACCAAAAGTGTGAATGAATGAAAGTTATAGAACACCAGTTTATGAGGTTTATAAGTCATGATGTTTTCTTCAAGTATTTACCGTAAAAGTTGATATCTGTTCTTGTTTTGTATAATAGGTCTAAGGTACTTTAGTTTACGTAATTTTATTGTTATCAATATTTCTTTGCGTTTTTTTTAGTTTTTAAAGAATCATTTCATTTGTGGTGTGTTTTGTTCACGACACTTTCAATACTCTGCAATAAAGCCACATATCAAAAGCTTTCAATTTTCATACTTATAGCTTCTGTCAGTGTTCATTATTTCATGCCATATATGCTATATAATAAAACTAAAAACACGTAACGCATAAGTCGTATTTTTGTATTAATAATTAAAACACAAAAAGTTTTGGGTTTGAAAAACTTATTTAAAAAACTGCAACATATTTTAGGTAGATGATTAATAAATTGCCACTGTGTGGTGACATATATTTGAAGTTTTTTAAGAAAATCTGTAAAACCTAAATTATTAATATAATAAATTCATGGACAAAATTAACTCACCACTCAATTAAACATGTCTAATATTTGTTTAATAAAACTTTTTTTTTTTTAAATAACTCAAATATGCAAACAAAAAAGAAACAAAAACAATGCAATTTAGTGATTTATTCTGTTTAACATAATAATTTGCATTCATTGACTTAACACGTATAGGAATCAACTCTGTGCGGCTATCAAAACAGAGCCATTATCAAACGGGATCCTTGGAGAGATATTGTAACTAGCAAATCTTTATCCGGGCCTTTGCCAGACACGCTCACGTCTATCAGAAAATTTAAAGCTAATCCTTGTTTCATGATAGAATAAAACCATCTTCCAATTATTAAAAATCCAATCTTGATTATTTATTGCAAAATGCAATCTATGAACTTTGTGCTCTTTGGTGAGCAGGAGTCTCTTGGCCAAATTTCCAACTTTGTTTGAGCGGCTTCTTATTGTTTGAGAAATACAAGAAGATTGTGAGCAACTACAAACTAATTTTTTTGGATGTTACTAGTCATTCTTCTGTTTTTTAGAGCTAATAGTCTAAGAAAACGCTCATCTATTAAACTTCTCTCGTTAAATTGTCTATCTATGCAACTTATGCTGGAATAGTTTTTTATTATCACATTAGCAACATTACGCATTTTATATTTTTTATCCAGCAAAGTTGATGCTTTTACTGTTTCTTCCACTGACAAATTTATTCTGCAATTCATTACTTAAATTACACTAGCACTGACACTATCAATAACAAAAAAACTTGGTGGTTAAAGACAATTAGTCTTAATAAGCAAAAATTTTTGATCAATTTTTGCCAAAAATGCTTTTATTTGCAATTGTATTTTTAAAACAAAACATTTGTTGACAACATTTACTTAAACTGTCTTAAGTAGGTCCACAACCAACTTGTAATATAGCTAGAAAACTAAAAATTATTATTATTTTAGAATAACACAAAATATGAAGCTTCAACATATATATTGTGAAATAATAACTTTTAAAGCTTTTCTAAAAATATGCTCTGAATTGATGTAGAAAATTGGAGCTTTGATTTTCTAGTTTTACTATGGCTGTTTGCCGCCAGTATAGATTTAATATAACTCTTAAATTGTTGTTGTTTAATCCTACATTTTCCAAACTTTTAATCATTTTGTGTTGTTCCAATTTATTAAAGATTTTTTTTGATAATTAACAGAACATGCATAAATATTGCAGTTTGTGTCTTACATCTTTGAAATAATACTTGACTGCCAAATAGTGCCTCTGTGTCTAAAACTGTGTTTTTGACATTTGTTCTTTACACAGCGTATACATTTTTTTATGTATTATTTTTAAGAAAAAATTCTTTAAGTATCGTACTCTTCAGTGCAGTTTTTACTTTTTCCACTAAGGTGCTTGGTTTAGTTTTAATGTTTAAATGAGAAATTTTTGATCAATTATACCATGGATTAGTTTATTGTTTAAAGTTGTTGTTACTTTTTCTAATTAACAATTATTGTTTCCTCTAACTCAACTAATTTGTTTACAGGGTTGTTTTATTTATCAATAATTTTTCTTACTCTACGGTAGACGGTAAAGTTGTTGTACTTTCAGCATGCTTTTGTTTTTACTTGTCGTTTTTTATTCTGGTATTTTTGACGTGCTTTTTTTCTATTATCTGCAGTACTTCTTTATTCATTTTTTTACCGGTTTTGTATTTAAAGTTTTACATTTGATATATTTGGTTGTAGTATTAAAAAAGATTAGATTTTTTTTTTGAAGTTTATAATATTGGATGTGTCCCTCACTGCATTTATTTTAAATTGAGTTGTGTTATTTGTTTTTGCAGGTTATAGTTATTTTTACATTTTGTCAATCTAATTACGGATTGTGTTTTTAAGCAAATCACCAGGTGCTTTCTAAGTATATAGTATTTTAGTGGTGGTGTCCATTATTGAAAAATGTTATTTTTCTGCATATAGGTTAAGTTGTTCTCTATGTTCATGCTTTTCTGCTACTCTGTATGAGCGTATTGTATTGTTTACGAACGCTTTTTTTAAATTTTTGAATTGAAATTATATTAATTAATATAATTATATTGTGTTTTAGTAGCTTTTTAATAGTTAAAATTCTTTTACTTTTTTATCTACATAGTCCGTTGTTAAAGCATATATCAATATAATGTTGTTTTGTACTAGGCTTTCATTGATTTAACTGATGTACTCCATGCTTGTGTTCACAATTGGCAGTACTTAAGTAATATGCAAGATGGTTGTTTATATTGCAATAATTACTCTAGGCTAGTAAACAACAGTTCTCATTGTTACTGTGCTTCTTGACATTGTTTATAACTGCCCCCCCTCCTTGTTGTTGGCACATAATTACATAATTGTTAAAATTTGAAATTAAGTAGTTACATTTGAGAGTTTGTTAAATAAGTTTGTTATCAGCCAGACTTTAGTTTTATTTTAAATTTTGCGGAATTTTTGATCTGTTAAATAGCAAGCTTTAAATCCTTAACATTTGTCATTAAAAATTATACGATTTAAAAATATGGTACAATACACACTTAGTAGAGTTTGTGGTGTTTTTGGTCTGTATAAATTTTCATCCTGCAAAACTATTGTAATACTAATTGCAAAATTTGTTCAAATTTGTACTGTCAAGTTAGCCTAAAACATTTGTTGCAGAAAACTTAAGTTTGTCTATTCAAAAACGTTCACAACAATTAAGGATCTTACGATCTAGCTTTCAACGCATACTGCATACAAATTTTAATTACATGCTTATGAAGTGAAGCTGACGCAAGAATTAAAACCTAAAAGCTGATTATGAACAACGCCAAACTATTGTTTTTTAGCTGCTGAAAATGTAAGCAGAGAATCATGTTTAGCAACAAAACTCATTTCTATCTCAGTGGGTGTGTCAATAGACAAAACTGCCGCATTTGAAGTTTCAAAACCCTAGAACAATAGTCAAAAAATGTTTTTATTCTCAACGAGTTACCGCTTGATATGGTCTTGGGTTGACCAAATTATAAAACTTTACACTTTTGAAAACAACAAAGGTACTTTTATTGACATATATTGTACAATTTGGGCATAGACAATTTTTATTTTTATCAAGTTGGATAAGCTGTGAAACAATTGCAGTGCTGTACGAGAAATTTCCTGGTTGCATTTTTTTTTTAAACTTGGACATAAATTGGACTATATTTTGCAATTTAAGTCCCCTAGACTTTTTATGGAGTTACGTAAAGAAAAAAGTCTACACTAATGCCTTGCAAACAATTCTCAAAATCTTACAACACTTTCTCAAAAGAGTGTCGAGATGAGCTATAAATAAATATCGTCTTCTACAAGTAATTGCAGATAAAATTTTAAAGTAATTGTAGCTCCATCATGTTGCTTCAACAAAAAAAACCGAATATCATCGATAAAACTTTAGTATAAATAAATAAATATTTCTTTTTATACTTAAAATGAGAATTCTTATTGGTAAATCTAAATTTGTTCAACATTTTTAAAATAAAAAAACATAAATTTATTAAAGACTGTATTTTTTATTTTTCCAAACTTAAATTAAAAATATTGAAAACTATCAGAGTAATCTCAAAATATTTGAGCGCATCAAATCCGCTTAACAAGACTATTATCCAAACTATGATACTGCAGTTGGGCTAAACAAAACTGCAAACAGTTACAAAACTTATAATTGGATAATGTTGCCTGAACTAACACATGCATAGAAGCCTCGTTAAGTTTGCAAAACAAGTACAAAGTTTACAATACGTAACTTAGTGTTTTCTTTAATAAACACAAGTTAACCAAAAATAAAAATTAAGACAGTTTTTTGGCATAAGTTTCTGCAGTCATTAAAAAAAACGAAATTACTAAAAGAGTAACAACCAGAGGTTTATAATATGATCTAGAGCCTGTAGCAAAAGAAACTAGACGCATCATCTTATTAATAAAAATAAAGGATTATTCAAATAAGCGTGAGATAAGTGATCAAATAACAAACAACCTTGTATGCATGTATCGGATGACTAAAACAAAATGAAGTTGTTCTAGTAATAGTAAGTGAACCAAATAAAAACAAACTAAGTGGAAAGTGGGTAAAAGATAAGGATTCAGACGCAGCTATCTTAGCAAGAGGTAGGTATAGAGATAAAGTAGAAAGATGGGAAACACCCAACACTCTACATTGACATTACCATAGCAACATGGGAAACGGCTGGAGTAGTAAGGGGTTGGATAGTGACAGGTAAAGAATTGCTGAGTTTAGATAAGTACATTTACATAAGTACATACAATACAGCACAAACGGAAAAAAAAGAAAAAAAAGACAAAAAAGAAGGAAAATTGAACATAAGAAGGATAGACAGAGAAAAGATAAACATAGTTATGAAAACAGAAAAACTGATTGAAAACAAAAACATAGAGGAAAAATGCAAAAGGTACTCAAAAAAGTTGAGAAAGGCAGTGGAAAAATAAATTTCCAGGTACAGAGAAGAAAAAAGAAAAGGACCGTACTGGTGGTGTGAAGGAAAGCAGAAAGAAAGCAATACATCCATCAAAAAGGGTGAACATTAGAACAAATGTCCATTAATACATGACACAAGTGATTAAATATTAATCTTGAAAAACGAACTAATCGTTGGGCTTGTGCATACGCGTCTTACAAAGACGAAATCAAGTTACTTAGAAAATTAAAGTAACTTGCACATTACAGTTAGTACTACTAATACTGCAACATTGAAAAAATAAAATTGAAAAATGTGGTTAAAATTAAAAAAAAAAAAAATAATAATAATAAAATTAAAATTAAACTAAAAAGAAGTATTTTGAAAATAAATTATAGATAAAGGGAAAAATGAATTGAAAATCAATTAATATCTAGACTATGCAACAGTAGAACAGGTAAAACATGTTCGTATAAATGTACACACAGTGTCTCAAGTTTACTAAATGTAACCTGCAACAATGTCGAACAGTCTTGAAATTACAAAATGTAAATGCAACAATGTCGAACAGTCTTGAAATTACAAAATGTAAATATTAATATTTACATTTTGTAATTTCAAGACTGTTCGACATTGTTGCAGGTTACATTTAGTAAACTTGAGACACTGTGTGTACATTTATACGAACATGTTTTACCTGTTCTACTGTTGCATAGTCTAGATATTAATTGATTTTCAATTCATTTTTCCCTTTATCTATAATTTATTTTCAAAATACTTCTTTTTAGTTTAATTTTAATTTTATTATTATTATTTTTTTTTTTTTTTTTTTTTAAATTTTAACCACATTTTTCAATTTTATTTTTTCAATGTTGCAGTATTAGTAGTACTAACTGTAATGTGCAAGTTACTTTAATTTTCTAAGTAACTTGATTTCGTCTTTGTAAGACGCGTATGCACAAGCCCAACGATTAGTTCGTTTTTCAAGATTAAAAAAGGGTGAAAACAAAGAAAAAGGAAAAAAGATTTTGATGAAACTGAAGAAAAACTAAAAAAAGATAGAAAGGAGGTTTTAAAGAAAACGGTCAAGGACAGTAAGAAAAAATGCTGAAAAGAAATGTTAGATTCCATAGACAGAAATAATAAATAAATTAAGAAGAATGCAGGCAGTGTGCTTAAAGGAAGAAGAGAATTAAGTAGTAATTATTGAAAAATAGTTTCCCACTAAATGGTAGAAGAACTAGCAAAAATAACTGACAAAACAGAAACAGTCTCTTCTACAGTAAAGGAGATAAAACAGATTATAAAGAAACTACATAATAATAAGGCACCAAGTCCAGACAAGATAACAACGTAGATAGTGAAGGCAATGCTAAAGGAAACTGAGATAAAGATAACACAAATAATAAACAGATGTCTGAAGAAAAAAAAAATTCCGGCTTGCTGGAAATATGCAAACCTAGTATTAATTAAAAAAACGAAGGAAGCAGGCAAAACAACTACGTATAGACCGATCTGCCTGATCAACACATTAGCAAAAATGATGAAAAAAGTTCCCGTAAGGATAAACAGGAATTAGAAAAAAATTAATGGAAAAAGGAGCAATATAGATTTACAAAGAGAAGAACTACTCTAGGAGCCATTGAAAAAGTAAAAGCCATAGCAAAAGAAACAAACAGTGGACCATACAGAAAAAGACAACACTGTGTCATAATAGCGCTAGATATACAAAATGCGTTTAACAGCATACTATAGAAAGCAATTATAGAAGCAGCAAAAAAAAAGAAAATTAACAAATAAAACTACCAAGATAATATAGAGCTACCTTCAGGAAAAAAATCTACTGACCAAAAATGAAAAAATTTAAGCTGATTAGAACAGTACCACAGGGTTTTGCACTAGGTTCTAAACTATAAAATTTAGTTTATAATTAGCGGTTTCCAGAAGGAATGATAATAATGGCATTTGCAAATAACGTGGCTCTGGTAGGTGAGAATATAGAATATCTACATACTAGTACTAAAGTACTAAATAAATGTTAGAGTTAGCAATAGAGATGATAAAAAGATGGATGAGAAATTTCCGCAAAAAACCAAGGCGGCATAGTTATTGACAAAGAGGACCAACAGGAGAAAATGAAAATTACAGGTAGGTAAAGAAATAATAACCATAGAAAAAAAATTAAATACTTTGGAGTTACACTTGAAGCAAAGGGCCAACAGCTCCGGGTGGATGAGCCAGGAAAGGTAAAGGCACTTTTTTGTCCTTGGGCTAAGAAACTAACCCAAAAGGCGGATAAACTAGATCAGGTAGTGAACGGCATGAGGATGCAGAAGGCAATCGGAAAACCACTGCGTTAAAGACTACATAGTGATATTCCCTGCATTATCATCATGACTAAAGTCAGGACTAAATATAATACCGGAGTAAGTCCTCCGATCGGATCTCCGGGGAAGACAGTTGTGTCTAATATGAGGAATGCAACAGACACAAAAAACACCCTGCTACAAAAATCAATCAGAATTTTAACATGGAATGTACAAAGCATGTACAACCTAGGAAAAAGCCACAACATAATCATGGAAATGAATAGACTAAACATCAAAATAATGGAAAACAGTGAAGCTCGCTGGATAAACTGCGGACAGAGTAGACTTTAAGACAAAACCATCTACTACTCAGAAAGTAATGACAGTCAACATCGTCATGGAGTTGCGGTTACACTTGACGAAACTCTTAGGAGATCTGTGAAAAACTTTATACCCTTATCTCCCCGTGTTTTGCTTTTACAACTCGAGACATACTGTAGAACACTCAACCTTATTCAAGTGTACGCCACGACAAAGGATAAAAATGACAAAGAAGTGGAATCCTTCTACAAAGACATTGATAAGGTCATGAAATTGACTAAGAACAAAGATGTCATTGTACTCCTGGGGGACCTAAATGCAAAGATTGGACGAGGTTCATATGACAAGTGGATTGGGCGAACAAAATGAACGAGGATATTGTCTCCTACAATTCTGTCAAGAAAAATCCATGGTAATAACTAAAACCTTTTTCAAATTACCAAAACGTCGCGTCGCCTCTACACTTGGAAATCGCCACGAGACAATAAAGAATGTATAATCAGGAATCAAATCGATTATATTCTCGTCATTTAGAGATACAGAAATAGAGTGAAAAGTGCCAAAACATACCCAGGAGCAGATATAGGCTCAGATCATAATCTTCTTGTTGCGGAGATTATGGTAAAACTCAAGAAGCTGAAAGTCTCGTCAAACCAAAGACTTATTGATAACAGCCTACTAAGAAATAATAACGTGAAAGCGAAGGTGCACCAGGAGATAAATGATAACCTAAATAAATTAATAAACACCCGTTCGACAACTCAGAATCAACCTGAAGACATGTGGCAAAATTTAAAGTCAGCCATCATAGAACCTTGTAAGAAACATCTGAAAGCTGAGAAAAGAACAAACCGAAAAGATTGGATGATCAACAAAATATTAAGGCTTATGGAAGAAAGGAGAAACCTAAAGAATTCAGACACACAAAAGTATAAAGAAGTACAGAAGGAGATCAAATATAAATGTCGACAAGCTAAGGAAGAGTGGCTGAAAGAGAAATGTACTGAGATAGAAAATCTGCAGAAACTGCACTCTCATAACATGCATAAGAAAATAAAAAAGTTCACTGGAATTGGTCGGAAACAAAGATCATACATTCTTACAAATGAGGAAGGAAACATTGTGCTGGACATTGAAGATCAACTGACACTATGGGAAGATTACGTCAAATCCCTTTTCTATGATTAAAGAGAAGAGATAACTACCAACAGTATGAATGACACTGGATCACCTATTTTAAAAGAAAAAGTACAAGCAGCAATAAAATCAGCCAAAGATGGAAAAGTTCCTGGCCTTGACAATCTGCCTGCAGATGTGCTTAAGATGATTGAAGAGCAACATTTAGATGCTATAACCTTCCTATTTGATAAAATTTATGAAACAGGAATAGTACCACAAGAATGGCTTCAGTCAACGTTTGTTACAATTCCTAAGAAGCATAATGCCAAAAATGCGAAAAACACCGTACGATTAGCCTAATGAGCCCCATTCTAAAGATTTTTCTCAAAATCATCCACCGTAGGATTTACAAGAAACTGAAAGAACAAATAGGAGATACCCAGTTTGGCTTTAGAAAAGGAGTTGGAACAAGGGAAGCCTTGTTTGCTTGCAACGTCTTGAATGCAGAGGTGTCTGGATGTCAACCAAAAGGTATACGCCTGTTATATAGATTATAATAAAGCATTTAATAAAGTGAGACACAAACAACTAATAAAAGCACTTGAACGAAAAAACCTTGACACAAGAGATATACAAACAAAAGTAAAACTGTACCTAAACCAAAGTGCGTCCGTTTGCGTCTAATCCAAACTAACAAAAGCCGTTAAAATCAAGAGAGAAGTCAAACAAGGGTGTATTCTCTCTGCACTCCTCTTTAACATCTATTCAGAAGAAATTTTCACCGAGGCCCTCGAAAGAGAGGACGGCGGAATACGTGTTAACGGCACTCTACTGAACAACTTGCGTTACGCTGACGATACAGTACTTCTCACCGAAAACATGCAAGACCTTCAAAATATGCTGAATAACGTTGTCACAGTTAGTCGAGAATATGGGCTGACACTCAATGTTAAAAAGATCAAATACATGATTGTCACCAAAACTAAAGCACCATATGAACATCTGTATGTGGACGGCAAAAAGCTGGAAAGAGTCGAGAGACATAACTATTTAGGTACAAAAGTCGACGGCGCCGTGGACTACTGTGCAGAAATAAGGATTTGCATTGAGAAAGCCCGTGCATCCTTTGTGAAGAATAAAAAACTGCTCTGTAGTCGCGACTTGAGCCTGGAACTTAGAACTTGGATGCTCAAATATTACGTATTCCCAGTCCTTTTATATGGTGTAAAAGCTTGGACTCACAACGTGTATTGTGAGAGAAAATTAGAAGCCTTTGAGATGTGGGCCTACCGTAGGATGTTGAGAATATCATGGACAGAACATGCGACCAACGTGGAGGTTCTGAGAAGAATGGAAAAAGACAGAGAGATCCTACTGGAAGTGAAAAAAAGAAAACTGCAATATCTCGGCCTCATCATGAGAGGTCCGAAATATGAGATTCTCTAACTCATAATCCAAGGAAAAATCGTGGGAAAAAGATCTATCGGAGCGAGAAGAACGTCTTGGCTTAGTAATGTGAAAAAATGGTTTAAGGTCACGTCAGCTGATCTGTTTAGGGCGGCAGTTTCCAAAATTATAGTAGTAATGATGATAGCCAACCTCCGGAATGGAGACGGCACATGAAGAAGAAGAAAGGGATGAATGAACAGGTTAAAAAAGCGGTAAAAAAACAAAAAAAAATAAAAGAAATGCTTAGAAGCGGCAAGAAGGCTAATAGCAACTGCGGCCATAAGTAAATTATTGTATGCTGCAAAAACATGGGTAGAAGCTTTGAAGACAAAAAAAAAACAAAAAAGTTTGTTAAGGATCTGCAAGGCCTACAGGACGGTGTTGCAGGAGACATTAGAAGTAATTGCGGTGACACTTCTTGCAGATTTGATGGTGAAGAAAGATTAGGTATAAAGAAAATGGTAAATGAAAAAACCAGTAAACAAAAAGCAAAGAGACAAGCGAGAGAAAATATGATAAAACTATGGCAAAAACAGTGGAAAAAAGGAGAATAGGGAGAATGGACAAGAGAATTAATACCAGAATAAAAAAATAAGTAAAGAAAAAACTGCAGACGTGTTACTATACAACACAACTACTTACTGGACATAAAGCTTTTGGAAAGTATTTACAAAAAATAAATAAGATAGAGAAAAAAAATTATATTTTGTCAAAAAAACATTTATGACAACGCAGAAAATACGTTAGTAGAGTGCAAAGCGTGGGAGAAATATAGGAAAACGGTAGAAAATGTATTGATAAACAAAGTAGACAAATCTGCAATCATTAAAATATGCCTGAGAGACAAAAACAAAAGGAGAGGACTAAGAAACAATGCGACAATAGTACTGAAAAAAAAGATGTTTAAAATTTTAAGATTTAGGTAAACAAAGGAAAAAGAAGCAAAAAGCTAAGTGGAAGCAAAAGAATACAGAAAAAAGTAATAAAGAAGAAAGAAACAAAGAAGATCAAAACAACTATGCCTGCCAAGGAATAGACGGTAAACAGCGAGAACTGGCAAATGTAGAACTACCAAAGGCGATGCATTTAATAGAGCTGCACAAAATATTTATAATAAAAAGAAGATACTACAAAGAAAAAGTTGGGAGAAAGGAGAGTAGGATGCCAGTGTAGAAAGTAGAGCAGAAAAATAGAGTATATAGAGAGATGGGCCGGGGACAGCATGTGTTGCCGCAGCAGACTGCGTACATTCTGCAAAGCCGAAATCAGCCCACCTTAAACTAGTACTACATTCAAGACAATGACTAAGACAAATTAACAGCAAGAGTTACGCAAAAAAGAAAACTGAAAGGTATTCTCATGCGTTAGTTATTCTCAAGGGCCACTTGTTGAGACTAACATTTCACTACGTCCTGTTTTTACATTTGTCAATTTATTGTTCAGACTTAAGGGTTTACTGACTTTACATTTGTCAATTTATTGACCAATTTCTAGTAAAGTTAAAAAACATCAGATTAACATGTCTTGTTTTGCTTTAATTTACTGATAAAGTTAAGTGTTTCCAACTTCTGCTATGACTTCAATTTATTTAATTTTTTTTATCCGGTATACTACACCGGAATCTGCGTTTTGTGTTGATAAATACATAAATACATACATACAAATAGAAAGATTGTGTAATAATAACTTATGACAATAGGCTATAATTCAAAAACAGCAATCAGTGCAAAGTGAATCAAATCTGCACATTTTAGTAAAATTGACGACAATTAATCAAATAAAATAAGTCATTAAAATTAAACCATAAACTGACAAATTTAAAACCAGCTTTACATAAAATACATCTTCATTAAATTTAAAAAAGAACCTATTTCTTTGTTTTAAATTGTAATATTTGGAAATCTTGATCTTATAACATCTTCTTCTTCTTCTTCTTATAGTTCCTTATCCGTTCCGGACGTTTGTAACCATTCTTGCAATCATTACTTTATTTACTGCTGCTCGGAAAAGCTCGGTGGTGGTCATAACATAAAAACATATTATGTTTTGTATATTTAAAAAATAATCTTGACTGAAACCGTACTTGCTGAAACTATGACAGTGATGATAAGATTTAAGCAACCTGTGAATATTGACATTAAGTAGTTGCAGAATATATTTTTTAGAAAACAATAAATTTAAAAACTTATTTAGTTTGTCAATAATTTGTTTAAAAAAATCTCTTCAATTATTATGACACAAAAAGCTTAATTTTCTTGTTTTGATAAACAGAGTTTAATTATTTATTTATTTATAGTTGGTTTTAATAATAAATAAATAATACTCTAGTATGCTTGAATAAAATCATAACATCAAGCATAATTTATTAGTATTTTTTTCTAAGATAAGAAACGAATGACATAACTTGACTGGTTTTTATCGTATTTTTAATTATGAATCAAATATATCATATCTTTCATAGTAATTCTGTGGTTTTCAATTTAATTATTAACAAATATGTTTATTATTCACCAGGCTGTTACTGAATCACAACGCAAGCTACACTGTTACTCCTTGCGCAAGAGACTCTATCAGTAGAGTCATACCCTTTGCAAAAAAATAATATTCACTGCGTACAAAATTCAAGAACTATATACACAATTATTGCTGATTATTAAATTCTAATGCAATGAAAACAAAAGCTATAAATAATTAAAGCTCAGTTTGTGCTTCATTAGTTCAATTAGAACAGTTAAAATAATTATTGACTAAACTCGTTGTTGTCTTTGTCAAATTCACTGTAAATGAACATACTGAAATAAAATATTAATTCCAGTTATTAAATAGCAGTAAAAAAGTAGAACTATAAAACTTATTTCTCGCCTGAATCTAAAATATAAAATTATACCCAAGCTGAAATCTTATGTGCTATAACCATTGGTTGTATCTTGCTTCAAGAAGAACACAGTTTCCATTAATTTCTGGGTATGCCAAGCCAACATATAGAAAAGAAACAATAAGTGAAATGTAATAAATCCCAAGTAGTGGTGTAATATAACGCGGCTGTAGCTACATCCAGTTACATTCAGTCCTGTTGATGGGTGTAAAAACTTGATCGGTCTGTCGGAGTTAACAAGAACAGACAAAAAGCCGGACAACGAGCGTAGACATCCCGCTCACCGTTGTTATTAACGAATTTATATTTGTATTTTTTCATGGCTATACACCACACGACATTTGTTTCGCAACGCTCTACAAGACTCAATTTAATTAAGATAATAACCGTCCGATTTCTCACACCTTATTACACACAGCAGACACTTTTTGTGACTGATTTTAATTTGCGCCTGCGATTATACACGCCATCGGATTTCACTATAAAAAATGACACCATTTAAGGTAAAAATAACATTATGTAATAAGAAATTGTGAAGAACGGCGTGAATCTACCATAACATGATTAACCAGTCAATATTTTATTGCTTTATAAAATATTCGCCATCGATTTATTATGGGAAATTCTCATGTTTTGATTAGTTGCACATATCCTCATTTTAGGATATATATGAAATAGTAAAACATTTATTGAAATTTCGTGCTGTAATATGCGTCACGACATATCATTTAATGTGGCAAAGTAATTTTACCTCAATTGCCAACTTGAAAACGCTAATAACAGGCCGTAAAGCGATGATTTACATATGATTAAGAATTTGGAGAATTTCATTTCACCTCGTAACGCCATCGCATTATTATAATTTAATATTACATAAAATTATTAATTGCATATAACTAGCAGACACCAAGTGGCTGCTTCTATTGGGTTTAGCAAGCAATATGGTTGTATATATTGTTAGAATTATTATATGCATATTTAATATTTATGTTGTAATGTAAAATCAAATTACTGCCAATACATGTCAATAAAGATAAATACGTAATGACATGCTCCATAGTATAATTATGTTTTACACCTGCTGTCTGAGAAACTGATACACTTGACATAGACGTATTCACAAATAACAACATAATGTATTGGAAGATATTCATTTTGCATAATTTCAGAAAATCATAGTAATAACTCTTTTCAATATATAGCAAGACTAATAATTGTGCCTCGTGTGCATGTGCAATTTGTTTTCTTCTTGTTCTTTCAGAAATAATGTACTTGTGAGTTTGTGTAATAAATTTTGTACAACAGGCAGTTTTGACTTGGCTTATTATTAATATAGATTACAACTTTGTCTTGGATACAGTTTTTTTTACTAAAAACATTTGATGCATACTGCAGTAGCCTTACTACAAAGTTATGTTAAGAGCTTTGTCGCGTCAATTCTATTAGCAAATTTGATAACAAGTTTATTGAAAACACTTTAATTTCTTTTTTTGTCATTTTATTGACAGTGCATAAATAGTATTATAGATCCCGCTGTTGATTAATTTGTACGGGAGTATGATATGATTTTATAGCTTTTTTTAAGACATAAAAGACTCACATACAAAACTCTTTAATTTGACCGCGCTTTTGTTGTGAGTTTTATTTACTACCACCGTTGTTGCGTTTACTTATCAGACTAAACTGATCAAATAGAGTACCAGACTATTAAAATACTTTTGCTAGTGTACATTTATATAAAATTTTTACAATACTAAAAAAATACTATTTTATATGACAAATTACTTGTGGTGAGCTACATTTGTTGTCTTTGGCTTAACTAAGAATTTTGGTATTTGACTACCACAAAAGTTGTTGTTTCTTGTATCAAAAAATGTACAATAATATTTCCCGGAAAAGCAATTTCCAGTGTCTTATTTCTTTTTTTCTTGTTATTTTAAAATTAATGGTCACAACGGAGTGTACAAGAATTGATACACCAATCGTTGCAAATTTTGAAAGAAAAAAAGTTCTGCAACGTTGTGCAAACCCTAATCCTAACTGAGCACATTCTGTTCTTAAAGATAAAACTTATTTTATCTTACGTTCACATAAAATTACAAAATTTCTTTCGGATAATAAAACTTTATAGTTTATCCTCTTTTTTTTTTCAAAAACGACAATATGTTCTTGTTGTTATTCTGAGAGAGGTAGTGGCATATAGCTTTTTATAAAACGGCGTTATAATCTAAAAAAATAAACAAAAACAAATTTATCAACAATAAGAGATTATACTGTATAACAATAAGTATGAAGCTACATTGTTTGTTCCATAATTGAATATCTACCAACTTTTATTAAATTAATATTTTATATTAATATCGACCATCAACCATCGACCCTCTTCAAACAAGTCGTAAGACTTCTGGGGCAATGTAAAATTGCTGTAAAACGCGCAATAAAGAAGATATGTGATTTGTTTAGAGTTTTACTCATTACAAAATACATCTAAACTTACAGCAGTAGCTATTGGATCTACAAATATTAAAGAAATTGTTAAAAAACACAAATAAAAAATTCAATTAAGTTAACTTGTCACCATAAAAAGTGCTATCTAGAATAATGCAATGCTTTTTATTGTATTTTTTTGGTAGGTTGTTTATGTATTTTATGTCCACAGAGTTGTTTGCGTTTAAAAGAGACTTGTAGTGTTTTATCTATCTTTCTAGTCTTGCTTATCTATGAGGCGTATGTCACAGATTTAGGGCTAGTAGAGCTACATATTTAGTTCAGCTTTTCATAGAATAATCTTATCTGGTCTGTCACTGCTACAGATTGTAATTTTTGTTTTATTTTTTGCCACCATTTGTCTTTAATCACCCGGGTCATTTGTCTTAGGTATAGGTGCGCGGTTTGCATATCTTGTTTTTGCTTTTGACATGTTAATTTTTGCCTTATTTTTTCAGAGTTAATCTGTATGTTTTGTGTGCTTGCATTAATTTGTTATTGTTTTCAACAAAACAATCTTGGGGTTGTCTGGTTTTATGCCCTAAGCATCTTTTGGCTATATTGTAAACTTATGCACTATTTTATCTTAAAGATATTTGTGTATTTTTAAAACTTTTCTTATATCTAGTTGTTTAGAAATTTTTTGTTTGATTTTAATTTAGTTTTAGTTTGGACGCCTTTATTTGACGTATAATGATGTAATCAGTTATATGCTATTGTTTGAATCTGAGGTGTTTTGTATTTATGTATTGGTAATATATGTATATAGCCATGTCTGAGTCAAGTGTACGGAATAAAAATTTGTTTTTGTTCAACCAACTGAAAATGCTTTTCTCTACATTGCAGCCTTTTAGGATAAGTCGAAACAAACTCCATTTGCAGCCAAAATTGTTGGCAACCGCTTTTGAATTTAAATTTCAATTTATATTTTGTAGTTACTTCCTTCACTTCTTTTTGTAACTGTAAAGATTTTTCTGTGTTTGCACTTACAAAAATACTCAAAATCTAATCAAGTATGTTTATTTTCAAAATATCATCTAATTAATGAATAAAATCTGAATGAAGAGCATTCAAGTGCTTCCAATAAAAAAGTATGTCTTTATCTTTTTTTTTCTGATAAATTTGGGAACTGACTGAGTTCCACTCGTTCAAAATTTTGTTTGTACAGCAGAAGTTTTGTTACAAATGCAGAAATAACAGATTTTGTTTTTATTAAATTTAGTTCATAATTTTGAAGCTTTTCTTACATTTTTGAAACAAGTCGGTCAAGTAAGCGATATCACTTTTGGATTGAATTAAATTTTTCAAGAACTCCAGCACCGAGTTAAACAGCTTATAAAACCTATTTATACACCTTTTGACAACCAACAAACTTCTGTATAAAGCAGCAAACAATTAAATTCTTTATTGTTTAAATAATCTGTCATCAATGATTTGCTTCTGATTGTGTTGATTGCTTTAATTACATACTGTAATGAGTTATGTAGGCGTGCACTTCAATTTTTGGCAACTAGATGTTGGCAATGGATAATACAGTGTAGTGGAAATGCATTTGGTACCTTCTTTTTTAAATATGCATGAAAACCCCTGTAGATTCCTATTATTAAATTAAGCGTTAAGAGCGGAATACATAAATCAATTTTTATAATTCTTTTTTTTTTATTTAATCTTTTACCGCTCCTTTACAGTTATTCATTGCCCTCAAATGCAACTGTGGCCATTACTGCCTCTCTGGATTGCTGCAGCGCCCACTAGGGGGCGGTAGCGCCCACTTTAAGAATCACTGCTCTATATGAATCCTGATTATGTGAATTTTTTCAGATTTTTTTAGTAAATCATGTCCTAGTAATTAGCAATCAAAATTTGAAAAAATCGAGGATTTTGAGTTTTTTTACATTTTATAATCATTTGTAACTTTTTATGATTGCATATTTTGAAAAAAAATTATAAGAAACTTTTTTCTTCAAAATTGTAAAAAAAGTTTTCATATAGAAAAATTTGTTTTCTTAAATTTTGAAAATTTTGCAGAAATTTAAGACATTTTTTTTTAGTTTTAATCCGTTTACGTTATTTTTTTTTTCAGACCATGTATTCCAATTATGCCAGGCTGAATTTATAGTCCGTTACCACACGTGCGTTAAAATTGCTTAAAAGAGCTATTATAAAATTTATCCTTCTCATGGTCCTCATTTGTCATAGTTGATGCGTATATTCTTATGACTGTTAGGTGACCTTAAAGCGCATACTGATCATTTAATTGGTTATGCCAGTAGGTAAGTTGGGAAGCACTTTTAAGAGTATAGATCTAATTTCAAAGATAATATTATTCTTCTTTGTTAGATTGACTTAAAAAAAAAAAAAAGTTAAATTGCCTTTTATATAAAAACTTTGTTTTGCTAATCTATTTAGTTTACTGCATTGTCTTGCAAGGTGAAAACATTCCATGTTGCAATAGTTATTTTTTTAGTTTTTTTTCTTTGCTTAACCACAATAAAATTGAGAGCAACTGTATTTGTTATTCGTTTATGGTGGTTTAAGTAAGCTGTTTTTTTTCCTTTTTTCTGATTTGAGAAAAACAGCGCTTCTCTAAATAAAACTTAATTGTCATTATAGGAGCTTCTAAATTTGCATTTTTATCTCCTAGATGCCCAGGCAAACACTTTTATATATCCTTTTTTGTGTAGCCATTTTACTAAGTCAGAGCCGCATCATGACTTAACCCATTGCTTTTTAACTCTTGCCAAAGAGCTTTTTGGTTGGTTAGTTTTGTGATACTTTTTCCTATAGAATAGTTATTTAGACACTAATCTGAAAGTAGTTATTTTATGCCGTACAAGATTATTTGCGCTTTGGTGAAAGATACCTCATTTTTAGATTCATTAAATGTCTTTTAAGTCTCTTTCCTCCAGGTTTGGCCTGCTGTTCAAAGCAGTTTACCAAGATTGGCCACTGTGTGTTTTACCCCTCTTCTTCTCTGTGGAAACAGGTTTTGCAAAAACATACTTCCGCTAGGAACTTTGCTAGTCGTAAAAGGCGACCAATAGGCAATAACCTTGTTAAAAAAACCACAGTTTGTCTGGAACATGTCAAATTTATTTGCGAGTTAACTTTTGACAGCATTCACACAACATCTTGTAAAACTAACCTGCATGTTTGCCGTACGTAGTGTTCTAAAAAGCAGAAAAAGAGGATTCTGGTAGTTGAGAGGCTTATTACTTTTGTTAGGAAAAATGTTTCAACACGCTACTTTAGCCTAAATTTTTATTATCTTAACATTTGATTCCGAAATGCTCCTAGATGAGTTTAAAACTTGACGTTCTTTATGCAAACATTATTTAAAAAAATAGTTGACAAGCACATAAGAGACGGGGTACTAAAGACTCAACCACTGCATCAACATCAGTATGCCTACCAAACGGGTAAATCCTGTGAGTTAACCATACACCAGCTAGTCAGCATATGCAAGAACACTATTCAATGCAAAAAAATTGCGTTAGTTTGTTTAGATTTTTGGTATAGTTTAAGAAAACTATTAATACCGAAAATTGCTTTGGGTGTTTTTTGGATGTTAAGGGGACATTGGACAATACTACCTTTAAATCTATAGCAAATGCAATGAAAAGACAAGAAATAGATTTTTTTGTCCTACAATAGGTTAATTCCATGCTCAAGAACCGGACTGTAACTATAACACTATATAGAAAAACTGTAGGAGCCAAAGTCGCCGGAGGACGCCCAGAGAAGTGGGCGTATTTTCACCTCTACTGTGGTGCCTAGTCATGGATAACTTACTACAGATACTTATCGACATAAGCATTTTTGCTCTAGGCTACGCAGACAATCTTACCATCCTTGCATACGAGAAGTTTGGAGCAACCGTGTCCAACATGATACAGAGTGACTGAATATCGTAAAAAGGTAGTGCAAAAAAGAAGGGTTATCAGTAAACCCAAGCAAAACGACGATTGTACCGTTTACAAGACGGCAAACGACCATAAACCTAAAAAACCTGAAAATGTATGAAACAACGCTCCCGATGTCAAAGGAGCTGAAATATCTGGAACTAACGCTTGACACTAGGCTAAACTTTAACACACTTGACAAATATAACAGCAAAAGATATTCGGGTGCTTTTTGCAACCAAAATGATGGTCGGACTTAAAATAGGATTAACACTTAATATGACCAGATGATTATAGACGGCGGTGGTACAAGGAACACTGCCAAAGTTTTCGGAAAATGTAAAGCAAAACACAAATTACGTTATGTAAATTGTTTTATTGCTTCTTAAAATATTCTCTTTTAATCTATACACTTTTGCATCCAATAAAACCAATCTTCAAAACAATTTTGCTACTCTAAGCAAGGTATCTTCTAAACAAATGATTTAAATGCTTCAACGGCCTCTTCAGGCGATGAAAAACGCTTGCCACGCATTTTATTTTAAATATGTCAAAATAGAAAGAAGTCATTGGGCAATAAATCAGGCAAATATGGGCAATGAGTCATTAATTGGATGTTGTTACTGGTCAAAAACTTTACAGTTTGTCGTGCTGTGTGAGCGCTTGCGTTGTCATGATGAACAATGATTTGCCAATATATGTTGTTCCTTCTGAATTCAGCAATAACTTCCGGCAAACAAATTGAAGTATACTAGTCAGCATTAACTGTCCTTCGATCCTCTAATGCAACAGTTGCAACATGACTCGTTTCTCCAAAAAAAACAAGCAACAATTTTTTCGAAACGCTTCGTGAAAGCACTTTTGTGGGTTTATGTTTATTTTGAAACACCCATACAATCGATTGCTGTTTAGTTTCAGGCTCATATATCCAAGATTTGTTACCTGTTACGATGTTATATACCAAATTTGGACGACCCCTTTCAAATTTGTTTAGGATTTCTTTGCACCACTTGACACGTGCCTGTTTTTGTTCATCTTTCAAATTGTGTAGGATTCAACGATTGCAAAGCTTCCTAACATGCAAATAATCGTGCAAAATTGTATGTATTTGTTTTGCGGCAATGCCCAAGAATGTTTCTAAGCCAATCTGACAAAATTATTTCACGCACAGCATCAATATTTTTTGCGACAACAGAGGTGCATGGACGACCTTTGCAAAGATCGACATCAAACGTTGGTCTTCTGCGCTTGAATTCTGCGAACCATTTGTAAACCATAGTTTTGGATGGTGCTTCATCCCCAAATAACAAACTAAGTTTTTCCACACATTGCTGCGGTGTTAAACCGCATAAAAAATTATAAAAAAATTATCACTCGGAAGTCACGATTCAAAGTTTCCATTTTTCACACAATTTATACTCGTTAAATTTTGTTGAAACAAAATCGAGCAGTTTGAAATCGAACTGTCAACTGAATTATAGATAAAAAAACGTCAAATTTTACAAGTATGACAATTGCAGAACGCTGGCAATACAGGCAGTACTTGATTCCGCAAACTTTAGTAAGACTCATTATCACATACGGAGCAATTGTATAGGGGAAAAAAACGACTCTCAAGAGTTCATGCAAAAAATTAGACAAAATTTAGAGGCTAGCATGTCTGCTGATAACGGGGGCAATGAGAACGACGCTTACAACAGCTATGAAAGTACTATTATTGTTACCGCCAATTCACCTGATGGTAATGGCGGAAGCTAAACAAGCAGCATGCAGGCTGCAGATAAATGAACGCAATGTAAATCTTGGGACTCACAGACTCTACATAACAAATGTGTTGCATGAAGATAAAACTTTAATGATGACTTCATAAAGGGCTACTGGATCAGTAAGAAATTTGATGCAACAATACCACATCAAAACAAATGAATAAAGAATAGATACCTGAAAACAGTCAAAGGAACTATTTGATACACAGATGGGTCCAAAGACAAAATGGGTGCCGGGGCTGCCATAGAGTAGTGCGCTAGGGACATGATCGAAAAGAAACTAAAACCGGACAGACTGATAACTATTATGTCAAACAGTCTAGCGGCATTGCCTTTGCAATGGTCAGTAATAAAATCTAAACTGGTTTGGACCTGTATATACAGTCTGAAAGCAGTGACCACAACCTGCAAAGTTTGCCTAGTATAGATACCAAAATAACAAGGGACAAAAAAAAACTTTATGGGAAATCAACTTGCTAAACAAGGAGCAAAAACTGGATCAGAACCCGTTTTTGCGATCCTATACAAGACCGGTAAAGAAATAATCCGCACTAAACTTGAAGCGGAACACAACAACCTGTGGAAGGGCTATAAAAGATTGACACATTTAAAAATATATCTAACAGACCCATTGCTAGATATTAAAACAGTAGTAACACAAATAAGTTGCATCAGACTGCAAAGGTTTACAAGACTAATAATCGGACACTGTAGGTTGAACAAGCATTTGCATAAAATGGAAATAGGAAAGAACCCTTTATGCAGCGGAAGAATGAAAGAAGACAAGACTCCAATACACTTACTGATTGAATGCAAAGCTTTTTAACAAAAACGCAACCGCAGATATGTTAAAAACAACAATTGGTTAAAGATACTGAAAGTAGAACAGTCAGACAGAAGTCAAAACCATCTAAAAAGCTAGTTTGTATCGGGCTAAAACTAATCAAGGTTGCGACTCATTTTAAATCAAAGCCTCAACAGATACAAAAGTATTATTATTATTAACTTTACAGAAAACCCGTTCTTTAGTAAAATTTTGATTGTAAACAAGTTAACGCTTTTTTTTTTGTAGGTTTAATCACTCTCTAAATAAAAAGATCAAATCTATTAGCTTATTTGAAGTTCAAAGTTATTGCGCAAAAAAATCATGGTCAAAATACATTACATCTATCAATTCGAGAACTTTTATTAGAAAGGTGTGAGAAACAGTCAGAATAAAACTGGCTAAACCGCATCTTTACCGTCAAGTGATGAAACTATTACTAATCTTTTTAATATTTTAAATACTTTGATCAATGTTTCCAGTGATGATAATTACAATAAAAATTTCCAAGAGATTAAAATTAATTATAATTAATTTTAATCTCTATTTTCTATAGAAAAAAAAAACATTTGTCATTTGTCTCAAGGTACAGCTTTAAATTGTAGAAACTGACTATCATAGCATTACTACTTAAACCTAGAAACGATAAATTTTTTTTGACTAACTATATAATTCTATCTCCTTAACTAATTGCTTATGCAAGTTACTAGAGAGAATAAGCAATAACCGTCTTACTTGAATATTAGACTTAAGAGGTCTAATTGCAGATATACAATGCTGTTCAAGGCGTCATTGTTGTACGATTGATCACCTTGTTTAGCTGAACATAACCTTTAAAAAACCTTTTGTACAAAATTAACATCTTGTTGCTGTATTCTTTGATACTACTAAAGCATATGATATAACATAGAGTGTTCTACGTACGCGTTATTTGTGGGGTATTTGCGGAAGCATGGCATTGTTTATACAAAACTTAACTTTCTATTCATTTAAGGTACGTGTAGGTAATATCAGTTTAGGTTTACGTCTCTACCTACCAGTAAAACGTTGCTTATTCATTTTTGTAGAAAGCAATCAAAATGTGTTCTGGCACTAAACTTGCTCAGGTTGTTAACTAGATTATGGTTTCAAAATCTATATTTTCACAGCTCTATATACATTATCTTGTACATATTAATAGTTTTGTCTATTTATACAACATCAGGATACGGTAGCAAAAACCGGTTGTTGTAAGAAATTGTAGAATACTTTGGGAACTAAATTTTCAACTTTCTGATGTCTACTGCCGCAATCTATCTTAGACATTTCAACGTCCTAGGTTAAATATTACATTATCGAGAATGTGCAAGGCATCGACTTTTTCTGTTAAATATCAAATTGAATTTGCAAAAATTCAATCAAAGTACGTAAACGCCACTAGAGTTTATACAGATAGCTCAAAAAGTAACGATTGTGTAGGTTGTGTTTTTCTTTTAAATAAATTACAGTTTACATTTGAGTTGCCAAGTGTTAACTAAGTTTACACTGCAGAACTGTATGGTATCTATCATGCTTTTTTCTACATCCAACTAAGTGCAAGTACATTTTATGTTATGTGTTAGCAATAACTAGAGCTGCTAATGTTACAAAGTTTGTGGGATATTTATAATTTTTTACATTAATTGATGTTGTCTAGCTGGCAGACAGAGTAGTTTGCTATTCAAGACAATAAACTGCAATATTTTAAAAGCGACAAATTTGTAATTCAAGCCAAAGCGCAGAAAAAAGGTTATCCTTACGTGTCTTTGCATCGGCTGTCGACTCACGTTTGGCATTTGTTGGCATCTAAAGTGTAATTGTTTGTCGTACCTTATTAGCTTGTCAGCAGTTTTTGGAACAAAAAGTTGCGTCTGAATTATTCCTGTTTGTTTATTGTCTTTGGCGATTAAACCGCTGATGTCAATCATCTGCTCAAATTTATTTGACAGCAGACTAAATATATGAATATAATTGTTAATTTATTGTAAGTAATTGTTAGTGTATCGTAATATCCAGCAGTGTTTAGAATTTAGGTAATTTTTGCTCTTGTTTTTAATAGTTCGTAATAAAAGTTCATTTTATCTTTGTTATTTATTTATTTATTTTTATTTTTTAATATGTCACTTTACAGCATATTATTTTACAGTTTTTTATGTAGTTAAAGAAAAGTATCGGCTGATATGCCAAAAATCTAAACTAATTATTCAAGATTAATATTAATAAATAATTATTTATTATATTAAGTTTTTAAGTGCATATTATACTAGTTATATATTCTTATCAATATTGTTTAGGTCATATGACATACTTATTGAAGCAATATGTTGTTTAAGTAATTAAAAATAACTAAACACATTTAAATAAAAAGTGATAATAACTAGATTTAAGATTCATTAGTAGGTAGTCAACATAATAATCACATTTTATAAATCAATTACTTATCAATAAACTTTTCTTGTTGTTAATATTATTCCTAACTTGAAACTTCATACCATATTAGTCGAAAATAAATAATAATTAATGTTGGCAAAGAATTTTAGTAATTATATTTTATTAATATTTCTTGGAACTCCATTTGTAACAATTGTAAATATGTTTATTTAACATATCGATAAAATCAGTGATAAATTATAATCTTATGAAAGTGCATTTTAAAATATACAGTTGCATTTTTTATACTTCTAATAAGTGACCTTGAGTGTTGAACCCCCGCAGCGTTGTATTAAAAGCAGTCACGAATTATTCATTCAAATCATCATGTTACGTAAACATTTTGAATTTAAAACTGAAACTTCCCACACCTGCGTTCATGTTCATATAAAATAAAACATAATTGAACACCGTTTATTATTAACCCTGTAAATAATTTGAAAGTAAATGTTTTGAAGCTGCAGAGCAGCAAATGTAGTTGTGCTTTGGCGAACCGATTCAGCTTTCCAAATGATACGCCATGTAGACGATGTGATTATTTGTAGTATGATATTGTTGCAATATTTATCGAATGTAAACCGGACTGTTTTACATACAATAATCCGTCTTCAAAGATGCAAAGAAGGAACATAAATTGTGTCCGATGCAAATCCGTGATAAAAGCAGCACATTAAATAAAATACATGTTGCGATGATGGCCATTAAAAACCCTTATACGATTATTATTTCACAACGCTGATTATGAATAATGCCGGGCAGATGCGCCTTTTTCTTTCTCGATTCTTTCAGGTCAACTAATTTCTCCCGAGAAAATAAAAACATTAATAACACATTTTTTATTAACATAAATTCAAATTTAATTATACGTCCTCGAGTGCACGTTGGGTATTATCATTACAAATAGCCCCGTAACGGCTCACAGATGGATATGTAGAAAGGAAGATGGTTATACTTGTATGGTTGATGTTAAGTATCTTCAGGTTTTTTGATGGTGTCCGAGTGTTGTATATAATGCACTGAAAAACTCACGCCATCGGTCGAGGGCATGATATAATAAAAAAGGAGGTGATTCGGGTAGATGATTTTTAAACTCTTTGTTATTATTGTTCGGATGAGAGGCGTTACACGAAAACATATTAATCAAAGTACACTCGGAGCCGCTGGATGTTGTTGATGCAATGGAGAAACGAGCTGCTCCAACAAAGGGAGATGCATTAAGAAGCGCTGCATCCATTCAGGAAGACTTGCTTCTTTCGTGTCTCGTGTTAGATAAGACTGAAAAAATGTGATGTTAATCATCAACGAGACTAATATATGCATTTAAATGCACACATTTGAATTCAATGCATGTAAATTGTGTTTTTTTGTAGACACTTGTTATGCCCGTTTTTATTAGACTGCAGTTTAATAATGGTGTACTGTATATGTTAACGACTCGTAGTGGTTACCTTTTATGATGCGCACTTCAGCGCAGTTTATTTATTATTTGCATTTTGTGTTTTTGTTAAATAAAAAAGGAAATATTTTTATCAACCGCATTATAGATTTCATCGGGGTGCACATGCAAATGCGCATTGTTCATATTATTTAAATTCTCAGCGTATTTTTCATTCCGGAAAAGATATAAAATATTATGAAGGGGTTCTCAATCACGATTGCATGATAATAATTTGATGTTTTAATAAAAACAATAAAGTAAAATAATCTAATTTATTCAATATTACTTAACTGCTAATGTACTTATGTAAGATTGGACTCCAAGCTCTACAATATTAGTCCATGTAATTTAAATTACTGATGTCTTACTTCAGACACTGAACCATCCCTGACTTATTCAAGCAAGTTATATTAATTATCTTTTAAAGTACAAGTTTCTAACAATTGAATGAGTTCATAGATAAAAAAGTTAACTAGCAGAAACAACTGTTGGTTTTAAAAAGATGTTAGGACGCATCATTAGGTTGGGTTAATTGGATTTAAAATTATGAAATTAAATGTGAAATAACAGAATATGAATTAATGAAGTAAAATAAAATGACTATTATTTTTTGTTTTAACTATTTACTTTTTTAGTAATTCGACAGATTTTTTATTAAAATTTGTGTTCTTTGCTCATTAATGTACCTGAGTTTTAATATTGTTGAATTTCTTGAAATGGAGAATTTTTATTGTCTATTTTTTAGATTGTCTGATTGAAGTAAATTTGGAACTTATTTATTCTACGTTAAAGAAATTACGCTCCATATTATAAATTAATGCATTTTTCATAATTTTATCTTGCTACTAAGTTGGAAGTAAGTTGTATCTTTTATTTTACTAGAAATATATTTGGTCCACGTAAATGAAACAAAATGATTTGAAATATTTTGTACGCCAAAATTATAGTATATATTAATAAACAAAATAAAACAGGATAAGAGCTTTGATAAAAAACAACGGTAATTTTTCTCTTGATTTTGTCGTTGTTAAGGATGTTAGCGGCTAGTTATGTCAATGTTATTCTAAACATAAGAATGCACGTATATATTTAAAACGACTGCAATAATTTTTTTTTTAAATTTTAATATTACCAGTTATATAAAAAAAAAACAAATAAAACGCCGATACGCAATTTATCTAACATTCAGGTTGTCCCACAATTAGTAAAACTTTAAGGTACTAGCAAGTTTTAAAGTTGCCGGCGTTAGCCGAGATTGTAATTACTTGCAAGAAGAATTTAAATTATTCAATTACTAAAAAAAAAAATAAGAATGTAAGTGTTATCAAAGAAATTAGTCATCATCTTTATGGTTTAAGTTTTTTTTATTCTTCTTCTGTTTACTATACACTTGTGTTTCTCGGGTTACACAGAGCGTTTATTACGGTAAAAATTAGTAAATTTTTTTTAAAGTAACAATAACATTATATAATGAAGGGTTACCAAACTTCTAAGGAGAGTAGGAGGTTCATTTGAGGCACTTTTTAATTTATGAACTCATAGGCAACCATGTAAACCCTAAAAGCTGCAAGTCAAAAACTTTTTTGTTTTTTTAAACTATATTCAAAATCTCTCTTAAAAGTCTAAATAAAAAAATAAAAAAAATAGGATATAAAAATGAAAGGCAATTAAATTGTCTATCTTTTTTGAACAGCATATCTGGATCTATTTTTAACCGTACTCATGTCATAATTAAAAAAATGTTTTTTTTTTGTTAATTTTGTTAAAAATTATGTTTAAAATTTAAAAAAATTGAAAAAAAATTGGAATTCAAAATTAAAAGCTATTCTTTTAACTAATAACATGTTTTAATGTAGCTCCTACCGATTGTGTGCTATTAAAGAAAAACTTCAGAAACATTTTTTGAAACTTGATGAGATATCTAAACTGGTTTTAATAATTTCTCAATATGTCTACCACCAACTTTTATGCAAATATTGCACTTTTGCCCCAAATTTTTATAAACTTTCTCAAAATTTCCAGGCGTTCCTTGAATTTTCTGCGCAGCTGTGATAATACGCGCTAACAAATTTTCTTCAAATTTGACTGGCGTCTCGTACACTAGACTTTTCACGTAAACCCACAAAAAGAAATCTAGGAGCGTTAAGTCTGGGGATCGTCACGTTATTGGCCCTTTTTACCCAATCCATCTATCCCCAAACTGTTTGTTGAGGTAACGGGTTTACCTCAACAAACAGTCAAACAACAATCAAAAAATGTGCCGGCGCACCGTCATGTTGCAACCACATCTGTCGGAAAACTCCCATTGGTACTTTCTCTAATAATTCTGGCAAAACTTCTTTTAAAAAGATCTTGTATGGCCCAAACAAACAACCGTCAACAATGCTATCGAACACGTTCCGAACTTGCGTTGAAATTTAGATTGTAAAATAGTACGAGGGACACTGTCAAAGTTTGCAAAAAATGTAAAGCAATTGATATGTCGAACTAGAAAGAAGTCATTGGGCAATAAATCAGGCAAATATAAGCAATGAGTCATTAATTAGATGTTGTTACTGGTTAAAAACTCTACAGTTCGTCGTGTTGTGTGGGCGCTTGCATTGCCATGATGAACAATGATTTGCCGGTTTATGTTGTTTCTTCTGATTTCAGCAATAACTTCTGGCTAACAACTTGAAGTATACCAGTCAGCATTAACTGTCTTTTGATCCTCTAATGCAGCAGTTGCAACATGACCCGTTTTTTTGGAGAAACAAGCAATTATACTTTTTAAAACGCTTTGTGAACGCACCACTTTTATAAGTATAGGTTCATTTTGAAACACCCATACAGTTGATTGCTGTTTAGTTTCAAGTTCATTTAAATAAATCTAAGATTCGTCATCTGTTACGATGTTATATACCAAATTTTAACTACCCCCTTCAATTTTCTTTAGCATTTCCTTGCACCACTTGACACCTGCTTGTTTTTGTTTTTTTTTCAAATTGTGTGGCATCCAACAACTGCAAAGCTTTCTGACATGCAAATGATCGTGCAAAATTGTATGTATTTGTTTTGCTGCAATGCCTAAAAATGCCTCTATCTCACTATAGGTCACATAAACCATAGTTTTGGATGGTGCTTCATCTCCAAATAACAAACTAAGTTTTTCCACACATTTCTGCAATGTTAAATCGTATCAAAAATCATAACAAATCATCACTCGGAAGTCACGATTTGAAATTTCCATTTTTCACACAATTGTTACTCTCGTTAAATTTTGTTGAAACAAAACCGAGCAGTTTGCGAGAGTTAAAAATGCCTTCTCTTTTGAATGTTGCTTCATCGGAAAAAAAAGTACCGTAAAAATTGAGGCTGTAAGCGGCAGCAATTTACAAACCAACACGTGGTGAAAATCGATTGGACTTAAGGCTTGAACTTTTTGTAGATGATAGAGGTGAAACTGATGTTCTTTTAAAAGTTGCCAAACACTCACATGATTAGCACTAATGTCACGTACAATGCTTTGAGTGCTGCTGGATAGGTTCTGCTCGATTTTATAAAGCACATCTTCTTCAAATTGTAAGGTTTGACAATGTCTTGCAACTCCGCAATTTACCTTGTTGACTGCAAAAGTTTTTGTATCTTGCAATCACTGATAAACTTTTGCAAAGACTCTATTGGAAGTTATTGGACGATTTAGAAATCGGGCTGTACACATGCGTGTTGCAAGTCTATCATTACAATGTGCTTTCGCTGTAAACTAACATCATATTAGTATAATCTTAAAAAGTATGCTGATTCATGGCTTAAGTAACAAGTAACACAAATTCAATTGTTTCATATGTCAAAATCATAAGTGATTTAAGACGTAAAACATAGCCAACTTAAAAAAAAAGTTTTTGACGTGCAACTTTTAAGGGTGAACATGGTTGAATATGAGTTTATAAATAAAAAGTGTTTCAAATAAACTTCCTTACCCACCCTATTCATTAACACCCTGTATAATATATTAAATATAAATACTTGTTATTGGGCAATTCCACGTCAAGTGAGCAGTCCATTTCACGCGACCCTCTCCGATTTAGCTCAAATTTTGTACACTTATTTGAGTACCCAAAATATGACTTCATGCCAAATTTCAGATTTTTAGGTAACATAGTTCGCCTCGTAGAGCCAATTGAATTTTACGGCCATTTTTAAGTTCAACTTTTAACTTTATGTATCTTAATTGCATTTCAGCCTGGAAAAATTTTAGAATAGTCATAACCGATGGGAAATTTCTCAAGAAATCGAACGCAGCGGTCAGATTTTTGTTATCTTGTCCCGCACGCGTAGAAAACTCAAAAAACAGTTTTTTTTCAAAAATTTATTTCTCAAAAGTTGCCACCGATTAAGACTCCAAATTTTAGGAAAATGCAGCTAAAAGTATGTACTTTAAGATGCTGAAATTAAATTTTCCTACACTAGTGGTAGTTTTCGCTCTAGAGCCTCTTGAACGCACAAAACCATTTTTTAATCAAAATTTTTGATATTAGACTTTTTTTAAATTTTTTTTGTGGAATTTCTTTGTGTGCACCCTCAGAAAGTGATTTTTATACAAAAAAGTATGCCATGAGAAATTTCAGACCTTAAGATTCAAAAGAACACGTGTCGCACTACCATTGAATTTTTAAAATTAATATATTTAATAAGTATTATTAGCTTCCAGATTTGAGTCAGATTGGGTCCCCAAAAAAGCAAATGAGTTCTTGCTAATTAGGTTCCACATAAAACTTTACATCAATATACTCTGTATATATATTTTTTAAATTATAATATTTTTATTATATTTTAAATTTTGAACATAAAATTAGACTCGTAAACTAAAATGATTAGAATTTAATAAGGTTTAGGCCTATAATTTTTTATTAACTTAAAAAACTTTTAAAATGACGTATTGTACATATTTTTTTTATTTTGTCAAATTTGTAACATTCTTTTAATGTTTTTTTAAGTATGGTTAAAAAATGCTTGAAGTTTTTCTTTAATAGCATACAATCGGTAGGAGCTACATTAAAACATGTTATTAGGTGAAAAATTTGCAATTGAATGGCCTTTAATTTCAAATTTGATTTTTTTTTTTTTACTTTTAAACATAATTTTTAACAAAAACAACAAAAAAAAAAAATTTAAAAATCATTCTTTACTTTATAATATAAGTACGGTTAGAGATAGATCCAGATATGTTGTTCAAAAAAGATGGACAATTTAATTGCCTATAATTTTTATATTTTATTGTTTTTTTTTTTATTTAAACTTTTAAAAGAGATATTTCGAATATTGTATAAAAAAAAACAAAAATATTTTGACGTGCAGCTTCTAGGGTGAACATGTTTGCTTATAAGTTTATGATTAAAAAGTGTCTCAAATAAACCCTCTTACCCACCCTAAAAGTTTGTTACCCCTATTCATTAACACTCTGTATATTAATCAATATGTGCTAAAATTTTGATTAAAAAATGGTTTTGTGCTTTCAAGAGACTCTAGAGCGAAAACCACCACTAGTGTGGAAAATTTTTATTTAAGCATCTTAAAGTACATACTTTTGGCTGTCTTTGCCCAAAACTTGGAGTCTTAATCGGTGGCAACTTTTGAGAAATGAATTTAAAAAAAAAACTGTTTTCTGCGCGTGCGGAACAAGATAACAAAAATCTGACCGCTGCATTCGATTCCTTGAGAAATTTACCATCGGTTATGAGTATTCCAAAATTTTTCCAGGTTGGAATGCAATTAAGATACATATTGCCGTAAAATTCAATTGGCTCTACAAAGCGAACTATGTGACCTACAGGTTTGAAATTTGGCATGAAGTCATATTTTGGGTACTCAAATAAGTGTACAAAATTTGAGCTAAATCGGAGAGGGTCTCGTGAAATGGACTGCTCACTTGACGTGGAATTGCCCAAATTTATTTTTACATAAATATAAAACTAAAGATGTAAGTAAAAGTTTTGTAAAAAAAATTAAAAATTTAATATAATACCATAAGTGTAGCTAATAAAATTATTGTATATATCATTTACTAATGATACTAGTAAATTGAGTCAATGTTGAATAAAAAAATGCTTACAATGTTTCTAGAAATAATGAAATGACAAATTTGCAAAAACATGAAATAAAAGAGAATAAATGCATAATTGAATCAATTATGCAAGAACGTTACTATGATGCAGCAGATTTAAAAATGGAAAAACATGTGAAGGTAAAAAATAATAACAATAGAAATAATAATTATTTTCTATTTAAATAAAATACGCAGTAAAAAATGAAATAACAAAAAATAAAAAAAGGAGCTCTTAAAAAGAGGTATATAATTTTTTGTTTCTAAAAAAAATTCAATTAACTTTCAACCAAACCAGGTCTAATCTATATATATTTTTTTAAATTAAATTAATTTTATTATTGATAAAGTCAAAAAAATTAAAGAAAAATCTAAATAATAATTAAAACATTAGCATTTACTTTTAGATTTAGATCAAATTGGCTCAACGAGACATAGTTAAAGATGTTTGAAACTTTTGGAACTTTTAAATAATTGTACATTTAACTTCTATGGTAATAAACAAATGCAATAATTAAAACTAAAATTTTACTTTTAGTCTTGAGATTTTACTTTAAAATGATAAAATTTGAGTTTTATTGTTTGTGCAATAAATAGTCCCAATATATGTAACATCAGTAACTGAGACTAAATTTAAAAAAAATCTCAAAATTAATATCATACTTAAACAAGTAACTTACTCAAGTAAAAAACAAATTTAAAAAATTCTAAACATTTTTGTTGCAGATAAAAATATTTATTAAAATAAAGCTTTTATTAATGTTTACTTTGAAGCTAAATATAATTTTCAAATTTTTTTTAAGCAATTTAAAAGAGTAAAAATTCATTAAAAAAAAATTGGGAAAGTATTGAATTGTGTTAAATTGTCTTTATTTAACATTTTACATTTATAAAAAGGCAAAAGTCATCTATAGAGCTTTTATTTAGCTCAATAAATTCACTACAAATTTGTATTAATTCTTTAAATAATACTACATTATAGCAAACAACAGATTTGCGACATTATACAACATTATGAGGTATGAGAAGGTTTTATTAAAGATTTTTTTACGCTTCTTATTTAAATGTTTATTTTTATACAAAATATATCATAAAAAAGAAAAACCTAATTACATTTTTGTTAGATAGTAGTTTTTAACTACTAAATACAAATAGTAATTTTAATCAAAATATACACATCACACTCAAATAGTACTTGTATTGAAACTGAAATACTATCTGGTGTAGATAAGAGAATTTGAAAGCAATTTAAGAAAACAAAAAATAATAAAAAATATAATGAGAAAAGATTTCAACACAAAATCAACAAAATGGAAAAAATACAAATACGATTTAAAAAGAAAAATCATAGAGCAGAAGCGCTAGCGGGGTTTAAACATTTAATTTGCGGCAGAAACACTTACAATACAATACAATACAAAGTAAAATTGAAAATAGAAAATGGAAAAAGAAAAACAGGTAAAAACAAAAGAAAGTAGATGGAACATAAAAAAGATGGACAGAAAAAAGATAAAGAAAGCTATAGAAATAAAAGTTAGTTAGTTTAGATTTTTGGCGTATCAGCCTAAGAAGACTATTAACGCCGATTCTTTTCTCTAACTATGAAAAGTGTAAAATAATATGCTGTAAAATGGCATATTAAAGAATAAAATTAAATAAATAAATAAATAAACAACAAAGATAAATTAAACTTTCACAAACTTTAGCAAAAATGACTAGATAATTCCAACAGTGTCTAGGATGTAAAAGGTCCTAAACACTGCTGAATTTTACGATACACAAACATTAGTCACAATAAGTTAACAATTATATCCATACACCCAATTTGCTCCGTTGAATAAATTCGAGCAGACGATTGACTTCAACGATCTGATCACTCAAGACAATCGACAAACTGGGTGATAATTCAGACGCAACTCTTTGTTCCGAAAACTGCCGACAATCCAATAAGATATGACAAACAGTTAATGGAACATTACAAGTATCACAAACTGGCGGCACCTCAAATGCCAACAAATGCCTGTGAGTCCATCGACAGTGACCGATGCAAAGTCGCGTGAAGATAACCTCTTTCCTACGCTTCGGCCTGCATGACGAACTCCACGGTGTAATGACGCTTTTAGTGCATCGTAGCTTGTTGTCTTGAATAGCAAACCACTCCGTCTGCCAGCTAGACAACATCAGTTGTTGTAAAAAATTACAAACATCCCTAACACAAGCTTTGTCTGTAACATTATCAGCGCTAGTTATAGCCATTTTGGCAAGCTTATCAACTTTTTCATTGCCACTAATACCTACGTGACTTGGAATCCAGACAAAGTAAACAGTGACATTTAATTCAGACACCTAAAGCAAAATCGAGTGAATTTGTCTCAGCAAATAATGATCAGGATATTGATAATCAATAGCGTTTAATGCACTCAACGAGTCTGTACATATAACATAAAATGTACCTGCACTTAGTTGGATGTAGAGAAGAGCCTGGTATATAGCATACAGTTCTGCAGTATAAACACTGCTAACACTTGGCAAGCCAAATTTAACCTTGGACGTTGAAAAGTCCAAGGAGGGTCGCGACAATAAGACAGTTGATATACATCAGGGAGTTGGAAATCCAGTTCCCGAAGTATACTGCAATTTCTTACAGCAACCGGTTTTTGGGACCGTATCCTGATGTTGTATGGATCGTCGAGACCATTATTGTATACGACAGAAAACGTCGGATGCAAGCGTTTAGCTTTTAATTTTGCGGCGTACCTAGTCAAGATTTTACGCCGAAGACAGAGATGGTTCAGCGGCCTCACACAAAACACTAGCAATAGAGCTAGTGCGGAAAGCGCCAGTTGCTAAACGAATTTCTGTATGGTGGACAGGATCAACAATACGTAATGTGGATGGTGCTGCAGAGGCATAGATTATGGAACCATAATCTAATTTCGAACGCACCAAAAAAAAAGTAAATCCTTTGCTTTTAGCCCAGTTCAAAATGCGGTTGATAGTTATTTGGAGTTGACGTTCCAATGTTGGCATGTTTCTCGAAGCGCAATAGATAGTTTTGTCATCAACATACATACATCCGTTCACCGGATGCTTGATGAACTGACTTATGCCGTTAATAACTATCATAAATAGCGTCACGCTTAAAATAGACCCTTGCGGAATACCATTTTGTTGCTGACGTATGCCCGAGATGCTATCACCTACACGTACCTTAAACAAACGGGAAGTTAAAAAGCTTTGTATGAACAATGCCATGCTTCCGCGAATACCCCACGAATAAAGCGTTTGTAGAATATTGTATTTCCACGTCATGTCATAGGCTTTTGGAATGTCAAATAATACAGCTACTAAATGTTGATTTTGCACAAAAGCATTTTTAATTGCTGTATTCAGCCGAACAAGATGATCAGTCGTAGAACGATGATGCCTGGAACCACATTGTATATCAGCAATTAGACCTCTTGAGTCTAATAACCAAGTAAGACGCTTATTAATCATTCTCTCTAATAACTTGCATAAGCAGCTAGTTAAAGAGATAGGCCTATAACTTGTCGGGAGCTTTTTATCTTTACCAGGTTTAAGTACTGGTACAATGATAGCCAGCTTCCATGACTCAGAGCAGTACCCTGCTGACCACGCACGGTTATAAACTGCCAAAAGCTGAAGTTTGGCAGAGCGACTTAAATGCTTAAGCATAGCATTGTGTATCAAATTAGCACCTGGAGCAATATTGTGCGCTTCAGATAATGCCGAGTCAAATTTCCAAACACTAAAAGGTGCATTATATATTTCATCATCGTCGGAAACGAATGACAGATGTTTTTTCTCCATGTTAGTATTAATCTCTTAAAAATTTTCATTGTAATTATCATCACTGGAAGCGTCAAAATAAACATCGGCCAGAATATTCGAGATATTGAGAGGATCGGTAATAATTTGATCACCTGACAATAAACCACTAACAGGTACAGAGGCGGTTCGGCCAGAAATATTTCTGACTTTTTCCCACACCTTTCTGATAAGGGTTTTCGAATTTATAGAAGTAACGTATTCTGACCATAATTCTCTTTTAGCTTTTCTGCAAGTTCTTCGCGCAACAGCTTTATACTTTAAATAAGCTAACAAGTTTTCTTCAGTTGGAGAGTGATTAAACCGTCGAAAAGAACAGCGTTTGTTTAATTTAGCTTGTTCACAATCAAAATTTCACCAAGGAACGGGTTCTCTGCGAGGTTTCCCTGAAGACAGAGGAATACTGGCATGAGCTGCTTGTATGAAGAAATCGGTGAAAGTTTCAACATCTTCGTCAATAGTGGCCTGGACACTGTCATCATAATCTTGAATACTTGAACAAAAATATCCCAATCAGCATCTTTTATTCTTCAATTCAGATGACGATTTTCATGGATTTTATGACCAAGCACGCGAATGAGTATTGGAAAGTGATCACTATCATAAAGATGTTCCAAGACTTCCCAATCCAGCAATGCTGCGATACTTAGAGAACAAATAGTAAGGTCAATAGCCGAGAACGATCTATTGGCCACGGAAAAATAGGTATTGCTACCTTTATTTAAAATAACTAAATCCGTTTCTGAAAATAGATTGGCCAAGTTACGACCTCTAACTTCGGTTCGATTTGAGCCCCACATAGTGTTATGAGCATTAAAATTACCCATAAGGAAGAATGGAGACGGAAGTTGTTCAAGTAATTGATCAATCAAACGAATGTCCAAACTGACGTTTGGCGAAATATAGATTGAGCAAACGGTCAGTGAGAAAGGGAGTTGTAATTGAACGGCTACTGCTTTTAATGAAGTGTTGACACGGAATTCTTTGCTGAAAACCGTATCACAAACCACTAATGCCGCTCTACCCAGAGCACGATCAACATTTATACGATCTTTCCGATAAATAGTATAACCACGAAGATTAACTGAACTTCTAACCTTAAAATTAGTTTCCTGTAAGGAAACGCAGATAGGTGAAATTTCAGCTAGTAAAATTTTAAAAGATTTGTAATGTGCATTATATCCATTGCAGTTCCATTTTATAATAGTTGAAGCTATTTTTAAAGCTACGTTGAAAACGTAATTTTAACTCTTTGCTTATTAGCGTTTTTTAACTTTTTTTCTGAATTATCATCTGGGGGAGTAGAAGAACTCCTACTATTTGACATCATTTCATCTGTCAGAGTAGGTTGTGCGGGAATACCTTCCACATCCATCAACTCTGACGACTTGTCAATATTAGGGTCTGTGGGCGCAGGATCGCTAAAAACTTGCACTTCAGGTGGCGGTAGCCTGGATTGGGCTGCCGTCTTTGCAGGCTTTGACTCAGACTGAGTCTTAGCCTGTTTAGGCTTTGACTTGGAAGTCGCCACCTTAGTTGGTTTTGACCCGATACGAGCCAATACCTTAGATGGTATAGGCTTTAAATGAGCCCCCATTTTGAGTGGTTTTGATTGAAGTCCCACTCGTTGTCACTTTGGTCCGGATTGGACCGTAGTCACGATTGGTTTTGAGCCTGATGGGCCCGCAACCGGTTTTTGATCCTTCACATTAGAGTCATAGTTCTTACTTGAAGAAGTTTCTGCAATAGCAGTAAATGTCATAATCGGTGTTTGTTGAACAATAGGTGTTTCAGCAACTAAAACAAACAATCTAGAAAAGGTAGGAACCGTATTTGCTTTATACTTCTTTTGAGCATCAAAGTAAGAGAGTTTGTCTGTTACTCTGATCTCGGCTATCTTCCTTTCCTCTTTCATTTTTGGGCAATCTCGGGAATAAACGGAATGCTTACCTTTGCAATTCACACATAAAGGTGAACTGTTGCATGGATCAGGGTCATGTTTCTCCTTACTGCATTTTGCACATGTTGCAACACCTGGACACCTAACTGCAGTGGCGAACCGGGCGAGTAACATATGTCACCTTAACTTCATTTGGGAGCCGTTCAGAATCGAATGTTAAAATTATAGATGTTGTATCTCTGACTTCACCATCCTTTCTACGGGTAAGTTTTTTAATATCGATAACGCCTTGCGACGCCAGTTCTTGTTTGCATTCGTCTACAGTTGTGTATAACAACTCATACCATGAAATTACTCCCTTCGAAATATTTAAGGATTTATGCGGTTCAACTTTTACCGCAATATTACCTAACAACGTGCATTCCTGCATTTTACTGCTCTGCAATTTATCTTTTACTTCAATAAGCAAAGTACCGTCTCTTAACTTCTTACATGAATTTAAAGTTTCATTAATAATATTGGAAATGGTCCTATGAATTTAAAAGGAAGAAACCTCCTTTAGACTCTGGCCATTTTCAGAACATTTAACAATCAAATATCTAACAAACTTTCTACTTGTACTATTTCTATCTTCATTAGCTCTCTCGTCCGTAAACGGGCAAGATCGTTTGGTTAGAGGTTTAGAATCTACCATAATAAACTCCGTCAACTTCATCGCTCAATCTCCCCACCCCCCACGGAGCCACATATGGGACGCTGCATCACAAATTGATGCAGTCGCCAGGGCTAATCGAGCGATATAGGTTTTATAAATGTAAATGAAAGATTTCCGCGAACACAAAGAATACTATCGGGCTCCAACCGTAGCACATTGTGAACCTTTCATTGATCACATAAATAATTCCTCACCCTTAAGTTAGATAACGAGCCGATTGGTTAAAACTGGGTTAGGTTTAACCTCCCGTTTTATCAGAAGCTAGGGACAAAGCAGTGTGTTGAAACTAATATATATATATTATTGAATATATATTGAATATATATATATATATATATATATATATATATATATTCAATATATATTCAATAACCTCTTAATACCGTTAGGTGTCGAGGTGCCAGACACACCGAGCCACAGAGAAAACATGTATGGATGCCTATATGAGGTAACGGACTCATATTGGGAAGAACGCTACGTTCGGCATCACTTTGTGTTCACCCATCTAAGTTGTGACCAGAGCGGCCATTGCTTAACTTTTGTTAGCGCTGGTATTTGTACATGCCCTATCTGCCGTACTGCCGACTGTGTTGGAACTAATACTCTTTTAAACCTGAGTATTAGCCCCTCAACTACTAGGATCCCTTTTTCCTGACTTTCGGGTCACCGCGCACGACAAACACGCAGGTGAGTTACACAAGGTGTTATGTGAAAATTGTCAAAAATAAACTCACAAATAAGTTTGACTTGTCCTAGACAAACTGTGGGTTTTTTTACGAAGTTATCATCTCGCCTATTGGTCGCCTTTTACGACCAGCAAAGGGGCTATCGGAAGTATTTTTTTGCACCACCCCCTCCCGCAGGGGGGTATAGAAATAAAAGAAGTAGCAATAAACAAAAACAGAAAAAAAAACTTAAGAAAAAAAAACTGAGTAAGGCGAAAAAAAAAAAAACACAGAAGAAATGAAAAAAGAACTAAAAAAAGAAATATTTTGAAAAAAGGAATCAGGAATAGCAGAAATAGATGCGATAAAGAAATTATAGAATTTATAGACGGGAATTGTTGGGAAAGCTGTACAAAATATTAATGACCAATTTAGAATAATAATAGTAATAATAATAATTGTTTATTTATGTAGTATCACAAAAATAGTGTTTACACAGGTCCAAAGAATATACATATATTTGATAGATGATACAATAACGTATCACTTGAGCAAAGTGAACCTAAATACAAATAAATACATTAACAAAGACAAAATCAACTCAACAACACAATATTATGTTATCACAGGTTAAATATTTGTTATAACCGTAGAATTTTATAAAAAATTCCCTTATGATTGTTTCAAATTTAATATTATACAAGTTTCTTACATTTTCTAGCAATATGTTAAAAAAATGTATGCAGTAATAATTGGTACTATATTTAGATTTTCTTAGGAAGATTGATGTCATTTTTATGTCTTGTATCATGATAGTGGAATTTATTAGTAGAAAACTCTGATATTTTAGCTAAATTTGTTGGAAAGAAGAGTCTACATAAAAGAAAACAAAGAAATTGTTTATGATGAAATAAGAGAGTCTGAAATATAAATAAAATAGTATATTGTTACTATATTGTTGTTTTTAAAACTGTTTCGACAAGATACTTTTGTAGGCGTATTAAAAATATCTTGAATTGCCCTTTTTGTTGTAAATTCATATGAATTTGTACAACAAAAAAGGGTACTAGTTCCCCATAAAATAATTGCAAAAGATGCAATTGATTGAAATGATGCATAATTTAAGTGTTGCAAATTTATGTGGTTCTTTAGTATTCTCAACCCATTTATTACCGGTTGAAGTTTGCTTATGATGTAGGTGATCTGATTATACCAATTTAGTTTGTCATCAAAAATGATTCTGAGAAATTTACTAGCTATTGCGGTTTTAATGTAAAAATTATTGAATACTACATTATTTTTGAAGTAATCAATTTTGAATGACTGGTTTAAAAAATAGTGCATCTGGTTTTTTCAGCATTTAATATCAATTTGTTGCCTTTAAGCCATTTGTCTACTTTAGTTATGTAAACAGTTCCTTCTGATGTTATATGATTCATATCTGATCCATATATTAATAAAGTGGTATCATCCGCATAATGTATAGTGTTATAGTGACTATTTAAAAGTGTATCAAGATCGTTGATATAAATAATAAAAAAAGCGGACCAATGATACTGCCTTGTGGAACACCTGTATTTATTTTTTCTTGTTTTGACGTATGTCTATCCATAGACGTTTCTAATTGTACACATTGAGTACGATTTGAAAGATAAGATTTTATCTAATTTAAGGTGTTGTTACGTATACCATATCTATCAAGTTTTGTTATTAGAATATCATGACTTACGCAGTCAAACGCTTTATATAAGTCAAGAAATACTCCACAAGGAATTTCCCCCCTCTCCAAAGCACATGTTATATTTTGATATAATTCCTGTTTTGCAGTTTGTACATTCCAATTTTCCATGAACCCATGTTGGTTGTTTTTAAACAGTTTGAAGGTGTTAAAATGAGAAATCATTTTATCGGTCATTACTTTCTCAAATAATTTTGAAAATAAATTTAATATACTAATAGGCCTCTGGAGAGTTTACATCTTTTTTTTTGTGAATAGGTTTAATAACTGCATGTTTAAGTTGCAGAGAAAAGATGCAGTGTATCAATGATTTATTTATAATATAGGTAAGTGGTTTTTTAACGCTACTTACGCATTCCTTAATTAATGATAACGGAATTTTATAAATACTGGCAGTGTGTATTTAGATTATAAGACTTAACTTTAAGTTTGATGCAATTGTTACAAAATAATGATTAAACTCGTTTGATAACTGGTATAATTTTTTTTGTTTATAGCAAATTAAATTTTTTGTTTTTTTATTTAGATTGCTAGTATTTTTAACAATACTTCACATTGTTTTTGTTTTATTGTCCAAATTTTCAATCATACTTCCTTTCATATTTGTCTTGTTTTGCATTAATCAACGCATCATATAGTCTTTTTTTGCTTCTCTATATAGATTTATATATGTACTATCAACATTTGATAATGTATATTAAATATCTACGTTTTCCTTTTTAGTTTTTATTGTTGGTGTACTGAGTTTTAAATCTTTATTAGTTTTATTATTGTTTATGGTTTTTGTGGGAAAACAATGGTTGAAAAATATTTTAAAAAATTGACAACAATTTATTCCACATATCGTCGACCTTATGCTCTGGAATATTAAATACTGCCAGTTTTCAGTTGAAAGTGATTGTATGAAATTTGTTTTATTTACAGGACTGTAAATACGTATTTTTTTTTCTTAATGTTTACTATTTTTGATGCTTGATTAAATGCAATTGTTTGGGCTGTATGATCCAAAATAGCAGTATAAAATACGTGGACATTTACATCAACAATGTTTGATATTATATTGTCAATGGCCTTACGTTATAAGACGCTAAGATACTTATAAATTAATTTGATGTATCAGTTTCTTTTAAAATGTCTATATTAAAATCCCCTGTAATAATAAACTAAATGTTTTGTTCAAATAAATGGCGTAAGATATTATTAAGTTTTTCTAAGAGGAAAACATAAAAAAACAAAGCTTGATTTGGGAGGGTGATAAATATTAATTTCTGTAATAGATTTTTGATTATTCATACATATATCTGCAGCAAAACATTCAATAATATTACTTACCAACATATTGTTTATATCATTCCGACTTTTAGTAATATAATTAGATTTGCAGTAAATAGCACTACCACCATGCTCTCCAGATGCTTTACCAAAACAAGATGTTAATTTGAAGTTTGATAATTTATAAGCGTGAGTATATGACAATTTGTATATTTTATTAGATGCTCCAGTTGAGCCACTCTATTTCCAATGGATCGCACGTTCTGATGTACACGTGTTATTTTTGAATTGACCGTTTTGATCGGGCGATAAAAAAACGGTTTATTGAAACTCCTGACGACCAGATGGTAGAATCTTGTATATTTTCTAATTGCTCCATAGGTAAAGAGATTTTGAATGAGGAATATAGTTTTGGATACTTAAAGACAATTTTTTCACAGATGTAGTTAGAAAACTTTTTGTTACAAAGATGTTTTCCTATGTCATTTTCAGTTACTGTAGGATAAAGACCAAACAGATGTAAGTGTGCCAGCCTAGGGGCACCTTTAATTTCAATTTCTTCAGTTGAAGTTCTCTGAATAGTTGGCAATGGGTTTCGTTTTGGTTTATCATATTTTTTATATGTCACTTTAATATAATTATTTGAATCCTGATTATCTTCTTTGGTTGCTAGTTAAGTTTTTTAATCGACAGTACTGTAGTTATTGGTATTATCTAGTTTACGATTAAGGTTTTTATTTTCTAGAAGATTGCTTTTAGTATTGATATTTGTTTTAGATCCACTATCATCAATATCAGAGCTTTCAGATTGTTTATTTTTTTTTGTGATTGTTGCGTAATTCTTGTTTGCAAGATTTCTGGAGACTTCTTTTTGTCATTTTCGGTGATTATTTTATATGCAGCATCTTTTAGTTGCGCACATTGTTGATGTAACTATTTATTACATAAATTACACTTTACGGATTTCTTTATTACTTTAAAATTAGTTTCACAGATTTTACATACGTAGTTATCGTCTGCCATGTTAACTTCATTTAACATTATTGTTTACGTATGCAATAATAGTATAATTAATTTTAATAACTTATTTAATCTGACATTGCATACAATATATTTAAATTGATGAAGACAGTATAACAACAAAATTTACGCAAAAAAAGCAATGTTATGTGTAAGTTATTGTAAAGCGCTACTTGCTGAGGCAAGCACCTTACTCGTCAAAAAAGTGTTTATGTTTTAAATCAAACATTAATTAATTTAATTGTGTCAGGCCCAATGCTTGTGACTTTTTTCTTTAAGAGATTTAGATGTGACTAAATTTTACTTTAAGGATGTGTTTGTTTTAGACGTTGAAACTTGCGTTTGTATTTTGTTATTCTGGAGTTGGTCCCCAGTGCAACAAATTTTAATAAAAAGAAGTAGTTTTTTGTTAACAATAATTAAGTTTTAGTGATAATGCATATAATCAATTTTTTTGTAATTGATTTATTTCCAGTTTTTTATTAAATTTAAGTTTTCGTATGCAAATAAAAAAAAACATCAAAACACAAACAATACTACAACATTTCAATAATTTGTAAAATATTACAAAATAAAAAAAAAATGTTTATAAATATCATAAGCATTTTCCAAACATAACTCTAGTTTGTCGTAAATCAATTCTTTAGGTGGTTCGACACTCAATTTGCCATGTACTTGCGTTATTTCTTGTATAATATAAAGATATATTTTGGCATGTTGCGACAAGTGTACAAAACTGCAAGGCAAATTTTGGAATTAGGAATTATCTAATCACAATATGTCGTTTATGTCTTGACGGACATCTCAGCCGTCTAAAATCAAACTTGTTGAAATTTTTACAAAATTGACATTACGATCTTTCTCGGAGCAATGGTGGAAACTAAGATGTTGAATCGGATGACAAGCAATGCCAGTCAAAACTTTTATAGCTTTTCAATATAAAGGAAATGAAACGGTACAAAAAAAGACTTATTTTTCTAAACTCTTCCTCTTAATGCTTACAATGTTAAAACTAAAAATGTTTCTTTTACAAAATGTTCACTTTTAATTAATAAAAAAACTTTGTCAAAAAAGAAAAAAAGATTATATACCTTAAGTATGCTGGAAACCGTTTTCATGCTTTTAACAACACACACACGCAACTTCCAAAGATGGTTAGATTCCAACTTGTTTGACAACTTTGTATGCAAAAATAAAACTTTTTTTGGGTATGGCTTCTTTTACATGTTGCAATATACGGAATTATATAAAATGCATGCATATATTGGTACATTGTGTAAGGCCGTTATTAAAAGTGCCATCAACATAATTGTTCAATGTAGTTAACTGTTATTTTTTATTTTATGTAGTTATAGAGATGCTCAGCAGCCTAAGTTTGGACATATAATTTTTTAGCTGTTTACATATCCTGATAAATAAAACCAGGCTTAATTATTAAAAAAAAGTCTTATTTAGTATTTTTTATATAAAACTCCAGTTTGAGCTTATAGTTATCTCAATGATTTTTGTGATCTTTGCTCTAGTCAATGTTGTATATTGTCAACAACTTTTTTAGTTAATATAAAACGTTATGTAATTTTTTCTTACAGATTCAGAAAGAAAACAACATAGATTAAAACCAATCTAAACAATTACTATGAAATAATAGCAAAAACCATTTTACAACACTATTTAATAGAACCGACAGAAAAAAAAATTAAAACAAAACTTTAGAGCCGACATTGCAACCAAAAAAAATTTATAAAAAAACAATACAAAAACAGATAGAAAAACTAAAAAAAAAAACAAAAACGCGTGGATAAAATTTTTTTTATATTTTTTATAAAGTGTGGATGTGACAAATGAATTGATTAAGAAATTGAAAAATTATAGGAAGTAATAAATAGAGTATGGAAGGGAAAATTTTTTTTAGCAAATGAAAAGTACATTCACAAATCTTTTTAAGAGACGATAAAAACTTTATACTTTAAGTATAAATAAAAGAGTTTTATGTTCTATCTTTCTGAATTATTATAGATCATAATATGATAATTAAAATAAATTGAGAGATTTGTGGTTCAGTACACGTTTGTGTAAAACAACCCCGGTTCAATAATAAGTTTAATGGATAGATACAAATTATAGTTACGTCTAAAAAAAAGGTTTCTATGTAAGCATTTGGTGAAAAGAATGGAAAATGTATGCGCAAAAACGGTATGCAGAGGAAGTGTAATTGGTAGAATAAAAGAAAACTTTTGGACAACAAAAGACGTAAGACAGGAATGCATACTCTTCTATTTTGGTCTAACTGCTTTATATATTGCAGACATAGAAAACAAGCTAGGTTTGGCACAAGCAAATAGAATTGTAGTGAGTAGAGAAAAAGTAAGGTTGTTAGCATACTCAAATGACATGGTGATTGTGGCAAAATGAATAAAAGAAGTGATAAAATGTTTAGAAAAATAAAACAAAAATTATGATTTAATGAAAAACAAAGGTTTAAAATTAATTACCCAAACCCAATCCAACTTCAAAGCAGCCAACCAAATACAGACAATTGTTTTGGTTTTCTCAAATACTCATCAGTGATCTTACGGCATCGCTTGATGGTAAAGGATAAATTCGACTAATTGGTTTATGTGCTCTTAAACACAAGTTAGATAATAACTACTTTGCACCACCAAAATAAGTATGATGTTTTAAAAAAAGAGAGGAAGACATAAAGAACAGATTGAAAATGGGAAGAACAAAATATTGAATAAGTAAAATTGTTCAAATATTTAGGGTATGTATTCAATGCAAATAACGGCAAGAATTAGCACAGATAAGATGTAGCAAGAAAAATACACAAAGTGTTAGGACAAGTGTGAGGAATAGGTGAAAAAATTATAAACGCATAAAAACAATGAGTACAATGTTTAATAGCCTAGGTAGAAGCATAATACTTTACAAGCTGTAAATGTAAGAGGAAATAAACAGAAACTATATAGGCAAAATACTGAAGATGGGCACTAAGATTAATTACAAAAATCCTAGCATACACTGTATTAAAAAATTTAAAAAAATTAAATAAAAGTAGAAATAAAAAAAAGCAATAATATATAAAGAAAGATTGAGAGAAATAAATAATTGCAAAATTCTGCAAGAATGTCTGAATGAAAAAAAGTTTCAAAAAATAATAGTAGAAAGAAAAAAATATTATAAAAATGCAAGACAGAAGAACAAAAGTGAATTGATGTGCATCAAGAAATATGCACTTATTATGAAAAAGAATTTCTCAAAATACTTTGATATTTTAAAGTACACAAAATCAAAACACAAGGTACTAGCAAGATTTAGATGTGAAAATGAAATAGTTTGCAAATTGTGGATAAATAAAGAAAGCAGTATGTGCAGAAAGTGTGGAAAATTTATTAAAACATTAGATCATATGTTAAAAAAAATGTATGAGAAAAAAACAAATAAAAACAAAGAAAATGTTGAAAAAAAAAAAAATGTGGATAAGAAGCGTCATTATAAGAAAGAAAATTGATAAGGATTGTGGAGTTTAAGTTGTATTCTATTATGTTGCTTACGTAGTGTAGTTTGTAGATTGTTATAAATTAAATGCAAAAAGTATAATAATATATGAAAAAAATAGTTTCAAGTAGTGGTTTAAACTGCAACATGGAGGTATTATTTAAAATCAAATGGCAAGAAAATAAACTGTCATTATTACAGATGTTACCTTTAAATTGTTTAATAATTTATAATTTGTAATTCACAAACGTTTTGTAAAGAATTTTTGCATTAGGAAATTGTCATTACATTATTTTATGAGTATGACTATGTGCCATCTTTATTAATTCTTATACTGCAATAATAAGCTTTTACTATACAAGAGTTCCGTTCTTGTGTGAAAACATATATACGTTTAATTTTAGTTTTTAATTTGCAAATCCTGTTCAATTTACAGCTTGCAATACACAATGTTTACAGTAATATACTATTTAAAATAGCATTCAACAATTTACAAGTTTAATGTTTAATAAATATTAACTTTATTTAAACAGTTTTAGTTATTTTTCGAATTATTTTGTTGCAGTATTTTTTCTACAAAAACTTAAAAAAACTAAAATTACTAGAATTTTATATAAATATTATTAGCCAAGTTTTTGCAAAGGTAATTATTGTTAAATTGTTGTATATGGTATGTATTTGTTTTTTTGGATAAGAAGGAAATGCCTTAATGCATATTGTGCAGAGTTTTTATACTCACTAATACTCTAAACTATCTATATTCTCCTAGATTTGCAGAATCACCGTTGTAGTATTACTTCACAAGTCTAAGACGCTTCCAATTTTTATCTTTTTTTTTTTTTGTTGCCATTATTTTTCTTATGCCTTTATCAATGGCCCTTCAGTTGATTGTACTTTTTACCATAAGTAAGGTCAGATTGCTAACGGTTGTCTTCTTTCCGGCTTTGTACTGTACTTTAATTTTATTGTTTTTTTAACAAGTACACTTTACAAGTATATGTTCTGTATTATCTGTTTCACCACAGTAAAAACAGCCGTCATGAATTGCAAGTGACATTTTCTTTAAGTATGGCTCAAAACATTTATATTCTGTAAAAATTTATCTATAATGGTAGTTCATATTTTTATGTTTTTTGTTTACCCACGGTGTCACAAGAGTCTGCGTTTGTTTGTTGCCTATATAGTCTTAGTTAAGACTGTTCTCTAGGCACTTGCTATTTAGATTGCTATTTTTTTCTAGCCCTTTTCAGATTTATTATGTATTTTTCATTGTTATAGTTTTTTTTTATTTAAACTTTTTTGATCGCAAGTTTTTTACGTTTGACATGATTTGTGCTAGAGCCATTACTAGTTTTTGTTTTTGGTTGACTTCAGTTTTGTGGAGTTAAATGTTTCATTGTTTTCTTATCTTTATCTTGAAGTATTTAATGCTAACTTATGATTTGATTGTAATGTCCTTTAGGTCAATTTTAACTATGATGCCGTTTTTTTTCCGTTTACTGAAAATAACTGTAAGCCCATCTTTTTAATCTATTTCTTAATCATCTAAGACTCTCATTTGCGCTATTCTTTATTTCCTTTATGCTGTTGCTTCTGACAATTATGACAAGATTGTCGGCATAGGCTATTGTAGTAAATCCATGTGGAACTTTCATCTTTAATAAACCATCATAGTCAATGTTCAACAAAGTGGGTCCCAACTTGGAACTCTAAAAGTTATATCTAGAGCTGCACACTAGTTTCTATCTTGTGGATATTACCCTCCTGATATATGTTAATTTTGTCTTTTTTTGTTCTTCTGTTAGTTTTCTTTATGGCACCAATTTTTTTTTTTTTTTTTAATTTTAAAATTTGATATTTTGAAATACATGTAGACTAGATTTAAGCAATCTGTGAGCATTAACTTTGAATACATGTGGCTTTTAAGTCTCAAAAAATATTAAATTTGAAAGTTTATTCCATTTGTTGATAGTACGGTTAAAGAAATCTCTCTTAGAAGTTTCAGTCTTACATCTCTGAACTGTAAGTTAATATTTGATCAAATTTCTAGCAAGTTTAGATGACAAAATGTCTTGTAGTTTGTTAGAACAATGTAACAATGTCTATTAAAATGTTAATAAAAAATGCAAAGATCTGCAGCATTACGTCTGTGTTGTAAAGTATCTAAATCTTAGTCAGTTTTGGATCGTCACTGATCCGAATAGTTTGTTTCTAAATAGAGTTTAGAAGAGATAATGTGGTTTCCGATGCTTTTTTCTATACTTGGAAACAAAATGAGTGTTTTCTATATTATAGATAATAAATACGGCATATATTTATTGTGTAGGGTGCGCAGTTACTTAACATTTTTGCATAGTTTTTTTGGAGTTATTATTGCTTTAGTAAAGTTTTTTTTTGTATATGTTTTTTTGCCTATTGCAATAGTTTGATGTTTCTTGTTTCTTTTGCCAATTATTTTTGTCACAATCTTTTTCGCTTTTATACATTACTTTCTCTTGCTTGCAATATCTTTAATTTACCAGTACATTGAATTGTAATTTACTTTTTCTTTTTTATTGTTTTGTGTTCTTTTGCAGGTTATAAATATAGTTTTTTTTTTCAGATTGTTAGCGGTGTAAATTGTTTTCTTTTTTATGTTGATCTAAGTTTGCTTTACAAGGAATTCCTTTTCTTGATTACTGTTTTTCTTTTGTTGGACTCGATTTCTATTTTTAATTTAAGTTACTATTTTTGTCGAGTACAAAATGACGTCTATAATATTATTTTGTTTCTTTAAAAAGTTTATATATTCTTTCTATTTAAGATGCAGAGCTTGTTTTTGTTTGCTCATTCCTTTTGGATGTCTTCTTTTCTATCATCTTTGGATAAATCCCATATGCCAGACTTGGCATTAAAATTCTCGCCAATAAACTTGTTATTTTGGTTATTTTTCTGGTTGTTGCTTGATTCTGCCAGCCATTTTTTGAATTGCTCAACGCTTTTATTTTGGGAGAAATAACTGCATCTCGTGACTTCATCCAAGTAAATCCTTCACTATTTTTTAATTTTGTTGCTTTAAATTTTTTATTATCTGGAATGTATATTGCCGTGTCTGCTGTTTGTTAAGGATTCATCTTATTATTCTATTTTACTCCATACTAGTAAGTATATTGCCGCTCTGTTCTGGTTCACTCTTTCAATGTATGTCCAGTTCCTCCACTATTTCTGCACAGTTTGCTATCTGTTTCTTTGCATTACGTTGCTTTATGGAAGGTTTAAGTTCAATTTTGTGTCATTTGTACTTTTTGCGTTGTGTAGATATAGTATACATTTCAGTTTTTTATTTATTTATTTAGTTTTAATTAGATTTTTTTATTGTTGATTTCCTATATCTTTCTTTTTGATTTCTTTTTTTATAAAACTTCAGCTTATTTTGTTAGTCGGTAGGCTGTTTTTCCTATGTTTGTGTTTAATCAATTTATTATTTTATCTTTAAATTTTGTCTCTAAACAAACTATAATATTGTTTTTTTTTGTTTTTTTTTTTATATTAGGTATCTATTGCTTATGTATTCTACTATTTTTTGAATTTTTTTTAGAGTTTTCACAATACTTGTTTCTTTTTAACTTTTACTTGAATTTTTTTTTATTGTTAGGGTTTTTTGAGATTATAATTTTTGTCCTTTTATATCCAACTTAATTGAATATAATAAAACAAAAAAATAAAATCGAAAATTTATAAGCATATTATTTTTGCTGATTTTTTCAGGTCGGTCAAATTTTGTTTTGTTTAAAAACTATTTATGTAATTAATTTAATACTTGTTTGTTTTTTAATTTAATTTGTTTTAACTTCACACATTAAGTTTTTTTTAATTTTGAATTAAATGGTAAATTTATTTAAATTTGACCAGTTTTACAAATATTTATTTAGAATATAAAACCAATTTTTTTTTTTATTGATAGTAAATAAAATATTCATTTTTATTTTGTTTCTTTGTTGTTTTTATTTGTCTTTGCTGCACATTATTTTATTTATTTAAATCTTATGTTATATTCAGTTTTTATTACATGTTTGCGGTGTTTTTATTTATTTTGCACATTTCACAATATTATTAAGTTTGTTAAAACCACTTATTTAAAAAAAAAATGAGATCCAATCCAATAATCACTTCTTTTTCCTACAATTTACAATACAATTAATTAGTTTGAGAATAAGTAACAACAAATTATTAATTGTGTTACTTGTATTTGTTTGTTTTTTTTTTCTTTAGTTAATTTAAATCAAACAACTTTGCTGACAATGGTAGTTTACAAAAATGTTGCATAACCTTTGAATAAATAGGTTGTTTTGACATTGCATATGCCTATTTTAGACACATTACACAGCACATTGTGTTTTAAATAATACTAGAAAAACGATCAGATCCTGCATAATAAGTGACATATGTTCAGCCTTATTTAAAAGCAAACAATTTCTATACAATTAGTTAACTTTTTTCGGAAATCTTATTCTTCTCAACACAGACACGTGCTTTCCTTAAGAATACCTTATACAAACAACAATTTACCACACACCTAACAATGGGGCATTTCTTACATAACTGTCTGAGCATTGTGATGTACGGATCATCTGCCCCATAATCGAATAAAAAAGGATACAGAAGATAGAAACATGCCGTTTCACGAAATTATACAAATCTGTGTTGAAATAGCTGTGCAAATACATATGTTTGGCGAGATAGATAGCTTTAAATGCAAAAGCGTTTTAATCCGTGCTTTATGAATATTTTATATAGTTGCTTAATGAATGCGGAGTCGCGTCCCAATGATAAGGGTACTCTATTACCGTATTACCAACCCCATTCTCTCTTTACACACACTAACACACCACTTGACTTTAGCCTTATAAATGGCCCTTTTGGGGTTGACTATTTCTAAATTATGTGTTTGTGCGGTTTCGCCCCGCAAATGGGGCTCGGACAATTCAGAATGATGATTTAGTTAGCAATCGCGTGAGAAATAAAAAAAGGATTGATAGAACTATCTACTCTATGCAGATTATGCGAAGCAAATAATATATGTTTATCACGTGAATGCATCTTCATTAATGTATTCGGAAGGGTCGAATACATCAAGATATATTCACACTTAAATCATACTAGCTGGTTAGAATAAATATGCATTATTTAAATAATTTATTTCATGGTTAAAGATTTTACAATTATAACTTTAAATATTTTAGTATAGATTTCATTTTATTATACGGTAACTCATTATATAAAATGAAACGTTACAAAGTGATAATATATTTACATAATTATACGTTAAAATGGCGTTATATTACCTTCCTAACCACTCGTAATAATAAAGCTATACACGTATGGAATACTTATTATGCAATATATTGTCCATTAAAATGTAATGAAGCGTTAGAAAAGCATGAACAGACATTACCAGACGATAATTTATATACAATCACAGGAAACAATTATTACATACAAAGAAAAATAGCTGGTAATGTTGACATAAATCGCAAGTAAAAGTTTTGCAAAGTGATATTTGTGCCCATACGGAATGCTAAAATATGTTTTGTGATTAACTTGACGCATTTTTCTTGTTTTCACAAATATGCAGACATCCTGGAAAGAAATTGTTGCTGCAAAACAATTCACTTCCTTGAAAATATTTAATGTGGCAAATTTAAACAAGATGATAGGTTTGTTTTTATTACTATTTAGCTCCTCAAGGAAACCATATAAGCTAATTATATTGCTAAGTTACATTTACATTTATTTATTTTAATAATCCGTTACCTTTGATAACATGTTTAACAATCTGATTGATTTTCTCTCTTCGTTGTTATTATTTCAAGCACGATAAACAACTTTATACTTTATTCAAATATTTATATGTATCAGATGAACGATCCTATAATTTTATGACTACATTATATAAAACTTTAATTTTCATCGTCTGATCAGCGATAATCATGTTTTTTTGTAATAATAAAAGCACCATTAGATTTCTATCCGTGTATAGTAAAAAAACTATGACGATGTGTGTAATTTTATATGGCCGCCGACCAAAGCAAAAAAATGATCGAAATTTGGACAAATTATCCTCTCTATTTGAAAACGTGCCGGCCTTTTTTGTAATTATAGCGCTCTGACAGAGATTTAAAGATGGTTTCTTTGTATTTCACAGGAAAAAAGCACTGTTATGCGGTATGAAGATATATAGATTGGATTAGGATGTGCTTTTGATGATGGTTCGGCCATGTATAATTTGATTTTCCATTCGATCTGTAGAAATGAGATCGTTAGATACAGTTTTTTATGTTCTCTACACGAAACTAAGAAATTACAAGTTATTAAAAATTACACCTATACGATGTTAATTATGTCATGATTTCATGCATCATGTTTTATGATACGTTTATTATGATCATAATAAGGCAATCTTAAGATCTTCTATAGAATTTTGTTATATAAAATGTGTTATTTTTTGACGTTGAAATAAGATAATTTCAAGTCAGGTATAATTATTGTACATTTTGAATAGAAAGACGTAGGGATTGTAATCTTATTTTCACATTATCTATAATTATCATAATATTATGTTTATATCCGTTGATACATTTTTAGTGTTATGATAGGACAATAATAATATCGGAAAAAAAATTCCCATTATACAAAATGTAAAATATATATTTATTAAATTGTATTAATTGCTTTTAGCTAATACGCATAGAAACATTTATTTTGTTTGTGTATGATAAATTGTATCAATCCAAATATATAAATCAAACAAAATATGATATAAATATGATTTAAGTAACTAATTCTAAAATTTAAAAATAAATTAAAAAAAAAATATGATGACAAACTAAGGATTAATATAGCAAAAATGACTATATACCACATCTAGAGTATAAAGGCTGCAGACAATCTAAAGAGATATGAACAAAAACAAAAAAATAAATATATATATATATATATATGTATAACAAATTGAAGCACACTTTTTCCATTCAGACTCGAGGCGGCTTTACAAAAATACTAGACAAGATAAACTTAAGTTTTGTATAAGCATCTCCTGGCTGAAATCATTTTTTTTTTTAATTTAGTAGCGTAGGAGTAAAATTTTACAATTTTTCATATTATTTGATGAAAATTTTGTAATATTTTGTCATAATTCTACCTAGAATGAGTATTTTTTTTTCTTTAAAATCAACCGGTAAATAAACTTTGAGTGTTAAAAATTCATATTTTTTATTATTTTTTTTTTTATTAATTTAAATAATTTGGTCAGTAGGGAGGTTTTGGGGGTTTATCCCTATTCCACTCCGAATGATAAAAACGTCGTCATCAGCGGCCGTCAACACAGTTTTTTAAAAAATCTTTTAACGTAATTTTTAATAATTGAAAATTTAAATTTAACTTTTAAACTGTCAATTTTTTAGATTTAACAAAAATACGAAACGCAGATGTAGCAAATCAAACTTGCTCAAAATTTCTTCAAATAATTTTTTTATTTTTCAAATAAAACGTTTTTAAAAAACAATTCTACATATTAGTTCACTTATTGGTATTGTCTAAATAATTAATTCAACACAATAAAAAAAAGACATTTCTCATTTTTGAAAACGTCAGTAGTTACTATGTCACAAGAAGAAAAAGCAATATCTTATAATTTAATGACTGACAGTTCTACCGACCAAAGAGTTTGTTATCAAGAATCTTTTTTTGTTTTTAAGTTTTTTTGTCATAAAAAAAGAGTTAATAGTCAATATTTTAATATTGTAATTAATGCGGACGTTTAGTATTAAATTGCAAAAACTGGCGCTACCAGTTATTTGTTTCATTATTTTTTTTTTTTTTTTATTGTTATTTATTATAATATATTTACATATTTTTAGATTATATTTTATTTTGTTTTATCCACACTTGCTGCTCTATTCAATAAGCAACTTTAAACTGAGCTGCCCACTCACCCGGCGGGGAGTTTGTTATCATATAATTAAAAGTTTTTCCTCTGTACAAATGTAAGAAGTCTCTTAGTCAGAAGAGTAAGAGATGACTTACAATCTATTGATAATCAACACTTGAACGGGTGGGTACAATTGAGTAGTTTAAAATGAAGTGCTCACCTATCCGCCCATTTTTTTTGCAAGCATTAGACGTCTTTTTGTCTAAGAATAAAATGGTAATATTTAATCTTTTGATGACCAACACTCACACTTTAAATAATAATAACAATTGAGTAGATTGAATTAGTGTGCCCACCTACCCGTCAAAGTGTTTTGTTATTAAGAGTTTGAAAGTTTCTCATTTTTGCAATTGTTACAAGTCACTAAGTCAGAAAAGAGACCCAAGTTTTATCAAAAGAATGAAAGTTCTTTCTTTTTGCAAGCATTAGAAATCCAGAAGAAGGAATGATAAATCCAATCTTTTATTGACCAAAACTTGGATGGATTACTTCAGATCAAGATTACCAAGGTAGTAGATAGAAGTAGAATGACCACTCACCCGCACGAATGTTTGTTATTAAAGAATTGAAAGTTTTTTTCTACAAATTTTAGAGAAAAAAAAAGAAAAAGTGATATTTAATCTCTTAATGACCAACATTTGGGCGGATTGTTAAGGCATTCCAAATTATGATTACCGAGTTGTTTAAACTAGAGTGCCTACCTACGCGCCTAAGAGTTTGTTAGCAATTTTTGCAAATGTTTGAAGTCTCTATGTAAAGAGTTATAAATCCAATCTCTTAATGACCAACACTTAAGTGAGTAAATACTTTAGATCAAACTACTCGATGGTAATCATGATCTGGTACAAACCACCCATCTACCTTAATGTAAGTCATTAAGAACCCACCTATTATAAAACCTAATCTTTTGATGACTAACATTTAGGTGGGTTACTTTAATTTATGATTAACAACTAGTAGTTTAAAGTAGCGTAAAGAATCAAACAAAATACAATTAAATTATTGTTTATTATTTGATTAATTATTTGCAGCATTAACAGCTTTTTTTTAACATTTTTATCTTTAGGTCGTCTATCAAAAGCCACAATACCATTCAAATCTTGTTTTTTAGTTTTATTTAAACACGTCATAATTCTACTTACAATGGGCAAGTAGATTTCAAATTTCCTTTGTTAAGTTTGTCAAGTTAATCGAAACAGACAAAAAAAATTGACTATTTTTATTACAGAAAGTTTATTTACCGGCTCATTTTACCAAAAAAAATAGCCAACTTGCCCTTTGTAAGTAGAATTATGACATAAAAATAAAATTATAAAATTTCTTTTAAATAACAGTAGAGCAATTATGTATTTGCAATTTGCCGTAATGTTAAATAACCACTCCCACGCTACTTGATCAAAATTAATGCATTGGATAATTTTTGTGAAGTTGATGTATAAAATGTTGAGGTTATCTGATAGAAATTGTGTGTGTCCGTTTAAAATCGACACGGTGATAAAAAAGTTATAGTAAAATAAATTTGTGGCATTTTTTGCAAACACACACTTTACGAAGATGGTTATATTTCCGAAACAAAAGCAACAACTTAATATCTTTTGTGATTGGATTTGTCTATAAGCTGAAGATGATCTTATATGTACTTTGCGAGATAATGAAGATTTATTTTTTTTAGATTTTGTTGATGTTCTCCGTTATTAAAAGGAGGAAAGATGTAGGTTTGAAATCAAAATTTACATCTTAACAAGGCCTTTAAAAAACATATGAGTTAGACGTATGACTTTTTGTATTAACCTTAAGGTAATAAAAATATTAAGTATATTTGTACGCATATTTTTCGAAGATCGCGCCAAGTCAAAGATTGAGTTTTGTCTAAGAATGTCTTAAGACCATTCCGACCGCTACTTTGATTTGTAGTATTTTAACAAAAATGGCAACTTTGTGGCGTCATTGCTGTTTCTACATATAATTTGATAATCAATTTATTTGTTTACCAGTACATTCAGAAAGGATTAAACTATGAATCTATTAAAATGAATTTATTGCTCAATTTTATTACGCACTACAGTCTCAACTAGGATGTTACACTTGAAACTGGTGTAGACAAAAAGGTTATTATTAATTTGGCAAACACAACGTATACTGCTAGGCTTTAAACCGCAAAACAGTGTTTTTATCTAACACTACATAAATATGTTTTTACCTTAAAGTTAAAATTAGCAAACCAATTTTATTAAAACTAGGGTAAGTTTAACAATCTGATTTGCCAAAAGCTAAAATCAAACTAACGTGTATTAGCTCCATCTAATACTCTTTCAAACATTAGCATTAGCCACTTGTAATTTGTTAATTTTATTTGTTGTTTTATTGATTAGTTATACATATAGGCAATAATATATTCTTTTAAAATATAGGTAGGCAGTAGGCACTTTCATATTGCTGTAATAAACATTGTTCTCTTTTTATATAGACTTTTCAAGACAAAGTTTATTTACATATATAACATATATAACAATAAATCTACTGCTAAGAAACTGGCACCTATGTTGCGCAAATGGTTTTTACAGAAAATGTATGACGTGTTTATAAAGTGGTAAAATATTTGACTAACACTAATTGTACATAAAGAAACATAAATAGGTTATTTAAAAAAAATACAAGCAGACAAAACATATTTTACAGCATAAAGTTTTTTACTTTGACTATTAGTACAGATCAAGATCTAGATCTAGATCTAAAATAGTTTAACAAGTGGTAAAAAAAATTATTTGTGTTGAATAATCAAAAGAAATGCTCAAGAGACACAATTGAAGTGCGTCAAAGCCTAAACATAATCACAAGTCTAAATGAGTGTTTTTTTTATAAACCAACCCTAACAAAATTTGTTTTAGTTCAAAACGTTTAAAAAAAAAAGATATCTTAGCTTTTTTTGTCGCGGACATAGTTTTAGAAGATTGTAGAACGGTTAATTCTAAATAACCATTTTAAGTAAACACCTTTTTTGTTCTAGCACGTGAAAAACAAATTTTGTCGAAATACCTAATTCACTATGAAAAAATTAGCAGTAAAGTATATAAAAGTGAATCAGGAAAAATATTTTAAAAAACAATCAACATTTTTCAACACTAAACATTTTTTGCAATATTAATCAATTAAGTAAGTATGTTTTTACTTTTAAAACATGATTTTTTTTTTAAACCATATTAGATATTTTGCGCATAATTTTTTTTGCTTGTCTGTAATTTAATAAAAGATTTCTACTTAAACTAGCAGGTTTTTTTTAGTTGAAAAATATTTATTGTTTTTCTAAACAGATTGTTTGTGCACTCTTGCATACAATAGTAATTAAAGCATGGGTAAAAAACAGCATTATTTAAAAAAAAATATATTTTTTTGTCTGGCAGTTGGTATCACCTATTTTTCAAAACCTGCCCTATGGATGAAAAGTAATAAATTGAATTATATTTGACATAAGTATCAACATTAGTGTGTGCAATTTTAGTTCTTAAAAATTACTTTATTTAAATAGCTTTCCTAAGCCCCGATGCAGTACTGCAATCTTTGTCTAAAGTGTTGTGCGTCATTCTTCTTAACAATTCTAGTGCAATACTCTCTATTTATTTTAAAAAACGCGTTTTAAAATTGCATTGTATGAGAATGCTTCTCATAAACATTTTGCATCAGATAACCTTACTAGTTTTACCATTTTCTCCAAAGAAATATGCGCTTAGAGTTATTGCTGATGACACGACACACTAAACAGTCACTTATGGTTAATGTAATAGTCTTTCATAAATTTAACGTAGGTTTTCAGTAGTTCATTAGTAAAATTTTGTTAGAAATATTGTGTAATGTAAAATAAATTTTGTGACATATTGTCTGGATGACTATAATTAGATAAAAAGTTTGATCTGTTTTTTTACGTTTTATTAACGTCTGAACTACTGCAATTTTGTATGGATGTAATTTTATTACGTGCACATTTTGTTGGTTATTTGTAGCGGATAAATTTAAAGCTATTGCATGTTGTCTCATCAATCAATATAGACCAGGTGTATATATGCAAAAGGACATTCTGCCAGTTAAGTTTCTGTTTTCAATTAAACTATTATTTTTTAATGATTACAAACTTATATAGAGAGTTATAATTATGGAACTAAATTTAAAAAAGTTTTTAACACAAAACAGGCGTTGCTGGATATTTCAACGCTCTATTTAGGCGATTGAAAAAACTAAAACCTTCTTTTTTATTGTTATTATTAAGTTTTACGGTTTTTATTAAAATATTTTTTATGCATTTTAAAAATAAAGCAATAAAATTAAAAGATTAGTACAATTGTTCCAGTGTTTAAAAACTAAAGTCAAGCAGTGCAGATTATTATTTTCCGATTATACCAATAAATTTAACCTAAAATTCAAAGAAATTGTTGCAACACTTAAAAGAACTAAACATGAATAAGTTTAGCCAAGGCTATTATATTATAAAAAAATAATTAAATTAAAAGGTAAAACAATTGCATTGTTTATAGACTTAAGAGCAGCATATCATACAGTAGATTAGAAATAAAAACATGTTTGTAAAGATTTAAGTGACAAAAGATTGCCTACTAAGTTCATTGTTGTTTAACATATATACTGCTGATCTTAAGAAAGTGTTAGGAAAGCATAACATTTTGTAATTAACATACCTTGTTGTGGTGATTTTGGCATAAACAAAAAAAAACAAATAAGCTAATTAATAAATAAAAAAAACTGTAAATATAACAAAAAAAAATGTTTTTTTTTTCAAACAAAAGAAAAATGAAAAACGTAAGTAAATAAAGAAGTAAAATACTTTAAATACAACGTATAAAAAAATAAGTTTGAAAGAAAATTAACAAAAATTATGTATAAACAAATGTGGACACTGTGGTAGGAAAGATTAATAGATTTTTTTAAAGTAAAAATGGTTATCTGGGATGTATGCATTAAAAGTATTATGTTGTATAAGTCAAAAATATAAAAATAATATTTGAAAACGCACAGATAAAGAAGCGCTTACCGCGTAGAAGGAACTACTCCCTGCTACAAAAAACGTTCAATGTCCCAGTAAATTATTTATGCTTGCAATATTTGAGAAAATGGTCCATTTGGTCTACGATCGGCTTGTGTTTGATAATTTAGACTGTAAGTAGGTGAGAGCAACTTTATTTTTGCGTTCCAATATAAGCACATTTTCTGGTTTTCAGTCTGATATTTGTAAGACACTTTTTTTTTAAATTTTCAATACTTTTCTATTTTTTTTATTCAGTTTTAAGTTGATGTGGTAAGATGTTATTGAATTTTCTGTCTTGCTTTAATGGCCCAGAAGTTATTCAATCTATGTGATTTCATTTGTCTCACTATTAGTAGATTCCAAAATATAGACGCGCCTAGTAAAGCATTGACACGTCCGTAATGATTATACTTAGGATCTGCCAGTTAGTTTTGGTTGGGTAATTTAGTGCCTCTTGCCTTATAAGATTTTAATGAAAAATTTGTCATTAACTTGTTAAGTTGTTGGTTTAAAAGTAGGTTCTGTTATTAGTTTTCTATTTTATATTTGTGCAAGATGATGTTATTTGATGTTAGAAAGTTTGACTGGAAGCCAGAATCAAGTAGCTCGCGTCATATCTGCAGTGCACCATTTTTGTTTTTAATGTTTACTTTAGCGGTTGGTAAAAAAGTTTCTTATCAACCGCTTACTTATTAACGTGTAATGCATTTTGTTGCACAAATTGAAGCTTTGTTTTGAATAGCAGTTACTTAGAGAATGGTTATTTATTTAGCAATTGATACACAGTTTATGTTTTTGCACAATATCAAGCATGTGCCAATTATTTTATTAACTGACTTCAAAATGTTAACCTTTTTGCTGATAAACTTGACTGCAGGTATTGCGTCTTTGTCTTGCAGTAAGTTTTTCAATTCTTTAGTAGTTACAAAATTAATTTAGCGAGCTGCAGTGTATATTATTAAAACTTTATATTTGTTGATCTTTAGTGCATCCAAAACGTAGTTGTGTTTTACAATGCTGTTTTCCAGTTTGGAAAGATTATCTAATACGTCCCGCTAGGATGATTCGAGCGTATCCAAGTAGCGCAGACATGTTCCCATACAATCAGACGCCTGTTGTTGGCGCTTTTTTAACAACTGTCAAAATAAATTGTAGTTTGCAAGATGGAAAAGCGTCTGGAAAAGATAAAATAACAACAGAAATAGTCAAACTAATTAAAGAAGAAATCACACCAATCTTGACCAAACTGATAAATATAACTATAAAAGACGGCAAATATCCAGAATGTTTGAAAAACACAATCATAAAACCAATACACAAAAATGGAAATAAACAACTCAGAAAATTACCGACCAATAGCTTTAGTATCCACAATAGCTAAAATAGTAGATAGCGTAATACATAACAGACTACTTAAACACATTGAACATTATAAAATTACACATGAAAGGCAATACGCATTTCAAAAATAAACTGGAACTGAATCTGCAGCTATAGATCTAATACACAACATTCAAAATAGTCTAGAACTACAAAAAGATTGTTTGGTAGTTTTCATCGATATGAAGAAAGCATTTGACACAATATCCAAAACAAAATTGACAAAAAAACTAGAACAAATGGGAGTGAAAGGTAAAGAATTACAATTAATATCAACTTTCTTAAAAACGAGATATCAACAAACAAAAATTAACAACGTAGGGGAGAGGGAGGCGCAAGTGGACACTTTTTTTTTAATTCCATTTTTTTTTTGTATTTCCATTTATTGTTGAACTAAAGCAAGTTGTTGATAGAACGATATATTTTTAACACTTTACTAGTTATATTAGCCGTTAAAGAATTATTGGAATGCATTTGTTGGGCACTTGGAAAAAAAACGGCAAGTGTCCACATGTACCCCAACGATGGGTGCATGTGGACGGTAGGGAGGGTCCTTGTGGACAATGCCAATAATTTATATATTTAGGTATGGTTAGGTATTTATAATTTATCATTAATACAATACATTCTCAAAACAATTACAAAAAGTTATAATTCTGAAGACAAATGCCAAATTCGAGAATAGAAGACGTTCTAGCAGTTCCCTTTGAGTTTACAGGATTCGGCAACTTTAAAACGATGTCTTCCCTTCTTACTAACCCAGTGTCACATGTTGCAGGAAATGAAAAAGTCCAGTTCATTTGGTGCTTTCGTAAGAAAATAACTTCATATTCACGGTCAGCTTCATATGCCTTTTTTACTTGTGCAACATAATATAGCAATCTTTTTTTTTGTCGTAAATTTTACAAGAACATAGCCATCAATACTGATTACTTCGTCATCCAATATTCCTTGTTTATCCATATCCATTGCGATGTCATCGGAAATTCCTTCATCTAGAATATTGTCATCATCGCTTGAATCATTATACTCAAGTGAACAAGATTCCTCATCAGTTGAACTTTCTTGAAATATAACTCGTTTCACTTGTTTCTTCTTTTTTTTCTTTTTTTTGCATTTTCAAGGCCTGCTCCTCTTTAAGCTTCTGTATTTCAGGCGAGCTTGTAAAAATGCATAATTTTCCTTTCTTCTTTCCGTTGATTTTTCTAGGCGGAGCCTTGGGGAATGGTCTGACAACTTCAGGTGTTACTGGTTTTAATATGCCTGATGGTCCAGGTTCAGTAATTTGTATTCCAGTCATAGGTGTATTTGGCGTAGCAGCGTCCACATTATTATTTAGTTGATTTTCATTTAGTATTGCCCTGTCAGTTACGTAAGAGCTTTCAAAATCTGTTTCACTAAAAATCAAATCATTTAGCGGCCACAAACCAGTTGCTTCAAATGCTTTTGTAATATTTTGTGGAGTGAAACTCACAAGAAAAGGTTGTTTTGACAGTGCTGGTATGTCGTATATTGTAATTGGCTTACCAGGGTGGGTGACCATATGATTATTGAACAAGGTTTTCATCATAGATTTAAATGGACCGTAAACTCCCACGTCCAATGGTTGTAGTTTATGTGAACAGTGTGGGGGGAATGTAAGCATAACGATTCCATTTTTTTTGCAAAAGCAAATAGCTGCAACCGAAATGTGTGACTCATGGTTGTCCATAAGTAATAAAATAGGTTTTTCCCTTGTAGGTAACATGTGGTCTTTAACATGTTTTAAAACGCTCATAAAAAGTTCAGCCGTCATCCAGCCGCTCTTATGAGCCAAAGGCAATGCTCCAATAGGTCCTCCGTTTATAAAATGTTGTTTAGCATTAACTCTGGGAAAGACATATACTGGTGGCAATACGCTTCCATTTGCGGTAATTACTCCTACAAATGTTACCAGTTGCCCACGTTCTGCTAAAACAATCTGGCCAACTTGTTTTTTTCCTTTCTGCGCTAACACTTTTGGACAAGGTAGAACTGTAGTAATACCGCTTTTATCTAAGTTCAGTATGCGGTTTGGTTCAAATTTATACATTTCTAAAACTTGTTTGAAATTCTTAAAAAAGGTAGCGACATTTTCTTTATTAAACGACGTTGCTCTAGCAAGACTTGTATTTTCAGGCCTTCTTAATGATATATTTGTGTTTCTTTTCATAAACGATTTCATCCAGTCAATTCCTGCTTGTTTCTCATTATGCCATTTAGCTGGAATCTGTTTATTCATACGAACAGCATACTCATAAGCAAGTGCCCTAGTTTGACGGTAAGTTAAACCATAATGAATAGACGAACATTTTAGTAAATACATGTTTAATAATTTCTCTTCTTCTGTTGTAAAAACTTGATTGCTAGCGTATTTAGACTTAGTTTGTACCTCCAGCTCTTCTGATTCTGCGCCTGAATCTTCTCCTCTATTTCGTTCTTTTTTCAATCGTTTGTGCAGCATTGACTTTTTCAAATTAAACTGTGTAGCTGCAGCTCTTATCGACATTGTTTCATTTTTTATTTCTGTTAGGGCACTTCTGACACGGGCTTCGTCAATATCGGCTCTATCAGTTTTGCGCTTGAAATTTCTTACCATTCTGAAAAATAACATAATATTAAGAAAAAGCTATAACCAATAAGGGGCACATGTGGACAGTCCACATGTGCCCCTTATTCTGATGTCCACATGCGCCCCAGGTTTCGGTTCTAGGTTAGGTAATTAATTGCAATCAAACAGTAAAACTTATGGACAAAATAATAATACTATAAGCTAACAAAATAGTTTGTACAAAATTAAATGATGTAGCATATTAAAAAATATATTATACTTACTTGAAAAACTGAATTTACTGAAACATAAATATTTTAGTTTCACATGTGGTAAACAATCTTCTAGTCACTAAATACACAAGTACCAAACTATAACACTTAAAACTACATTATGTATTACAGTATTACTAAAGCCATCTGTGAGATTTTTTTCGAATTTTTATAGCTTTGAATAACCGCTAAATTTGAACTGTCCACATGCACCCACCGTGCTTGTGCCCCCTTCTCCCCTACTAAGTACATAAACGTTCAGTGATTTTGGGATACTACAAGGAGACGTACTTGCACCTCTTTTGTATATATTGTACATCAACGATATATTTGAAATTAAATTACATGGAAAATTATACATTTACGCTGATGATACATGCCTAATACATAGCGATAAAAATAAATTAAAACTCCAAAAAGAAATGCAAAAAGATTTAGATCATATAAATGACTGGTACTACAATAACTTACTTACCATTAATGAAAGTAAATCAAATTACATGTTAATAACACGTAAAAAAAGAATAACCAATATTACCTTACAAATTAACAATGTAAACATAAAAGAAGTAATGAATACAAAATATCTAGGACTAACAACAATCTAAAATGGGATAATCACATACAACATCTAACTATGAAAAACACAAAGGCAATTGGCGCACTATATAAACTTACAAATATAATTAATATAAATACAAAAAAAGTAATTAATAATGCATTATTAAATTCACAAACAAATTATCTAATGAAAATATGGACAAACACTAAACAAGGAAACATAGAAAAATTACAAAGACAGCAAAATAAAGCTATAAAAACTATTTGCCAACTGGAAAAATTAACGCCTACTAAAGATATACATAAAATATCTCAGCAACTAACAATAAAAAACAAAATTAAACAGCAAAATATAATCTTTATTCAAAAGATTAAACTTGGCCAAGTCAAAACAGAATTTAAAATAAAACTAAGAAAATAAATACACACCTATAACACTAAAAAGAAGAATGATCTTAACATAGAACTGAACAGAACAACTACAAAAAACCGAAGTCTAGCTGTTAAAGGAATACAAGACTACAATAAAATTCCTAAAGAAATATTAAATATAGAAGACATACTACAATTCAAAACTAAACTAAAAGAATACTTAATGAACAATCAAACATAAAAATAATTACATCAGAAAGAAATTTCCAATACCAGGCCCCTCGAATCGTTCTACAGATGGATGGCGGCACTGCTGGAATAACCACTTTATAATAATATAAAATAAAATGTAAATATGTATATAATAAATAATTTAAAAAAAAAAAAAAAAAACAGAAAAAAAAAGTTATGTCAAGGATAGCAATTATTTTAACGGCTTTGCTTGTAAGCAAAGATTTTAAATAATAAAGTCATTGTCCGTTTGTGATTCTCAAATTTGCTTTAACCACTTGGCCACAAAATTTTAAAATCTGTAACATTCTTCAAAATGTTTGCTAAATTTTAGTAACGTTATTGGTGATAATCTTAATATTGCATTTTGATTGCTATTAAAAACAATAAACTCTTTTACTATTGCAAGTTCGTTTAACAAACTCGTAGCTCTGCTTCTTGCGGCGTTGTAGATTGATTCAAAATTTGCTATTTTTTTTTTCAAAACTGGTTTTTTTTCTTTCAATTCAATAACGCAATTGATGTTGTAAAAATTGTCTATATACTATCAATCCATTGTTTGGCAGTAATATAATCTTGCGCGTATTGGAGTTTTCAAAGTTGTACAGAAATTTGATAAAACATGTAATCTTTGATTTTTTAATTCTTTGCTTGATACGTAACTCTATTTGCTTTATACTTGTTTTAGACATAGTTTAAAATGCTTCTAGATTTGTAGTTAAATCCGGGTTTGAAATATCAATGTTTTTTGCTATGGCGTCGTTTAACGGTTTGGCAATGAAAATATTGAATCGCGGGTTTTTCTTAATTATACTGATGGGTTATGTGTTTTTTGGTTTGTTTTTAGAAAATTGGATTATCTTATAGCCCACCTAATACTGTGCAATAAAATAATATAATAATAATATAAAAATAATTTTTACTATAAACTAAAAAATAGTACATCATGAGACATTTATTGAAATAATTAATTCAAGTAATTAAAATGTTTGATTGGCAATGTGGCAAATACAATTGGATGTTGTCCAAATCAAGAATTGAATGCTTTTGCCTTTGGACCAATAAAATTAAGTCAACATTAAACAATAGCAAGCTTTATTTACAGTAACGGGTTTATCAAAATTGTTAAAAGATGGGGTCAATGACTCTTTTAGCATAAATTGCTCACCAGACAGTCAGTTTACCTCATTTTTAGACCAGATTTGCCAGTTTTGTTTGTTTATAAAACCATTAAGCCATACGTGATCTTTGTTTGTTGTTGTCAAGATTTTTTTTAATTTAAAATCATTTTTAAATTAATAAATTTGAAACGCTGCAAATTATTGATTGGTTTGAGTGCTTGAGTTAAAGCAACCTTGTTTGCACAAAGATCAATTATTTTTATTAAAACTTGACACAAATTAGTGATGGAAATGCCCAAAGTCTGAGATTGATGACAAACTAATAAGTTTTAACCATTACAAACACTTACGTATAATTTCAATTTTTTTTTCCTTATTGTACTTTGTTGTTTTACTGGTATAAGAGCGTTATGAAGTGAATTTATTGATTTTAGTTTTGCACAAGACGTTTAATTTTTTAACTTGGACAATTATAACCACCAAAAATTAGAGTTATAGCAATGGTCGCAATTAAAGTTAAACAACCTGAAACAAATATCAATTTAAAAATGAGTCAATCTTTATTAATCACTTTTTGTATTTAGTTTATGCCAATAATATTGTGTTGCGATAAGATAATAATACCCGGAGGACGACAATGTTCTAGATTGCGTGCCTCTATCTTGATAGTAATAATAATTTTTAAATTATGCTATGATTATCTGATATACACATAAAAAATAATTAAAATTGAAAAATATATGTTTCATAAATTTCTCAATAGTGTAAAAAGCCGTAGATATTAAATAATAGTGGGTTTGTCGTCAAAGTTCGCGACCTTTTTTTTTTGAAAACGGCAAAAGTGCTGCAATTACAATCCGCATTGGATTGCTAATATAGAATATTAACTGACTTTCTTTAGACAATTTAATCATACAGTTTTTATTTCCAGCAGCTACAAGCTACACAATTGCAGTGCTGCACGGGAAATTTTTTAAGCTCATTATTTTGCAAAACTCAGACATAAATTAGCCCCTCAGATTGTGCTATTTAACTCCGCTAGACTTTTTTTGAGCTACGTGAAAGAAAGAGTCTACGCTAATGCTCTGCAAACAATCTCAGCCTTCAAAGACAATATTGGAGCTGTTATTCTCCAGATAGAGTTGTGCAAAAATGTTTTGCAAAACTTTGTCAAAAGAATAATCTTTTGCAGACAGAATCAAAGTGATTTACTGGATAACATTTTCCATAAGTTATTGCAGAGTTTGTACTTTAAATTTAAATTTAAAAAAAATGTACTTCTTAAGAATAAATAAAGTTTTTTTTAATAATTAAAATATAACTTTTTAATGGAAAACCTTATAGTTTGAGCACAGTAATAACGCTTAGATTACATTGTAAATGCTATTTATTACTTAATTTGTAATTATGACTTGCATATAATTTTTTTTTAAAGAAACCAAAACATTATAAGCGGACATTATTAATTATAATATTGTTTTATAATGCACTGCTTGTAAGATATTAACAAATAATAGACATGGACAGTTGTTTTGAAAAAAACTACTTAATTCTAAGTAACGATTTATTTAATGAATTTAAAAGTTAAACAAAATTGTTAATTATTTGGTTGGTATATGTGTTATTGAAAATTTGGGGATGTTAAAATAAAGTTTATTCATTGTTCATTATAGTCAAGTAAAAAAAAACATTTATGTTGATATAGTATAATTTGATAATGAAATCTAAAAAATAATAAATTTATTTTTTAAGTTTAATTTTATATTTACTGCTATAAATTTATTTTGAAAGTCAACTTTGTTTTAATATATTTTATTTTAATTAATGACGCTAGTTATGCTTGCCCTTATATTGTTAACTATTTACATTTATTAATGTGAGAAATGATATCAAGCATGGTTTATTACAATATTATGCGCAATGTACCCATATTAGTTTAATTATTACATGTGTATATGCATAATACAAACATGATTACCAATTTTGATAATAAACTAAAATATTTTCTAATTATAATTGAAAAGACACTATTACCACAATTGTATAATAAGTGTATAATTGGGATAAATACTACTTTGTATAAATTAACTATTGAATGAGATAACTGAAACGTACCCCTAAAAATATAATTAAATAAATTGTTTAGAAATAAAGTTTATGGGGAGGAGAGATTAAATGATGTATGTGTTACGTGTTGTTCTGCCGGTATAAATGGCACCCTGCGGTTATATAGGGTGGAATCTTGTTACGTTGTTACCATTATGGCTTCCAGTTTCGTAGGTAATCTGTACATCAATTCATTGTGGAACATACACAAAGTTTACACACAATGCGCGCATTAGCCGATTCCATTAGTCTTTCATTGAAATCGTCTCTGGGTGGGAAACAGCCATCCGGAGGCCGCTTTTCAAAATTATCACCTCCATGTGACTTGCCAAATGCTGGGATTAATAATACACCCCGGATAGCATAAATACTGGAAACGAATAGAAAACAAAGGCGTGTGTGTTGTGCCTGTGATAATTCCGCGAGGAAAAAAGATGGACTCCTCCATTGTTAGCCCTGAACGTTACACACTCTTGTGGCTTGTTAAATATTCAATATCCTTTGTGTTTACGTTGATAGCAAACATTAGCTCCTGTGGGCGGACTGCTCGAACCGCAAATTATTCAATGATTGACATTTTACAATTGCAACCTTACCTATTATTACAATTCTGCATTATGCATGCAACTCTCTATTCATTCCCGTTTCGTTTTATATTGTTTCCACGTCATGTTCCTTTCGAGCGTTTTACATCTATCACGAATTAAAATATACTTACAGAACGGACATTTACATGTACGCCTCCATACATTATTATGTAATAATCGACTGAAGGAATGGGTTATTAACATATCCGTGTAATTGGGTTTTTAATTAGTGTCACGTCCGTTTATATACCTTTTACAATTTATCAACGATTTAATTGGTAGCATCGCGTGAACCAGAGATGTGATTGTTGTTTGATTCGTTCAGACTTTTTAACGCCACTTAGGCATCACCAGTTTATAATTAGACATTCTAGAAAACTTAAAAATATTGTTACCTTGTAGTCTAATGCAAAATTTTCAGTGATACTGTTATATAAAATTACAATTAACTTTATTGCTTGTATGATATTTTCGCAAACGTGAACAACTTTATTTTATTATGAAGCAACAATAACAGTGGTTTTATGACGATGATTGCAGGTTATTTAAATTTTGATTACAGTCAACGGCAACTATGATTTAATACCAGAACACATTCTTCTTTATATGCAAAAGTTCTGCATTTATAAGATGATTTGAAAAAAAAAAAATTAGATATAATTGATGTTTATAAAAGATACATTAACACATAATTACTGACTAGTTGCAATACGCAATTTTATAAATATACAACATACTTTATTAGTTATTGCCAGCTCACAACATAACTTTGTTCAGAAGTACATTTATATAACTAATTAGTTTTAACACTTTGATAATCTTAACTCATTACTTACTATTATTAATTAAACAAATGTCATTTAAAGAACATTTAATTAATGTATGTGCGCAGTATGGAATTCTACGCGTTTTTTATTTCAATTCGAAATGGTAATCGGCCTAAATGCCGATATAAATCTCTAAGTAAAGATGGCTTATTAAACGTACAAAAAGAAGTAAATGTGGATTATATTGACTCGTAAAAAACGGTCCGTAGCCATATAAAAGTATAATTTACAGCGAGCCGGGCACTTAATGGCTTTAATTAAAAAGTCTCATCGTTTTCAAGTTGACAATTTGTCTCGGGACAGCCGCGGTCTTTTTATATGGACATTATAGAAGGTTGGGTTATCTGTCGGGCTGATATCTTGAAAACACTCAATTTATAGCTACTTTGGGCTCCCTCTAGCTGATCTCGACCCCGATAGAGGAAGAAGAAAACCGCCTAAAATGGCCGTCCACCCACGGAATGTTTGTTAACATATAGAGCCACTTCTATTGTTCTCCTAAAAAACACGAACATTTTTAACAGGGGCTGAATTGTTTGCGTTCCATCTATTTCAACTTGTTTTTCTATTTTAGATAATCGCTGAATGGATACATGTGGAAATAACAATGAGATGTTTAATTAGTTGGGACAGTAGACATAATGGTCTATCATTTATTATAAGAAATAAGAAAAGGTTTTTAGTTCTAAACTAATTTGTTAAAGTGATATAGCTACAATAATTTATAGAACGTAACAATTAATTATACTACTTTTAGAATTAATTTTAAAGCACAATGCGCTTTTGTTATTATTACAATACATAAAATTCGATCTCTTTAAAAATTACATTTCTAAAATTCTATATACAAACTAATTGATTTCACGAACACCATAATAAAAAACTAAAATTTGCAAAATAATCTACACATAGATGGCACTATAATACATTTTTATTGATTTAATACAGTTCAATTTTTACGCTGGAAAAAAATGATACAGTGGTCAAGCATTTTTTAGTAGTATTAAATAAAATTAACCTTTATGATTAAAAAATATTATTTAATTGAATTAATTATTTAAAACAGTTTAAAAATATGTAAAATATTAGCAAAAACGTTCAGTATGTACGTAAAATGAAGCGAGAATGTTTTTAAACTCATTTAATTAAAACCAGCTATTGACATAATGTTGGCCTACTACCTTTACCTTTAAGCGTTACCGAAATTATAATTCGTATTATAAAAAAACAAAAACGTACATTAATCTGACTGTAGTAGCAGTCTTATTATGTCAACATGTGCCTCAATACATAAAATGTTTTATTCACATAAATTGTTGCTAATGATTTACTTTCTTTAATTTGAATCTTTGAAAAGTTTTATTTTATTGAAGTATAGATGTCAACGTTTTAATGTTGGTAAATTAATGTTGTTAACAGACTATTATTAAAAAAAGTTACATTTTTACATATACTTGTAGTCTTATTATTAGGAATAATTTTTATAAAACGTTGTGTCATTTCCTATGTAAGATACGCAAATAGGTATAAGAGCAATTTTATATTTATCCCTTTAGACCTTAAAACAAATGTACACCATACTTATTAAATTAAAATTATTTATTATTATTCTTAGCTCAGAATAATAAACAGCAATTAAAAAGTTTTTTCAAATAAATTATTAACAAATGTTAATAATAATAATAATAATAATATTTATTTCCCAACAGAAAATACATTCCAATAACAGGAAAATATCAAATTTAGTAATAATATTGATACAAGTACTATAAACAATTAAACAATTAATTTAAAAAATAAGTATATAAAAAAAATGTAATAACTAACAAAATATTATATTTTGATAAAAATAAAATAATTAAAAAAAAAAACACATACAAATTTATAATCAATCAACGAGTTCTAAAACTGATTTTTTAAATATTTGTAGTGATTTACAAAATATATCAACTCTGTATTAAGTATTATGATATGACCTAATGAGCTGTATAGTGTAGCATAGTAAAATGTTAATGGATTTTGCAAGGCAACACAAGGTACATGTAAACTGAAGTTATCAATAAGTTGAGTATTATATCTAACATGTATTATTTTATACAAGTTTGTTAGTATAACTATAGTATGCCTGCTCTGTATTGATCTCATACTAAATTCAGTTAGTAGTACGTTATAAGAGTAATGTCCCTCAGGATATGAACCATGTTTAATAAAGTACAAGCACTTTAAAAAAACGTTTTTGCATTGATTCAAGCAGATTGATGTATTTAACATAGTTTGGCGCCCAAATTGCAGAGCAATATTTCAGTTTGCTGATTATGTATGAATTGTACAATAAAATTGTTGTTGATATAGACATAAAACATTTGGACGTTCTAATCATAAAACCCATTGTTTTAAAACACATAAAGTTTCCAAACACATAAAATTTCATAAAATTTTATTAACTGTTTTGAAAACAGTTTAAAAAATTCAAATACAACTTGTTTAAAAAACAGTTTCATAAATGTAAAAAAAGTTTTTCTATTATTTTTTTTTATTGTTTGTAAACATAAAAAAAAACATTATAAATTGGGTAGTATTACTTTTATTAATTACTTTTGTAGATTAAATCTACATATTTGTTTATTAAATTGTTGTTTTAAGCATAAACTGAAAATTACAAAATTAAAATACGCTTTTCATAATGACCTTACCATTACAATAAGAATTTTTATTTAGTAAAATAAAAAAAAACAAAATTGAGTCATTTTGTGTACTATTGTTTTACAAAATTCGACATTCACAGTTCTATAACCTTTCTTTTTTTAAATTTTGAATTAGAAATTATAATTGGTTCAATTCTATGCTTAAAAATTGTAGTTAAACTTATAGTTTAATTCCGATATAACACTACATGAAAAAACTGCAAGGCCCACTGGGTGGTTGATCATTTACATCTACTGTGGTGCCGTGTCATAATCGATTTACTACATATACTTATCTAGTAAATTTCAATTATCATCTTAAATATTTACGAGTACATATACTTACTAAAAATTTAATGCAATGTGCACTGTAAGAATGTGATGAAAAAAGAAGCGGTTACTTATTAAACTCAAGAAAAACGACCATCGTTCCATTTACAAAACTACAATCTCAAACACCAAAGACTTAAAAAACTTAAAGATGTATGAAGTTACACTCCTAGTGACAAAAAAAGTTAAATATTTTAGACTCATACTAGGTACTAAACTAACGTTTAACACTCACCCATAACATGTGCCTACACAAGCCATTTGAAAGCTTTTGCAACAAAACTTATAATTAATTGCACATAAAAACTGGCACCTAATATGATTACATATATATACAAAATAACCTCAAAAAATTCTTAGCCTACTACATTTTTATAAATTTTTGAAAAAATGTCAAATAGTGTAAAGTGTGATGCCTTATTAACGTACATGTGCAATTTCAACTCTTTACTTTAGTGTTGTAGTGATATCTTGACAGACATCGTTAGGTTTCAACTATGCCAGATTTGAAAAAAAAAAAATTTGCACCAAACGGTAATCAATTTTTTTTTTAATTTTGAAGGTCTTATCCTTCATTAAATTAAACAATGATTGAATAGCGTAAACAATAAAGATTTGCCTTCTTATTTCAACTTGAAAAAATAGGCCAAAAAGTTTAAGATGGGTAATAAGTCTTTAGAAGATAACTAATGTTTTAGTTGACCAGTTGAAATGATCACAGAAGAGTCAATTGCCTTTATTGAAGAATTATTTTAAAGTAATTGCCGATTAAAAGTGCACTGCCAGTGCTGTCAAATACATCAATTGGCCAAATACTTTATGACCATCAGGGTATGAATAAAGTTCTGCAATCTGTCATTACGGGGAATGAAACTATGGTCTTGTATCATGTTTTGTCCAAAAAAACTATGGCCACAATCTTTTGGGATTAATTATAAAGAAAAAATACCACGTTGAATGGATATTATGCTACCTTATTACATAAGTTGAGGGAAAACATTTAAAAAAAAACAATAAAAAAAATTAACAAAAAGAGTCAAGTTGTGGCACGACAACGTACCCATTCACACCGCTAAGGTTGCTCAACTTGCCATAAAAAATGCGGATTTCTACAGTACAACTACTAAACTAAGCAAAGTAAAGTAGTGTTGGTCGCGACCGATTTGTTTAATTCAAACAAATCATTTTAGTAAACTGATTGATCCAAATCTGCATTATGCTTTGAACGGGTTTTTTAGCTTTATTTCTTGTTGGCTCAGTTTTATGATTTTGTCTTGATACAAAACTGATTGAATTGCAAGATACATTGAATAGATGTTGCCAAAAACACAAACTAGGGTTTATTTTACATATAATATATCACGTTTTAATTAATTATACGTGCAAAATTATTAGTATTAAATGTCACTGTAAAATATTTTAACAGTTTTTTAAATCAATTACAGTATATATGACGTAATAACCCGTTTGTTTCAAACGGACCAACTTGATTAAATCATTTTAGTAACCAATCGGAATGATCCGTATCACCACGGCAAACAAAACTTTTTATCATTAAAGTAAAGCAATTTTTCTAGTTACTGCTAAATACTGCAATGAGCGTTTATCATGCGTATCAACTTTAAAAATTTTATATTTGTTATCATTACTACACATAGTCGTAACGCTTGTAGCAAGACAAGCATTGTAAAAAAGGATACATAAAATTATATTTTAAATCTTGGAACTCACAAACCAAAAATAATATGTAGGTTGTATGTAAAAAAGGATATAATAATATATATATATATATATATAATATAACGGATATTCAAAGCAGAAACTTTTGAAATACAAAAGTTTGATCAAATGCTTGGATTAATTTTAAGTACAAGACTTAGTCTTGGGTACATTGGATTGTTGAGCAGATAGCAATAATTTACGGTAAAAACCGCTAACAAGGTTGAACATAGCTTAAAATACAATTAAAATGGCGGAACAAGGCCTAGTCTGTTTTACAAACCTATTTAATCAACCAAACTGTGATTTAATTTAAAACTTTAAAGTTAATTTTTCTAAAATTTGTGGTTTGATAAAACCAAATTTTGTTTATCAGCGTCTTCAACATAGAAAACATTTTATCTTTTTTTACTAATGCAAAGGTAAACAATAACGATCTAGATTGTTTTAATCTAGTAGATTTTAAATATCATCTTAAACATTTATTTACTGACCAACTTGATGTTTGTTGTAGCTACAAACAAAAAAAAACATATTCTAGAATAACAATGTACAAAAAGCGTTGTAATAGCATATATTTCAAACTAAATATTTCTGGCATAACTGTTTTTGTAAAAAACATATACCGTTTTTTAAATAAAGTAGATAAACTAATTAAGTCATTTTTTTCTACAACACTTTTTTATAAGTTTTTCTGCTTTTTATAACTTTAGTCAATTTGTTTAGCATACTTATTTTTCTTGTGATAAATTTCTTGTTAAAACATTAATATTGGATCTGTATTTTTAACTGTTTCAGAGATTACAACAACTACTGTTAGTCTCAACAGACAATTTTGAACAATCACTTATTAATTCTGTTGTTAAAACATCTTTTTCTACTACTACTACACCTAATCCGCGCTTTATCTATCATCATTATTAAGATAAACAAAATAGCTGTAAACCGCACAATAAAGATAAATTTAGACAAAACAAGCAGTTAATATAAAGGAAAACGCATTTAACAAACTCAGTATATGTTCCGATCAAATTAATTAAGATTATAACAAAGCTTTGATAATGATGATGGTTAAGTTTATGGTGGATTAAAACCAAAAATGAGAATGTTTTACCAAATAATTTTAAAATATAATAAGCCCGAGGCACACTATAGTGTATTTATTAATTTTGCAATTTTTAATTGTGGAATATCTTAACCACAAATATGTGGTATATAATTAACAACATTAAGTCTGATGATGACCTTAAAGTCGAAACCGGTAACTTCTAAATAAAATAAATGTTTGTTCTATAACAAATTTATTTTAACCGATTATTTTGGATTAAGGGTTATTCATCAAATTTTTGACAATCACTAGTTGGTGTATGTGTCTTACATTGGGTGAAGAGACAAGTTTTATAAAATATATCATTTATTAAGTTTATATGATATTTGTTTTAGTTTCTGATTAAAATAAAACGCGACAAAATGACGTTGCTTGTCTGTGTAAGGATTTAACTGTACTGTAGCTCATTTTGCGTTGTTCACTTTTTTTTCTAATATGAGGCATTACTTTTTTTGTAACAAAAAGCAAAAATTGAAAGCACAAACAAAAAATCACTAGAAGAAAACGGTTTAAATACAAAACAACTAAAAAGTGGCGTAATACAAAATAGTTTGTATTTAAAAAAAAAAAAAATTAAAAAAAAAAACAATTGTAATAATATACAAAAAAAACTAAAAAGTGTATTATATTATAGAAACAAAATATTATTAAATAAAAATTGTAAAACTAATTGCAAATTTTGAGCAAACTAACCAAGTTGTAATGTAAAACTATCAGTTTAAACTTTTACAGCCTTATGCATAGTTGTTTGGTTAGTATGCTATTAATACGTTACTAACTAGTAGCTACTTACATCATACTAAATGTGGCATATGCATAGTTGATTTTTAGAATAATTTAGTTAGTAGCTACTAACTATAAAATTATGCTTTGGCAACACAGCATTATGTGACATAAAGTTTGTTTCATGTTCCATTTTTGGGCGGCGAAAACAAATAATGAAAAGGTTTTGCACAAAAATAAAGATTTAATAATTATTGTAGAACTTGTAAATAAAAACCTAATTAACAAAATTGATTAAAAAAAATTATGCAAATGTAAAAATATGTTTTTAGTTTGTTTTAAAATGTAATTTATTGATATCTAAAATAAATTATGCATTTATTGCAATTGAAGAGCTTGAAAAAATATGGGTACACAATTAATTACTTTACTATAATTGTTTTAAAATATTAAAATTAATAAACAACTACATATTATGTATAGTCAGAGTAAGTTTTAGAGTCAAAATGCACAGGATCAGATGTGTTTGCTGCTGCCATATTAATTTTTATAACTCAATTTTGGATGTGCTGCCATCTTACAAAAAAACACTAAACTAATTTAATTATTAAAATAAATAACATTAATTTATTTCATTAATTATACTTGACGCAACCACTACATGTTAGTGCTAATATTTAAATATTACCATACATTGCAATAAAATAAGCAATATGTATTGTAGGTTATATTTACAATGTATTTGATCACATGCAAAACAAGACAATCTGGCTACTAACGTTTTAGTCAACAACTAAACTTAGTAGCGTTTTAAATATCACTATGCATACGATCAACAGTAATATTCAGCAAGTAGTACCTTAGTAGCTACTAAATATGACTATGCATAAGGGTGTTAGTTGTTAACTGGATTGTTGAACACTCAGTTTTCTCTATCCCAAGACGTTTACAGCAATTGCGGCTTACAGTCCAGCCTTCATTGCATAAACATCTTAGCCTACATGCTTGTAAAGTACAGTTAACGCAAGAGTTAAAGCTGGTTGATTATGAACAGTGCCAAACTTTTGTTTCTTTGGTGCTAAAAATGCAAGCAGGAAAGCCTATCCACCTATGTGGGTTTGTCAATAGACAAAACTGACGCATTTGGGATTTTGAAAATCCTAGAACAATTGTCAACATACTTCTTTATTTCCATCAAGTTACTGTTTGGTGCGGTTATTAAGTCAATAGAGTCACGAGACCTTACTTTTTCAAAACGACAATGATGCAGTTACAATCAATGCGGATTGCTTCCGTATGCTAAATTACTTTTTTAGCTTATATTGGACAATTTGAGCATAGACAATTTTTATTTATTAGCAGGATGACGCTATTAGCTACACAAGCTTTAAAATAATTGCACCCCCCAGGTCCTGCAATTTAACCTCAAAAATGTTTTGTAGAACTTAAAAAAAAAATGAGCTTTTGCAGGCAGAGTTGAGGTAGGCAATTACTGGATATTATTTTTTTAGATTAAAAAATGTGTGCTGATTAATCATAAAAGAAATGGACATAAACAACGTAAATAAAAGAAAATCCATGATATGTAAAAGAGAATGCAAAAAACAGCATGATAGATGGATTGATAAAGTAAAAAAAGACATATTGACAAAAAAAACTTACAACAGATTGGATAAAAATGTGATAAAATTTATGAAATTTACGGTACTAATAGAAATATGGCTGATAAAAAAATAACAGCCAGATTTTACATGGAATGCAGTGCAAATTTTTTTTAATGTTATTAACTATTTTGGTTTGTTCTATTTGGTATTTGATTTAGTAGATTTGTAGATGCAGTAGTGTTTTTCTTATTACTTTCTTTGCCATTATTAGATTTTTTTGCTTTTTGTGTCATTGTTTCTCTCAAAACTGCTTTTGTTAAACAACTAATATGTTAGTAAAAGTGCAAATAAGTACAAAAACATTACAAAAAAAACTGTTTTTAGCATTTTAGACCAATGTTTAAATAACTAAACAACGGTTAAAAAAAACTGTAGAAGACTCCAATAATGCACAATCTAGCAAATTGCGTTTTTCTATATATTGGGAGCGGAACGACAAAAGTAATTCAGCAAGTGGCAACTGTTGCAAACACTAGGTCTGTTTTAATATATGTAATTTGGACAGTTTGTCATTTCAAATTGTAGAACAGATGTACTAATACCAATTTTTATCAATTATATCTAAAATATAAACATTTTAATTAAATATGAAGATAATAAGATATAAATTTAATGCTTAGTAACCGATTTGTGTTTCAACAAATAATTATTTTTTTATAATTTAAAATGTCTGTTCAGTCAAACGCTAAAAGAAATGGAAGCAATTATATACTTACATATACTCACTGAAATAAAATTTGATTCATCGATAGATTGTTAAGCAAGTTTTAGTTTTTTTAAATCCAAATTGAAGGAAGGCATAAGTATTATCAATTATTTTAGGTAAAAATTGAATACCTAATAATTTTTTTTACATCTAGTATGCTACACACATTATACACGACATGTGTTTAGTCTTAAATAAAAAATCCATTCTTTGTCTACAAATTAATTATAGAAATTTTTTTAATTATCTATGCACATAAACTAGTGACGGTTTGTCAAAACTGAGAAAATATCGGTTTTCAGCCAAAAGTTGCTTTGCGCCAAAGAGTAGAAGTGTCTAAAAATGACACTGCATAATTATTTAAAAAAGGAGAAAAACATAAAAAGAAAGTAGTATTAAATTTTTGAATGTTTGCTTACAATCCAATTTATAGTCTTCTAAAATTATTAAAAACAACAATGATGCTTTTGGTATTGATATTATTTAGTAAACTGGTTTTTATTACCATCGGTGAGAGTCAAAAATATCAGCCATATATGCCGCAAACGTTTTTTTTTTTTTAATTTTGAAACTTTTTGTATTAAAAAAATCAAAACGGTTGGTATTAGAGGCACCGGACAAATTTATCATCTTTAAAAGAGTGTAATCTATCTAATTATTAAAAATAATAAAAATATTTATTTTGAATTTTAAATTTTAATTTTTTTAAATTTTTACAAGAAAAATATAAAACAGTAACTTTAAAAAAGCAAGCACATAACCTCAAATCGCAAACTAGGTTATTATGGTACTAAAATGTTTTTGAATTAAATTTATTATAACGCTTATGCAGAATAAGTCGAGATCTGAATATTTTAACAAAAGTTATTTCATATACAGGTATTTATTTTTAAACATGATTTTAAGAAATTTTTGTTTATTTTTTCTAGCAAACTCATGTATTATTTGATCAGTTTCCACACTAATTTTGTAGACAATCGTGTAGATGTTGACTTTGAAGTTATTTTTTAGCATGTCAATTAAGTTTTGTTTTCTGCAAAACATGTTAGCTTTCAAAATTTGATGACCTTTTCTTGGGTTGTCTTGCACTGATTGTTTCTTGTCGATAAGTTTGTTATAATCGCAAAATGACTAAATGTTAAACAGAAATATGGTTTTTGAGACAGATTTTTAATCAGATATTTTGTTAATAAATTAAATTATAACAGTCTAAACATAAAACTTAAATAACAGAACGTCGCAAAACATCGCAGTAATATCATATACAAATAATTTGTTTAGTTGTCATTTTTAAGTAATTGTAAGCAATTACTTATTATATTTATTATTATTATTACTTATTAATAAAAGTCAAAAGTACATAGAATCTACATAAACAGTAAGGCCAGCGTGTGTCTAATTATTTATTGGGTTTATTGTTGTTTTATGTTGCTAAAATCTCACTGTTTAACTTAAAACTTGTTATTTTGTATTAATATTATTTATTAAAATTGAAGTGAGTCAATAAAAATGTATAATTTTAGCGCTATAATACAATTGGTTATAGATGAATTCAAATTACATTTATTGTAAAACAATATCAATTTATGTGTGAATTTAATAAAATAAAATATTACAAAAATAGTGCTGAGCAGTTTACTTGGTTGGATTGAGTTTAAGTACATCATTCTTTTAAATAAATTCCATAACACAGTTAGTGGAAGCAATTATAGATTCACATACTTTTCTTGCTAATTAATATTCTTGAGACTGAGATGAAGATATATTATTATGTAAAATTGATTTACATTACAACTTACTTAATTACATAAATGTTGGTATGTTAAAAGGTAATAAATAAAATATAAGTCATACCAATATTAATTACATGTTAATTAATGTGGGTAGTTAGTCTGATTGATATGTAAAATAGTAAGTTATATGAATTAATATTTATTAAGTTAAATTAACTTTTTTATAATGTTAAATGAGAGTTGACCTTAATATAAAATAAAAAATGTGTCGGCCTAGGATACCCCAAGGATCCCTTTACGTGACAATCAGTAGAAATCGTTTGGTATATCTCCGAACGCGAGGATGCACGTAGAAGATGAGCATAGAAGAAGTGGTGAACAAAGGGGCGGCACATCCTTTCAAGCGCCCTGGCATGTTTTGACTGCGCCTCACCTGTATATCATGTAAATACCTGCATTAAAGCGTCAAGATGGTAGTGTAGTCCTTAATGTGGCCTGTTTTAAGGCCGAATAGTTTTAATAGGGGACGTCCCGCGGTGTCGAGCTGTGTGGTATTTTTGTATCTCTTTAGCATCAACACTGTCAGCACGGGAATAAATGTCTTTTTGGGTACTTTGTGCGTTTTCCTTGTCGCGCCGACCGAACAGGGCATAATTTATATTTTTTCAAAAAAGGAAAATATTAACCGGCCATGGTCCTTCAGTTTATTTTCTGCCGCAAGATTGATCGATTCCTGGGGGGCACTTTTCAAAATTTTGTATTCGCTTTTATGGGATTTACTCGAACATGATTAATTATTCTTATGAGGAGAACTCACACAAACCTGAATATATTAAATTTTACACAATGGGCTGTTTTAACATTATGCAACCACACAAAAGATGCCATTAAAAAACAATCAATATTAACTGAAATGTTGAGAATTAAAACAAATTTACAACAATAAATCTTTTATGTTAATTGTTGTAATAATTAGATTTTAATTGATTTATTTAATTATAATACACATTGTTATTGAAATATATAAAACCAATAATTGAAATGAAATCTAACAGGCAGTTATGAGGTACTACAGCCAAACACAAATACTGTGGCCCATGACAGGCGTTTCCGCGCATCTTGAGAGAAAGAAAACTATAGCCAGAATGAAGGATGCATAATGCGAGAAAGGGAAACAATACACTCAGAGACACAAACTGAATTTATTCCCGGGTAGCGCCGGCTTCGCAAAATAACAAATAAATGTTTCGCAGCATCGATGTTATTTTCCTCGCAGTACATGCTAGACTGACGCGATTTAAAATTGATTTTGCATGTGAATGTACCTAAATTATTATTGGTCTCGCTTAATGGTTTCAACCCACTTTTGTCTACGGAGTCACCGGCCACAATATTAGTGTTTGGCTGTAACTTGTAAATTGACAAGAAACCAACAAAATCAGCAGTTAGCTAATGCTAACTCGATGCGGATGTAAAATAATTACTTCCACCATTAATACCTTTCTTAAAAGCGGATACCATCACAATTTCCTACCATTTTTCCAAACCACGAAACCAATTCCAAATATAATGGCCGTCCCATTTTTTAACAGCACCTATTAAAACTTCCTCCAGTTTACCAACCACAAAATATATAAAAAATCAAACCTTAATGAAAATGACCGTCTGTCGGAACACCTGCCGCAAACAAATCGTGATTGTTCAAACAGACAAAAAAAGAATACATCTATTTCAAGCTCCACAGTCCATCCGTCCGTCTGCTCCAGGCTATCTATTATCTACAAATATTACTATATTCTCTTCGCAGCCTTAATGATCCAAACGTTAACGAGCCGGAGCAATTTCTTACTTAAAATCGGTTGTCTTTTACAAATTGCATAGCCGATCTAATTATTGCATACAGCAATCGACACATCTCATTAACCGAACGGAGATTTCCTAATGTTGTATTTGTAGTTGACTTTTCAAATGGAAAATGAATTGAAGCCGTCAATTATTTATCGCATTGCATTCTTTTTGTTAGCGCTGAATGGAAAATAAAAGTTGTTTACTGGCGGAAGAAAGTGGGTTACATCGAGGCTTTAATTGATTCAGTTTCAACACCTGGAAATGTCATCGAATCCATTTTACGTGAATAAATAAATTTTAATAATTTTACATTACAGTAATTTTGCAAGTGATTATTATTTTTTCAACACCACATAGTAGTTTTAATTATCTTGTAATAAAACATTTTTGGTCAAAATTTATTTAACAAATGTGGTGTTTTAAAGAATAGATTAACTGCACTGGTAATTAGTATATTTATATCATAAGTTTAACAAAAATAAATAATGCTTCTATTTAAAAACTTCAAATATTTATTTTGATCAACCAAGCAAAGAGCAATAATTATTTTTATTTATTCATACATATATTAATAATTATTATTTTAACGATATAATCGTAGCAATTATATTATTTTTTAATACGTTATTACATTATAACTACAACTAATTTTCTAGTTATCTATAATAGATAAAATGCTAATGTTTAGTAATAAATAATATCTAACGTGCCTATAGTATTATATATTTTATATTATATTAATAATTATATTAATTAACTATAGCTATATAACATTATTAAAATATAAATGAAATATATTTTAATTAAATTGTATAATAGAAATTGTATTGTAGTATATATAACCTATTTCAATTCATCCTATTGGCTATTTACAGATACTGTATATCAATTGACTAAGGGCTTACGCTTGTGTTACTACCTCACAAGCTGCCACATATAGATATTGTATGTATAATTAAAAAGTTTTTGATTATAATTAAGACTTGACCAGATTCTTCTATTGTTCACTTAATAATAAGAGGTTTCATTTTGATATTTAAAAAATCGGGTATTTTGTAAGAAAAATCAATAAATTTCATTGTAAAGAAGAAGGTATGTCATTAACATTTGAAAACAATTATACTACATTCTTTTCATAAAGTTTTCCATAACCAATCCCTACATTTGCGACTGTATGTTCTTGATAGCTTCACAAACTCCATCTTTAAGGTCTTGAATCGATTGTGGAGCATTGGCATAGACCTTATCTTTCACGGGGCTCTAAGGAAAAAAGCCTAAAGGTGTTAAATCACAAGATCTCGGTGGCCAATTGTGATCACCTCTTCAAGAAATAACACGGTCAAAAAACTTTTCTTGCAAAATTGATTGTTTTGTTGCTTGTGTGGCACGTAGCGCCATTTTGCTGAAAATAAACGTCGTCCACATCAATATTTTCCAATTCCGGCCATACAAAAATTATTAATTATAGCTCGGTAGCGCCATCTATTCACCGTAACAGTTGCACCAGCCTCATTTTTGAAAAAAGTAGGGTCCAATTACTTTGCCAGCCCAAAAACCGCACCAAACAGTGACACGTTAAGGATGCAAAGACTTTTCAACAATTATTCTTGGATTTTCTAAGCCCCAAATGCGACAATTCTGCTAATTAAAGTAGCCTCCGAGGTAAAAATAGGCCTCATCACTAAAAATGATTTTTCGATAAAATTTCGGATCATTTTGATGCATTTGAAGGACCCAATCAGCAAAGATACGACGTTTATGGTGATCGACCGGCTTAAGTTCTTGTGTTAACTGAACTTTAAAAGCTTTAAGACTTAAGTCTTTATGCAAAATACGGTGTAATGTCGTTTGTGGAATGTCTAATTCCAAAGATCAACAAACCTGGGTTTTCTTCAACACTACGGGCTACATCAGCAATATTCTCATGTGTTCTTGAGCAATGCACACGGTTTCATTTCTTCACATCACAAACTTGTCCCAACAGCTCCAATGTTTCTACCAGGTTTACTATTGCCGGCCGAGAAGGTGCTTTACGACAACCAAAAAGTGCTTTAGTTTTGCAAACTGTGACTGAAAAATTGTCACCATTTTTGTAGTAAATTTTAATAATTTTATTGCGTTGTTGAAGCGTGTATCGTTCCATTTTTAATAATGGCGTAGTTTTTACTTGTCAATTGTCAAAAGATAATAGCTTCAAAATTGACAGCTGCCCAAATAACCTTCTATTCAAAATGAAACTTCTTATTGGAAAATCTTTTATAATAAAAATAAAAATAATTTTTGATCACTATTATGTATATTATAAATAATCAAACAAAAGACTGGTTTGCCATCTAGTTGCCTTGACCCTTGGCCGCTGTGATTTGATTGACTGATTTTGAATAAATTATTAATTCATATACTATTATGTATGTTAATTTTGGATACATAAAAGAAATAAGTCACATATTTATATATTAATCTCATTTGTGTCACTTACTTTATCTGATCAAGTAAGCTCACTTTGAACATAGCCTTTGTCTACATCACTATTGTCTGAGTCAAACATAGCAGTAATACCAGAAATAAATATTTTTTGTTTAACAAAACGTTCGAAAAATGCGGTCATTTTAAACTACATGTGGATTGTGTTCTTTTTACCGATAAAAATCACGCGCAAATATAAATTAGCATTAAGAATATTTTGCAACCAATAATTTTTGTTTGAAAATTGAATGGTGGTGGCCGTTACTATGTAATAGTTTATTATAAAATAAATAAAACACATTTACATTTACGTGATACAAACAAGTATACTTTTTCTTGTTTCGTTTCCAACTGTGATAAAGTAATAACATTAAAGATTAACGCAGCATAAAAACATATACTTATAATACGAGTTGCATATAGCCAGCAGTTATAAAGAGGATACGATAGAAGAATTATATTTGCTATATAGTAAAAAACATTTTAGAAGAAAAAGACTAAAATGCTACAATATTATGATAGAATACTTGAATGCTAGTCTGTGCAAAAATGAAATTGGGCAGAGAATTAAAAGAAGTAAAAGACTGATTGAATTCTGCAAAGAAAATTGACTGGTTGTTACAAACACGTAAATTATAAACCTCAAGAAAATACTGTATACTTGAAAGGAACCTGGAGACAGATACAGGAATCAAATAAATTTTATAATAATTGAAAAAAGGTTTAATAATGGAATAAAAAAAGCATGTGGGTTATTAGGGGCAGATATAGACAGTAACTGGCATAACAGGTATGCGCGCGCCTGTTCATCTGACAAGAGCAAGTGGAGGTGGCAAATGAACTTTATCCCAAGCACCCAAAAATAATTATACAAAAGAATATTATAACAATATATAGAGTAAGAAATAAAAAATAAATAATATTTAAAAACTTCACATTCATCACAAACTTTGGTGTGTTTATTATATTTGACAAAAAATAAAGATAATCACAAAACCTTACCTTATCATCTTTCAAATATGGTTCCACACATTCAATGAGATCACCCTGCAGTACTTTCTCAAGCCTCACAACCAAAAACAAATCAGCAGATGGTTGAGTTATATTAAAAACGCATTTTCTTGCCATTGTGCTTATATCAGTATAAAGAATATGCCCACCAAGCATACGTTTTAAACCTTCTGGATTTAAATCATAATAAAAAGTTTCTGAAACTTTTTTACGCTCTTTAGCATCATATAAAGCCATTGAAGCAAACAATGGTTTCACTTCAAAATCCAAACTATTAAAAAACAAACGTAAAAATAATCACAATTTTATAATATTAAATATATCTTACGTCATTTGTAAACATTTCACTAATATTCGATGTCCCATATTTTCTAGTGGAGTCTAGCTGGCAGTCTTCGTTCAACTGGTTCTTCATTATGAAGTTGTGGATATAATGTGAGCAGCTTCTTGTTAAAAAAAGTAAAGGGAGCACCAATAGTAAGAAAGTGGACTTGAAAAAGCTAAAAGAAATAGACAAAAAAGAAAAAAAAAATAAACAAAAAAGATAAATTGAAGGTAGCATGATATAAAACAAGAATAGAACATGAAACGCTATTAAAATAGAAATTAATTGATAACAAGAAAAAGAAACAAAAAGTGCATTAAGTATAGATCTATCTGCTCGGTAGTGCAGCAGCAAAGATCATGTGAAAAGTAAAAAGTAAAAAACTTATAAGAATAATGAAGGAAAATAATAATAATAATAATAATAATAAGAATAATAATAATAATAATAATTGTAAATAAAATTATTGAGAAAAACATAACAATAGATACATCGTTAGAAGATATAATATGTCTAGTATATTGTGGAGCTAAAAAAACTGCATCATCGTTAGAACAAACAAAACACAATACACACAACAAATATCAAACTAGTTTCCAAAGAGTAAATAAGCCAGCATGGAAAATAAGATTAGAAAATAAAATAAAAAATCTTCGAAAAACTATAGGACAACTCAGTACATACACACAAGGTCAAGGAACTACTAAACTCTTAAATAAAATTAAACATCTATTTATACACTTACAAACAAATTCTGAACCTAATACAGAACAACATAGAACTGAGTGTTTGGTGCTACGTAGGTACAACACATCGCTGGAAAAGAAAAGGCAAAACATATTATTTCGAAATAATCAAAAAAGGTTCTATAGACAACTAGAAGACGATACAAATAATAACTACCCTACACCAGATACTCAAAACATACAAAAATATTGGGAAAACCTATGGTCAAACCCCATCAAACATGTAAAAGATGCAATATGGATAAAAGAAGAACAAAACAGTCACAAACATACACAAGAAATGACAAATATACAAATATCAGAAAACAGATGTCAAAGAGACCATTAGACATACATTAAACTGGAAAGCAGCAGGTCCGGATAAAATACAAAATTTTTGGTATAAAAAATTTCCCATAACACACAAATACATTGCACATCAATTTAATAAATTAATTTACAATCCAGAAGAAATCCCACCATTCCTCACGGAAGGCATCACACATTTACTGCCTAAAAGCGCCAATACCGAAAATCCGGAAAACTATCGCCCTATTATTACATGCTTGCCTACAATGTACAAAATCTTAAAAAACATTTCAACACGTAAAATAAACGAACATATAGATTATCATCAACTAATGTCACCAGAACAAAAATGTAGAAGTAACACACGCAGATGCAAAGAACAACTAATTGTAGATAGCATTATTACAACACAGGCACAACGGAACCACAGAAATCTATATATGGGCTACATTGACTACAAAAAAGCATTTGATTCTATACCACACACCTGGCTTATCCATGTGTTATATAAAATATATAAAATTCACCCACAAATAATTAAATTTTTATCTGCAGCCATGAAAACCTGGAAAACCCAACTTCATATCAAAACTGCCACCAATAAAGTTGAAACTGAAGCAATAAAGATCCAAAGAAGCATATATCAAAGAGATTCTTTAAGTGCTTTATGGTTCTGCCTAGCGCTCAATCAAGTATCCCGTACATTAAATAGAAGCAAATATAGCTATAAACTAAACGAACATACCAAAATCAACCACCTACTATACATGGATGACATAAAAATTTATGCAGCCAACCGAAATCAATTGTTTCAAACCACTGCTCTACTACATCAAATTAGCGAGGACATCCACATGCCATTTAGAAACTCTAAATGTAAAATAATACATATTGAAAAGGGCAAATGGGCTCATACGGATAACAAAGAATTGAGTGGCAATCTAACTATTGAGGCAATGGAGAAAGAAGAAACTTATAAATATCTAGGTATGGCACAAAATACCAAAACAGACAACAAACTAATGACGAAACAATTTTCTGATAAATATGAACAACGATTGAAACTAATACTTAAAACTAAACTCAACGGAAAAAATCTTGTAAAAGCTGTCAACAACTATGCTATTCCATCCCTTACGTACTTTTTTGGTGTAATCAAATGGTCTAATACAGAATTAGATGAACTTGATAGAAAAACCAAAACTATGCTAACAAAACAAAACATGCACCACCCAAAAGCATGCAAACAACGTGTAAACATACCCAGACATAAGGGAGGACGCGGTATACTAAATATTAAACAACTCCACGAAAACCAAATATACCAACTACAAACTTACTTCAAATCCCAACCGGAAAACATACTGCATAGAACATTAATTCAAATTGACAACAACTAGACCGCACTAAAACTAAATGAAGACCTAGAACCACAAAAAACACATAACAATCTTATTAAAGAACGAGAACGAGAGTGGCAAGATAAACAACTACATGGTAAGCACCACTATGAAATACACAAAAATGACACTAATCTAGAGTGGTCAAACAAGTGGCTGTCATCCGGATATTTAATGCCTGAAACTGAAAAATTTGTAATAGCCATTCAAGACCAGGTTATTAAAACCAAAAACTACTCAAAATATATACTTAAAGAGGAAAATATTGAAGATCGGTGCAGAAAATGCAATAAACCTAACGAAACAATCACACACATAATATCAGTATGTGAATAGCTGGCACCTACAAAATACACAAACACAATAAAGTAGCTGGTATTGTGCACCAACAACTTGCAAATCAAATACTACCTACAAATGAAAATAATGAACAATACTATATCTATAAACCTAAAACAATAATAGAATCAGACAAATACACACTACTATGGGACTTACCTGTTCAAACTGATAAAACTATCATTAATAATAGGCCGGATTTAATATTTAAGAACAAGGAACAAAAACTTGCGTTCCTCATAGACATCGTAGTTCCAACAAGCAAAAACCTAAAAAAGAAAACATCTGAAAAGAAAAAAAATAAATATAACGACTTAGCATATGAAATTAAAAAGATATGGAAACAGGAGAAAGTCGAAATAATTCCCATAGTAATTTCTGCTACAGGCGTAATACCTCAACTTACGTTAGAAATGCTTACCAAACTAAATATAAATATCAACAAACTTGAAATAATGCAGAAGGCTGTCCTACTAGACACAGCTAGCATCACAAGAGCATTCTTAGGAAGCAATTAAAATGTGTATATCCTTGGGAAACCCGCATATACACATTATACAGCAATAAAAGCTAGATAATTAAAAAAAAAAATAATAATAATAATAATAATAATAATACAAAGTATACCCCACTTAAACTAGCTGATAAAGAACAGATACATAAAGATTCCAATACAATACAACAAGAAAATATTCAAAAATGGGCAGCAAAACAACTACATGGCAGATACTACCACCAAAGTCACAAAGAGAACATAGACAGAATAGCTACATTTACATATCTTGAGAAAGGATATCTGTTTTCAGAAACCGAAGGATTTCTACAGGCCATTCAACACAAGGTAATAAACACAAAAAGCTATAGACTGCACATAATTAAAGATCTACAAAACACAAACGATAAATGCAGACGCTGCAAAGACGAACAGGAAACCATTGAGCATATTACAATCGGCTGTAAAATTCTAGCTCCCACACAATATACAAAACGGCACAACTCGGTAGCTAAAATAATTCATCAAGAATTAGCACTTAAATACAATTTAATTAGCAAATGGGAACTATACTATAAATATAATCCATCAATTATCCTAGAAAACGACGTGTGCAAATTATACTGAGACAGAGCTATTCTGACAAATAAAACAGTTGCACATAACCGCCCAGACATTACTCTTACTATAAAAAATGTAAATACTACGTATCTTATTGATGTAGCAATACCAGCAGACCATAACATCAAGGTCAAATATAACGAAAAAATTGATAAGTACTTACCTCTAGCGCACGAAATAGAAAAAATATGGAAAAGCAAAGTGAGAATAATCCCCATAATTATGTCATTAACAGGTATAGTGCCACTAAATCTAAAGGAAAACCTAAATGAAATACAGCTTAAAGAATATGTTATAATACCTATGCAAAAGGCTGTGATACTAAAAACATGTAACATCGTTAGGTCTTTTCTAGAACAATGACAATCTTTACTGAACCTGGTCCCGTATCCGTCCAATAAATAACTCCCAGGATAATCCCTGTGAAGAAAAAAAATATAATAATAATAATAATAATAATAATAATACTTAATAATTTACGGTATAATCTTATCATTTACATCTACATCAAATATAGATAAATAATGATGTTTTACAATACAAAAATAAAAAATACAAAAAATAACATTTGTTAAAGCGCACATATTAAACAAAACATTAGTCAGCATGACTCAGCTGACTTCTAAAAGTAGATTTAAAGACACAAAATACATTAAAATTAGTTGGTAAATTGTTTGCAAATCTTCATTCTTCAGGAAGAATGTCTTTTGTGTCTATTATTAGGTGCTACATAAAATGAAAAAATACCAAGTAGCTCCAGACAATCGATCTCAGACATACTAAATTATAATAAAGCAATGTAACAGTAATCACAATTTACAGATAATATGCCTAATCTATAAGACAATAAAATGATTCTGTATTCTAACATTTATTTTAAAGTCAAACACTTGTTATCACCAAATCAGCATGGCCTTATGGAATAACGCTCTACTAATACTAATTTGTGCAATTTTGTTGACATTACATCAAAGATAGTGGATAACAAAAGTCAAGTTGATTATAAATTGACCATTCTGCTTTATTACACAAGCTCAATAAATTTGGTTTTAGTAATGATCTTTTACTATTGTTTAAATTGTATTTAGATAACCGTTTTAACTTTAAACATTTACGCTTTGCTGACAATCTTAAATTTTTGTTTGCAACTAATTTTGTTTATGACTGTGTTCAATCAAATATTATTCAATAAAATATTAGTTTACTAAATAATTGGTGTAATACTACTTGCCTTTTTCTTAATGTAAGTAACTGCAAACTTGTAACATACCAAGAAACTTAATCCAGTTGCAGCCCAATATTTATCAAACTAGTAGGCTTTATATTGCGTCACACTAAAGAATTTAACAACATTTAAGCAATAATTGTGTTACAGCACTCTAGTTAGGAGCGTTCTTGAGTATGGCTCAGTAATATGAAACCCAGTTAACAGCTGCGATATTAATTCTCTTTAAGCGGTTCAACGGAAATTTTTGAAGTATATATGGTATAAGATTTTTAACTGTTATCTACTTTAAGGATTTGACCATGGTGAGCTCCTTACAAAATTTGATGTAGTTCTACTGGCAGCGAGAAGATCGGTTCCAATTCTTTCTTTTCTACATAAAATCAATCAATTGATTTTTTTAATCTGTCATATAATTTAAATTTTTCAATACTTGTCAATTCCAGGACTAAAACTGTTTTTACAATCCACTTGCAAAGACGTCGGCAATGGTAAAATCTTCTTCTTTTTTAATGTGTTCAACGTTTAATAGTATTTCGAATAAATGTGATATTTTTAATGCAAATTCAAGTGTTTTTTTAAAGCGTATTCGTAAATTTTTTTATTGAAAAGTATGTATTTTTAAACTTTTAATTATTTGTTTGTAATATTAATGTAGCTGTATTTACAGTAGTTTTTAATATGTTGTTCTGTAATAAGGTTTTACCTGTTGGGCAATAAATTATTATTATTATTATTATAAAACAAAAAAATGTTGAGAAGAGCAGGAAATAAAAGAACGTTAGCAGATGCAATCATAAATAAAAAGAAAGGATGGATAAGCATGAAAATGACTGTTGTTTTAAGAAAAAAACATCTATAATCATAATTAGTTGAAAAAAACTTAAAATTAAACGTACAGCAGAAAGAGATTTGCTGTATAATAACATTTAGATTTACCAATAGAAAATTATAGAAAAAAAAATTAAAATGCTAATTACAATTACATCAACATATGAGATATTAATAAATGCATATGTTTTAGAAAAAATCTATTGGTACGCTTACATAATAGTATAATAAAACACATAAAAACTATCAATAGTTAAAAAAATAGATAAGAATAGAACATGCACGTTATAAAAGTAGTAAATGACTTTGCAAGTATAATTATTTTGATTTATTTAGACTACAAAACAACGTAAAACTCATCAACTGTCTTAAAAATAACAGCGTTTTCCAACTTGATTAAGACTGTAAACTGGATGTTGTTTGTTGACTACTTTCTAAACAGTTTTTGCAGTTGTCAAGAAAAACTAAGTTTTTAGCATAATTATGGGATTTTGTGTGTTTTTAAGTTTGTAATTGTGTCTTTGTAAACTTTCCTTGTAATTGTAATTCATTTTGAAATATACTCAACTAAGAGAATTTTTTAGCGTCTTAGAAAACTGTTGCCAAAACTTTTTGGCAGTAAATTTTGTTTTTGCTTTTTTTAGGTGGTAGACAGCTCTTATAAACCTATTGCAAAAACTTTTGTTTTGTGGGAGGGTTCTAGTGGAATACCCATGTCTCATGTTTTTTGTTTTGTTTTTGTGTTGCAAGCATTTTTAATTTGATATAAAAATATTAAATAAAAAGCGCTTGGAACCACACTTGAAGATAAGACTTTAAAATGTCACAGAAATTTGACATACATTTTGTTTTGATAGCATATTGTTTTCATAACTAAGTAGATAATATTAAAAAAAATCTTGTATTAATAGGGTAAAAACTAAGTTAATCGAATTATTAGTTTTTGGAAAATAAACTATTGTTCTAAAAATATGATTTTAGGTAAAAGTGTAAGTCAAAATAGATAAGATTAAGTTAACTTATTTTGCAACGATTACAGAAAAAGGTGATATATTAACATCTTTATTTGCTGAATTAAAACTAGTAAATTTGAATCAATATAGACATTAAATCAAATGTCTCAGTCGTCTGCTAAATACTTTTCAGTTTAGTGTAATTCTTTGGTAACTTCTGCGTTTTGATTTTCTTTTTTTAGTGTGTCTAAAGTACGTATGTTTGTTTACTTTTTTATGCTATTGCCGTCTATTTGGTGCAGTTGTTGTTTAGGGTCATGATCATAGTCTTTTTCATATTTATTTTGAGACTCGCCGACTTGGAGTTTTTGTTAATTTGTGTTAGTTGCTACAATGCAAATAAAGCTAAAAACAACACATAGATTAATGTTTTTAAATTTAGTTAATACCCTTTAAGTTATTTTACAAATAAACGATATTAAAACTAGCAATAGATAAAAATAATATATGAGCACCTATAATTTAAACGTTATCTATTACTGCACTTTTATATTACTGCATAAATCTGTCATTAGAAAATAAAATATTTTTATCAGACCTAAAAACAGCTTTGATAGTACGACTCCACAAATAAAAAGATTAATTTTTAATTTAAAATTATAGACCAACATATTTTTTGATTTTAATTATTGTAGCAGAAGTACCAAACTGTTTTTATTTTAAACATTCATTCACAGCTGCAAGCATAACTATAACAACTTTTATTTTAAAATATAGCACAATAAAAAGTTTACTAAATTTGATGTTCAATAAAGTATAATTTAAGTTTAAGCAAATATTTTGACAAAATAAAACACAATTCAATTTCAAAATTTAATAGACAATTAGACTAGAAATTTTATTCTCTACACGTTGCAAAATACCGATTTTAAAAAAGAGTTAAATTAAATATGAAACTCCTTAAACCAAGGTCCTTAAAAAAAAGATTTGTTTTTTTTTTTAATAATTGATACAAATTAAACTGAAGCATTAAGAAAGTTGATCCCACTATAACTGTGGGTACATTTTATACAAATTTAAATTGGAAAATAAATATTTAAAAATATTGCATATATACTGTTAAGGCAGTAAGACTGTGATCATTTTTTTTTTTTCATATTCCTATATGGGCAATTCCATTTCAAACGGACCAGAGCTAGGGGGGGGGGTGCGTTGAGAAACTTGCTTATGTATTTTTTTTTTAGTTTCTATAACTTATTAGTAGTCTTTTGATCGATATATGAAAGTATGAAACTTATAAAAAAAAATTCTACGATTTTTTAAAGTTTTTTTGACGTTTTTTAACTTAATCACATTTTTTGTTTAAAAACCGCAATTTTAACATAAAAAAATAAATTTACTAATGAAATCAATCAGAAATTTTCCGTAGAATCCAAATCTGGCGCCATTTCAAGTTTATACCCTGTCTATAAGCCGCAAAAGAGAAAAAACCATGTTTTTGTTCTTAGTGGGCTGTGCAAAAAGGAGCATTTTTTAATTTTTCTTTAACCGCTATAGTTGACGTATTTTGATGTAAATTAATTGAAAAATATAAATTTGTTCTGTGTATTTGGGTTTTAAGCGTCTAAAACTCAAAAAAATCTGCAAAGTAGGCCTATTCTTCAACATAAACTCTTACAAATGCACGTTTAGCCGCGCTCAGAGGAACAATACACCAAATATTATTAAAAATTTGAATTCTGGGGACAATTTTACATAGAAAAATGTCAGTGTTGTACTCATTGTCTATAGAAAAGTCCATCTAGAAAAAAATGTTTACAAAATTTTATGCAAAAAATGCGTTAAAAATTATTTTTTTTTTTTTAATTTACAAAAAATATTATAAACACACTAGAGTGTGGTTTAAAACTTTTTTTTAACAACTTTTAACAAGCGACAGGCAGATTTATGTTTGAATGCCAAAAATAATAATATTTTTAAATTTTTGCGCCGATAGATAGAGTCTAAATTTGTGCCGCAGGCGCAAAAACTATCAAACAAAGAGTAAAATGCCCAAAAATTGGTTCAAGCAACAAAAAATGTCTTTGTTAAACTTCTGAAATCAACTTAAAAAAATATAATCCAAATAATCTTTAAAAAAAATTAAAAAAAAAAAAAATTAAGTAAATTTTGAACAAATTTTTTTTTCTATATGGATTTTTCTTTGCCAGTTAAGCACGACACTGACTATTTTCTATGTAGAATTGTTTCCAAAACTAAATTTTTTAATAATATTTGGTGTATAGTTTCTCTGAAAACTGTTAAATGTGCATTTGTAAAAGTTTATGTTGAAAAATAGGCTTATTTTTGCAGTTTTTTTGAGTTTTAGACGCTTAAAACCCAAATACACAGAACAAATTTATATTTTCTAAGTAATTTATATCAAAACACGTCAACTTTAGCAGTTAAATTTTTTTTTAAAAATGCTCCTTTTTGCCCAGCCCACTGAGAACAAAAACATGGTTTTATGGCTTTTGCGGCTTATAGACAGGGTATAAACTTAAAATGGCGCCAGATTTGGATTTTACGGAAAATTTTTGTTTGATTTCATTAGTAAATTTGTTTTTTTGAGTTAAAATTGCGGTTTTTAAACAAAAAATGCGATTAAGTCAAAAAACGTCAAAAACACTTAAAAACATCGTAGAATTTTTTTTATGGGTTTTATACTCTCATACACCGATCAAAGGACTACTAATAAGTTATAGAAACTAAACAAAAATACATAAGCAAGTTTCTCAACGCACCCCCCCCCCCCCCCCCCCTAGCTCTGGTCCGTTTGAAATGGAATTGCCCATATAGTAAAACTGATTTACTTTGTGGTTGTTTTTCATTATAAAGCTTTGTATGAATAAATAAAACAAATTTATTTATTACTACTATGTACTGTTGATGTATGTAAATCAAAATAAATAATTAAAAAAATCAGAGTTATTTGCAACATGGAGCAATAGAGCAATATTGGGATGTGGTTTTAAGTTTAATAATTTTATCAAATACTCAAAACTCATCTATGCTTTTCTAATTAATATACCGTATAATAAATAATTATTATATTTATTATTGCTATTATATTAATCAATTATTTGTATAGCAAGTTTGCTTGCTAGTTTCAAGATTGTAAAGCAAACAAAAGTGAAATGAAGTGATTCAGAAAGCGTTTGAATCAATTTACGCACATAAAAGTACAAGTATCTATTTTAATTTGACTTAATTTTAAAGATAATTGAATAATCAGTTAATTATTGTACAAACTGTTTTAAAACATATGCATTAGTCAATATTAGTACCAATAAAATGATTGCGATGTTAGTTACATACTGCAAAGCAGGCCTCCATATTCAGACTTGGTTTAATAGAAAATTACTAATGTACTTGTGAAGTCATAAGCGTATAATAATGTATATATTTTACATTAATTTGACGTTACATAAACCACACTAGAAAATTAAATTAATATAATAAAATACCCATAAAAAATAATTTAATTAAAATATTACGAAAGTTTGTGCAATTGACTATATATTATTAATAATTAAATAAACATTATTATATATTTTTTATTAACATTTATGTAATATTGGATATATAGAAAATACTACACATCTCCAATTAAATCAAACAAAAACTATTTAAAACAGAATAATACATTTTTACCCTATTATATAAATCTGATTAATTTGTTTAAAAATATTATATGACAAAATTATTTCAAAACAATTAAATTTTCATTTGTATGACCATTCATGACCCACATTACGCATGCCTATCATATTACATTAAATTCTACATAATTAGACCTTATCTGAAATTACATCCATAACATTATTTATTAACCATAAATTCAAACGTAGAAATTTTGAGCGCATACGCGTTTCCCCCAATTAAGACCATATTTATCATTAATTAATTCCTCACGCGGTGAATTTATTTTCTATAAAATATCCCGGTGTGATTTTATATCCAGTCATCTGAATAAGCAAAAGGTTTATGCGATTCGGAAACATTTAAAATGCGTATACTGTCTCATAAGTTTGTCAAATAATATAAAAACAATGGTTGAATCCAATAAATAAATCCTTTTTTTTATTTAAAATGCCTCTGGTTTAGGCATAGAATAAAGAAGGTACCGTCCATAAATATTTTTAATTGTCCTGCATAGGTTATTACGTCCAAACACCAGGTGCCCTCTATAATTTCATTGTTTTTATTTTGACTTGTCCCTGTCAAAATATGTTCTAACCATTACTAATGGCTACAGGCATTTGGGCGGCCCCGTATCTATTATGTATACTCGCCGGCACAAATTTAATAACACCGAGGAGTTGGATGGAAAAATATCGTTTCTGGGTATTTTAATTCTCGATGGCCATGGCCGTGGAGAATTTTTAAACGATATGTTCATTTTCGAAGAAAATGACCAAAAATATCCATTTGCGGATACATTTTTTTTGCTTAAGTATTTTTGTTGAGATAATTAAAATTGCAAAGTTAGGTATGGCTATTAAGTATGTGTGATAAATTTTAATAAAATAAGAAAGTGGGAACTGAGATGGCGCCAAGGAAATGCGATATCTGGTTTCATGCTGCTGTCTTTGTATAATTTATTCAGAGTTCTTTTTTTAATGTTTCAAGGGAATAAATCAGAAGTGAGAAAGTAAATGATAGTAGCTGGTATACTTTGGAATTCAGAAGTGGTTTATGTAATAAATCGGTTTATAAATAAATTATACTTTTAAATACGGTTTTCTGGTTGAAAATCAAAAGTAGATTATGCCAAAATGAATCATAGAATGAGTATACGCTAAAGAAATTAATATGTTAGAATTCGTTAGATTTATAAAATATTTTTTTATATTTTAAAATGTTTAAATAAACATTAGGCCTGTAGATGGCACTACCCATATTATATCATAACAAATAACTTAAATAACAAATTTTATTAACATTCATTATTTATGGTTTAAAATATGAATATTTGAAAGTTAGATTTGATTTGATTTGATAATATTAGTTATTAGTTTTAATGATAAAAAATGAAATATTAATTTAGTTTTAGAAGATTTTATATCTGGGTTTATATGACTAAACTATATAATTCACAACTACTATAGACATTGCATGTCTATGCATATCATTAAAGTGAATTACAATATTTTAAGCTGTAATAAAATTTTGATAACAATTATTTCAAACGTCTTTTGTATTTTGTTCTGTTCTATTCTTTTTGTATAAAATAAATATGTTAAACCAATTTGGTATACGTTTATAGAAATTTTTTAAGTTATTAAAAAATATAAATCTTAAGTGATAAATTGGTATTATAAAATAGATTTACTTAATCGCTACTGTGAATAAATTATAAGTTGAAATAAATAAAATAGCTTTACTGTTTCTCACTTATAAAAATAAAATATATTTGAGGGTGATGAGTGTGATTGTGATTCTAAATGTGTAAATGTTAGTACTTAAAGATAGAATAAAAATTGAAATTTTCAATAAAAAAACCACACTTGTTGAAGTTATCATAATGAAAATCAAATTTAAGCAGTTTGTCGATATTGACCTTAGTTATAATTCTCAAAAAATAATGACTTTAAAACTTATTTTATTTGTCGATAGTCCGGTAAAAAAAGTTTCTTAAGCTAATAAAAAAAAATCTAGTGACATTAGATACCAAAATGTTTTAATTCTTGCGTCAGCTGCATTTTATATAAACATTCGACATTTCATAGTTTAATCCATTCTAAATCTACTGGTAAAAATATAAATCAATTATTAAATTATTTGTAGAAGCAGCGATGAAGGGGAAAGTTGCTGTTTTTGTTAAAATACTACAAATCACGGTAGCGGTCGGTATGGTCTTAAAAATCGCAAATTTAACTAAAAAAAAAAATTACTAGTAAAATCAATCAAAAATTTTCCGTAGAAAAGTATGTTGATATGTACGTGTTACATTGTAGATGTATAATATATATTCGGGGAATCACGGGGAATCACATAGAAAGGGTCTCATTGTTCCCGGCCATAAGCAGGGGAATCCCTGATGTAGAAATGTAATACTATGCAGTATGCATGATGTAAAAATAGTTAGTTATATTCCAGACACGAGCTGCGACACTCTAAATATAAATATTAAACAAATTTGTGTTTAATTTAAAGCCCTGTCCAACAGGTTATGGGCCCAGGTCTTCGCGTGTTAATATAACAGTATTATAATTTAATTATTATTATACATAAACATTTAAAATTTTAAAAGTTAGTAATGGAACTTAAAGTGAATAAAAGAAACATTGTGCCATTTAATGGTGAGCGGTATGGTGTATGGAAGTTCAGAATAAAATCTCTATTATCCGAACTTGGAATATTACATATCATAGAAGAAGAAAATGAGGAAATTACAGAAGAATGGACAAAGAAAAACATACTAGCAAAAAACACAATAATAGAATATTTGAGCGATTCATTTCTTGGTTTTGCCGACAAACATGTATCTGCCAAAGAAATTTTAATAAACCTTGATACAATCTACGAAAGAAAAAGTTTGGCGTCTCAATTAGCAATGCGTAAGCGTTTATTAAATTTAAAACTGCAAGGTGATATTACATTATTGCAACATTTTATGCAATTTGAAACAATAGTTGCAGAATTAATATGTGCTGGAGCAAGACTAGATGAAATGGATAAAATTTCACATTTATTATTAACGCTTCCAACTACATTTGACGGTGTAATAACAGCGTTAGAAACGTTAAGTGAGGAACATTTAAATTTATCTTTCGTAAAAACGAGATTATTAGATCACGAAGTTAAATTAAATGCCGAAGACAATTCAACAAGTTTAAAAGTGCTCAGTAGTGAAGTTTTTAAATCATCTGGTTCTAACAATAAAGAAAAACGTTTTCCTGCATTTAAAAAGAACAATAAAAAATGGCAAAATAATTACAAATATAACAAAGAGAAAAATAAATCATGGAATAGAATTTCTCCCAATAAATATAAAACAAATAACCTAAAGTGTGACCATTGCGGAAGACGGAATCATGAAAAAAGAGATTGTTTTTATTACAAACAAACAATTCAAGGCCAGACAAATAGGAACCGGACCCTGCACACCATACCAACAAATGCCCAATGTGCGAACGGATCGGACGGATTTGCATTTATGTTTTCCAACAATGAAATGGACATAAATAAACCAAGTGAAATAACTTTTATTCTGGACTCGGGTGCCACCGATCATATAATTAACAGAGATGACGTCTTTACTAATTTTGTAAATTTAAATTTTCCCAAGAAAATTGCAGTCGCTAAATCTGGTACAAGCATCAACGCAACAAAGAGAGGGACCATCAATGTATCCACAAACCTTGGGTTCAACGGAACACTACAGGAGGTCCTTTATGCACCGGAACTTGCTCACAATTTATTGTCCGTGCGAAAAATTCAAGAAAGCGGTTTTAAGGTCATATTTGATGCAGATGGCGTCACTATTCGAAACAAAAAGGAAATAATTTTAAAAGGTAAGCCCTTAAATAATCTGTATTGTATAATTTTTACGGTTCAAAACATGGTAAATAATGAAAGTCAATTAAATATCAGTACTAATAAATATGTTAATATTAACTATCAATTGTGGCATGAACGGCTTGGCCATATAAGCCATCAAAAGTTTATGCAAATTAAAAACAACTCAATGATAGAAAACATGACTGATATATTAAATATAACACCAACACATAACAAATGTGAAGCTTGTATTTATGGTAAACAGGCGAGACTTCCATTTTTAAAAACTAAAATAAAAAACCATGTCAATAGACCTTTATTTATAATACATACAGATGTTTGTGGCCAAATTACACCTTCGACTATAAATAATAAAAACTATTTTATTACATTTATTGATGATTTTTGTCATTATACAGTCACATATTTAATGACACATAAATCAGATTCAATAAATTATTTTAAAGATTTTGTTTCTAAAAGTGAAACATTATTTAATTCAAAAATAGTAAATTTATATTGCGACAACGGTGGTGAATATATATCAAACGAATTTAAACAGTTTTGTGTGTCAAAGGGAATCACCTATCATTTGACAGTACCTTATACACCTCAATTAAATGGTGTAGCTGAAAGAATGAATCGTACGATAACTGAAAAAGCACGTACGATGATAATTACAGCTGAATTACCTAAAGCATTCTGGGGAGAAGCTGTTTTAACAGCTACATATTTAATTAACATAACACCTACAAATGCAATTCAATTAAATAAAACACCATATGAACTTTGGCATAATAAAAAGCCAAATTTAAAATATTTGAGGGTATTTGGTTCAACTGTTTATGTTCACGATAAAATTCGCAAAAACAAGTTTGATAGAAAGTCGTTTAAAACAATTTTATTGGGATATGAACCAAATGGTTACAAACTCTGGAACGTTATAACAGAGAAATTTATTACTGCTCGTGATGTCATAATTGATGAAATAGATTATAAGCAAACTAGGCCTCTACATGTTAAAGACATTGCTGAATCTTGTACAAAATCAAATAACCCTATTTTAAATTTAGATCAAATTACTGCTTCACAATTAGATGAATCCCCAAATTTAAAATTGAATCAGACTAAAAATCAAACAGAAAGCGAATATTCCAGTGATCCCTTATTAAGACGAAGCGATCGAATTAAAAATCGACCGACTATCTCATATGACGAAACTACTGATCAAAATTCAATAAAAGATATTTTATGCTCAGCATATATGGAGGTACAAATACCCAAATCATTTAAAGAAGTTAAAGATCGAGAAGATTGTGTTCAGTGGGAGCAAGCTATACAAAAGGAAATTTCTTCTTTACAAATTAATAAAACATGGATTATTGTTCCTAAACCGAATGATAAAAACATTGTTGATTGTAAATGGGTTTTTGCTATTAAACAGGATGCACAAGGAAATCCTATAAAGTATAAAGCTAGATTAGTTGCAAGAGGTTTTAGTCAGGAATATTTAGTTGATTATGAGGAAACTTTTGCACCAGTAGCTAGGATTGCCACTTTTCGATTTCTGCTTGCTTTTGCAAACCAGTTTGAATTATTAATTCATCATATGGACGTTGAAACTGCATTTTTACATGGAAATTTAAAAGAGGAAATTTATATGAAAATACCTGAAGGAATTGAAGGAAACCATAGTCATGTATGCAAATTGCAAAAATCATTATATGGTTTAAAACAATCGGCTCGGTGTTGGTATGAACATTTTGATCACATGTTAAGGGAGTGTGGTTTTCAAAGATCTCAAATTGATCCTTGTCTTTACTTATTAAATAAGGGTCATGTTAAAAGAAATATTTATATTGTTTTATATGTAGACGATTTAATGATCATAACAAGTGATTTCATAGCAATGAATAATTTGAAACAATATCTGATGGTTCAATTCAAAATGACTGATTTACAAGAGATGAAATTATTTCTTGGAATTAGAATTGACAGAAGTGAAAATAGAATAACACTAGATCAAAGTTCTTATTTACAAAAAATTTTAAACAAATTTAAAATGCAAGATTGTAAACCTACTAATACACCTCTACCAACTGTTTTAGATTACATAGGTCTGAATGATGACAAATATTACGATGCACCATGTAAAAATTTAATTGGATGCTTAATGTATGTAATGCTTTGTACACGCCCAGATTTGTGCGTGGCAGTTAATATATTAAGTAGATATCAAAGTAAAAATAACTATGAACTATGGAAAACTTTAAAACGATTATTGCGATATATTAAAGGTTCATTAAATCTTAAATTAACTTTTATTAAAGGAGATGATCAACATATACTTACAGGTTATGTTGATGCTGATTGGGGTAGCAATTTAAATGATCGTAAGAGTACAACAGGGTATATATTTAAAGCATTTGAAAATTGTACTATCTCATGGACGTCAAAACGTCAAAGATCAGTGGCTACTTCTTCTACAGAAGCTGAGTATATGGCTCTTTTTGAAGGTATAAGAGAAGCAATATGGTTAAAATCGTTATTAAAAAGTATAAACATAGATATTAAAACCCCAATTATTATTTTTGAAGATAACCTCAGTTGCATTAGTATAGCAAATAATCCCACCAACCATAATAGGTCTAAACACATAGATATAAAATATCATTTTTCTAGAGAGAAAATTCAGCAAAAAATTATAATACTAAAATATATTTCCACAGGTGAGCAACTGGCTGATATATTTACCAAAGCACTACCGGCAGTTAAATTCCAACAATTACGAAATAAACTGCAACTATTATAAATATTTTTTTTATATATATATATACATATATATATATATTTTTTTTTTTTTAATTATTATTACATAATTTTTTTTTTTTGTATACATTTTTTTTTTATTATTCTATATACATATATATATTTTTTTTTATTATTATAAATTTTTTTTTATTATTATATATATTTTTTTTTTTATTATATTTTTTTGAGTGGGAGTGTTGATATGTACGTGTTACATTGTAGATGTATAATATATATTCGGGGAATCACGGGGAATCACATAGAAAGGGTCTCATTGTTCCCGGCCATAAGCAGGGGAATCCCTGATGTAGAAATGTAATACTATGCAGTATGCATGATGTAAAAATAGTTAGTTATATTCCAGACACGAGCTGCGACACTCTAAATATAAATATTAAACAAATTTGTGTTTAATTTAAAGCCCTGTCCAACAAAGTAGACGTATTTTGATGTAAATTAGTTAAAAAATATAAATTTGTTCTGTGTATGTAGGTTTTAAGCTAAAGTAGCTTTAAAGTCATGGTTCCAGCCGACCATGCTCTAGCTATTCTCTGCAAAGGCTTTTGGCCAGCTAACATAGCTGTCAAAAATTTTGTGAGTTATGATCGTTCACAAAATATTTCAGCTTCATCTACAATGGATTTTCGGAGCCTGAATCCTGTCAACAGCCTTGACCCATTTTCAGGAATGATAACGGTTTCTCCATATACTACCAGAACGTCGGGAGTTTATAAACTAAACTCAAAAAACTCTTGCTAACTGTAGCCGTATCAGACTACCATGTGATTGTTTTCACTAAAACATGGCTTTCTCTAGACATCAGTGACTCTGAATTAAACCTAAAAGGCTATTATTTATTTAGGTGTGATTGCTTGGCTCTTACAAGCCCCTAAACAAAGCGGAAGTGGTGTTTTAATTACTATCAAAACTCACCTCAAATCTGTATTACTTCACCCCACGTTTATTAGTGTTGAACATTTGTTTGTAGTGTATAATTTGTGCGGTATATTTACCACCTAATTCAACTAGAGATAAATATTTTGACCATTGTTATTCTGTCGAATCTATTGCCGACGAGTTTCTACGCAGTAAACTAGTTTTATTGGGCGATTACAATCTACCTGCAGCGTCTTGGGTTAACAATGATTTAGGTATAGGAGTAATTTGTAATTAAAATGTGTTTTTAGATTAATTTTTTACCAACTATCGTGATATTTCTGTTATAGAAGCTGTAGATGTTTAGTTAAATTTAAGCCAACACCATTGAAACAAAGAAACCTTTAGCCAGAATAAAAGATGCATAATACGAGAAAGGTAAACAATTCACTCGGAGATACAAACTGTAACGCAATATAAATATATTTATTCCCGGGTAGCGCCGGCTTTGCATGTACACAAATAGATGTTATTGTCCACGCAGATCATGCTAAACTGACTCATTTTAAGATTGAGTTTGCATGTAAATGTACCTATCTTACTACTGGTCTCGCTTAACGCTCTCATCCCACTTTTGTCTCAGGAGTCACCGGCCATAGTATTCTAGTTTGGCTGTACCTGTGATATTTTAAATTGAAATTATGAATTTAATGATTTTAAACTTGCCGACTACAGCGCAATCAATAATTATTTGTTGAATGTTGATTGAACTGCACTATTTTATAACTGTGATATTAATATGTGTCTTGATGAATTTTACTCTGTATCGATTATGTTATTGATTATTTTGTTCCTAAAAAACTGCGACGTGAAAGCAATTTTCCTATTTGGTCCAACAAAGAATTGATATCACTTACTAAACTCAAGAAAACAGTACAGAAACGTTATAACTCTTCAAAACTATTGTCGGACTATAATGAATTCCAATCTATTCGTAGTACGTGCAAAAATCTTAGTGCACATCAATACGAACAATATATTTTACAAACTAAAAGTAAAATTCAAAATAATCCAAAACATTTTTGGAGATTTGTTAATGAGAACAAAGAAACTAATAGTTTTTCAGTCACAATGTATTATAAGGATTAAACCTGTCATAATGGGAACAACTTTGTCAATAATTTTGCACATTTTTTGTCTTCAGTCTCCAACTCTATTGTTTAATTTTAATAATAACGTAATACTAAAATTTTCTATTAGTTTGTGTGATGTTTTTAAGGGAACTGAAAACTTTATATGTAATTTAAGCGTTGGACTCAACGGCATTCTTTCTTTACTGTTAAAAAAGTGCATTTTTTCTATTGCAAAGCCATTGCACTTACTTTTCAAAGCTTCATTGAATAAAACTATTTTTTTTCTAATATGGAAACAAAGCTATATTACACCTTTGTTTAAATCTAGAGCCAAATAGGATATCACTAACTATAGAGGCTTTTGCATTCAATCTGCATTACCTAAATTGTTCGATAAAATTGTAACTGGTCAGTTGCAATGGATGTGCAAAAGCATCTTAATAGAAGAACAGCAGATTTTGTGAAGAGCGTTCCACACTTACTAATTTACTCTGTTATGAAAATGATATTTTAAATGCTTTTGAATTTAAAAAACAAGTTGACTCAATCTACATCAATTTTTCAAAGGCGATTGATCGTGTAAGCCATAATATTTTAATTGCGAAGATATTTAAGCGTGATTTTTTATCATAAAACTTTTATATTGTGCTTTGTTGCGTTCGCGTTTATAGTATCTCCGTCCGTTTTGTTGTTTACTGTCTTATAAATCGAGCATATTATCTGTAAATAATGATTACTGCTACATTGCTTCATTGTACAACCTACCACCATAGAAGATTTGCCGCAAAAAGGCTAATTTGTCGTTTTTGCGTAATTTAATTATGTCTGAGATTGATTGTTCGGAGCTACTTGGTACTTTTCCATTCCATGTAGCATCTAATAATAGACATAGCAGGCATTCTTTTTTATTCCGTGAGTCTACCCATTCTACTAATTATGGTTTCAACAATCCACTCGGTAGAATGTGTAGCAAATAATTTACCATCTGATATTAATGCATTTTGTGTTTCTAAATCTACGTTTAGAAGTTAGCTGAGTCATGCTTACTAATGTATAGTATGTGCGCTTTTATGTATGTTATTTTTTGTATTCTTAACTTTTGTATTGTAAATCATCATTGTTTATGTATATTTGATGTAGATGTAAATGGTAAGATTATACCGTGAATAAAGTAAAGTAAAGTAAAGTAAAAGTTATAGAAACTGAAAAAAAAAATACTAAAGCAAATTTCTTAATTCAACCCCCCCCCCCCCCACCTTTGCTCTGATCCGTTTGAAATAGAATTGGCCTTGTGTAATTTATCGTATGACGGGACCGCTAAAAAGTCTACGTTTTAGCAAAAATATTTGTGAGGAAACTGTTATGCAACGGTTTAATGAAAATGAACATAATGTAAGTAATGTACAAGTTGTTTTGAAAAATGAATATGTAATATGAATATGTAAACCTGATAGTGACAGTGTATTAGTATAAAAATTGCATAAATATTGACAAAGTTTAGAAGCTGCGGTGATAATTGTTTATAAATACTTTTTAGATTTTTTGCCATAAATTAGTTATTACTAATTTAGTATTTTCATATCTGATTTAAAAAAAATTATAATATATTTAAGTACTGTCCTATTTTTTTGCGTTTTTGTACTATCATGCGTAAAAACACTTTTTAGTAACCTCTTTTATTCAACTTAATTTTTTATTATAAAAATATTTTTTTAATATTGTTTTGTTACCGATTTAGTAATGTCAAATGCATGTTTAAACTGAATTAACAAAGAAAATTGAGATATTTTATCAAAATTTTCTAGTTTTTAAGTTCTCAAAAACGCAGTCTAAGAGACGGCACCTTACCGTTAGTGTAACAATATTACACCTTACCAGTTAAAGGTTAAAAAAAAATTGTTATTCAAAAAATATAAGTTATAAGTTGTAACTTGTTGCCATCAATAGTTAAACAAGCTTAGGTTTGGTTAGTTTGTTTTCGAAATTGATTAACTTACAGATTTGTGTGAGACGCCGCCCAGGGCTACCGTTACTTTTTGGGCAGTGTAAATATTAAATCTAATAAAATTTTAATAGTATAAAACAAATTTTTTTTTAATATATAAGACATTAACATTTAAAAATAATTTTAGGGATGTGAGTGCTAGCCTTATGTCACAAATAATTCAAACAATGTTGGTTTTTGAGTCTTCATTTTCAAATAATAACTTTATGTAGCGCTACAAAAAGCCAATTTAAAAATCTTTTTTTTTAATTTCAATAAGTTTTTTGTTGTTTGCCGTATGACACGTAGTGCCATCTTGTTGAAACTACGTTTTGACGAAATCAATGTTATCTATATTTTTAAATTAAAAAATATTGATTATGTTTATGTATCAATTTACATTAGTTGATTTTAAACTTGGAATTAAAACAATTTAATTGAAGTAGCCAATTTTGACGTAAATCACTTAATTGAAATGTTATGTGTTTTTATCATACTTTATATTTTGAGCCTAAAGCTGGGCTTGTAGACAAAAATAATTAGGTTTAAAGCTTAGGTCTACTATTTTACTAAAAACTCAAACAAAACTTTTATAATTCTCATTTTAATCAATTTTGCAGTGAAGCTTTCTAATAAAGTTTTTTTAAGTAACTCTTTACCTTTGTAAGTTTAAAGCAGTGCGACACGTGTTCTTTTGAATCTTATCTCTAAAATTTAGTATTATTTTTTTGTATAAAGATTACTTTCTGAGGTAGCATACCCAAAAATTTTAAATTTTTTTCAAGAATTTGTCTATATACAGGGTGAGTCGGGAGGAACGGACAAAATTCCAAGAGTGTATTGTAAACGTAATAATTAATGAAAAAAAACTAAAACTAAAAAAAAAAAAACAAATTTTATTCATTAATATTTTGGTAATTATAGTTTTCTATTCAAAAGAACACGTATCGCACTACTTTTAAGTTATCAAAATTAATATATGTAAGTATTATAACTTTCAAACTTGAGTTAGATGCATACTTTGGATCCCCAAAAAAGCAATTGAGTACTTGTTAATTAGGTTCCACATAAAACTATACCTCAATATACTCTGTTTATTATTTTTTTTAAATTAACATCGTTTCATTATAAAGGGTTTTCCAATAAGAAATTTCATTTTGAATAGCTGGCTATTTGGGCAGCTGTCAATTTTGAAACTATTAACTTTTGACATTTGACAAATAAAAACAACGTCATTATTAAAAATAGAACGATGCACGCATCAACAACGCATTGAAATTATTAAAATGCACTACAAAAATGGTGACAAATTTTCAGTCACAGTTTGCAAAACTAAAGCACTTTTTGGTCGTCGTAAAGCATCTTTTTGGCCGGCAATAGTAAATCTGGTGAAAATATTTGAGCTGTTGGGACAAGTATGTGTGAAGAATCAAAACCGTGTGCACCGCTCAAAAACACATAAAAATATTGCTGATGTAACCCGTAGTGTTAAAAGAAAACAGGTTTGTCAATTCCTCGTCGATCTTTGGAATTCGACATTCCACAAACGACATTACATCGTATTTTGCATAAAAACTTAAGTTTTAAGGCTTTTAAAGTTCAGTTAACATAAAAACTCAAGCTGGTCGATCACAATCAACGTTGTATCTTTGCTGATTAGGTCTTTCAAATGCATCAAAATGATCCGAAATTTCATCGAAAAATCATCTTCAGTGATGAGGCCCATTTTTCCTCGGAGACTAAGTTAATAAGCAGAATTGTTGCATTTGAGCTCGGAAAATCCAAGAATGATTGTTGAAAAGTCTTTGCATCTTCAACGTGTCACTGTTTGGTGCGGTTTTTGAGGTGGCAGTGTGATTGGACCATACTTTTTTGAAAATGAGGCTGGTGCAACTGTTACGGTGAATGGATGGCTCTACCGAGCTATAATTAATGATTTTTTTATGGCCGGAATTGGAAGATATTGATGTGGACAACGTTTATTTTCAGCAAGACGGCGCTACGTGCCACACAAACAACAAAACAATTGCAATTTTGCAAAGAAAAGTTTCCTGACTTTTTTCTTTGGGGCAACGAGAAAAATAAAGTCTATCTCAATGTTCCTCAATTAATTTAAGACCTTAAAGATGGAATTTGTGTTATCGAGGACATACAGCCGCAAATATGCAAATTGGTCATGGAAAATTTATTGAAAAAAAAGTGGTACTGCAACCGTAACCTTGGCGGCCATTTGACTGATATTGTTTTCAAATGTTAATGGCATACATTTCTCTTTACAATAAAATAAACATTTATTGATTTCTCATAAAAAATACTCGTTTTTTTTTAAATATCAAAAAGAAACCTCTTATTGGAAAACCCTATACAATACAATAAAATTGACTTTGTTTATTTATTTTTTTAATTTATTTTTTACTTAAAAAAAGTTTTTAGCAAGATTTATTTTAAAAAGACATTATGCAACCTGTAATTCGATTTATTTTGATAATTTATTGATTAAATTAATTTAAATTTATAACAATGTTACCAAATATTTTGTAAATAACTCAAAATGCACAGAAATCAGTTTTAAGAATTACTTTAGTTGTGACAGTTTTTGAAGTTTCTAAAAAAATTATTACAGTAGATATTGAACTTTTTGAAACTAGACTCTTTATGTATAGATAGTAAAATAATAAATTTAACTTAAAATTATTTTTATTTATTTGTCACTTTCTATGCACAGGAGACTGAGGGAACATAATTTATCTTAAGTAATTGTTGTTTTAAGTTTATTTTTTATCCTCTTCAGCAAAAAAAAATTTTTTTAAGAGCAATTTGCAACTATCATACTAAGAAACAATCTGAAAATTGCTTCTACATTAGGGAATGCTGATTGTCATAACTATCAAGTATTGCACTTGTGGCTACTGAATGTGCTTCCCATCTAGTCTTTGACAAAGACTTTGAAATTTTTTAGTCAACTTTGAATAATGACAACAGTACTGCCCATCTATGTGTAGATGAACAAAAGAAATTATAAATTTTGATTTGAACAACTCTAAAAAAGTATACTGCATCTAAACAACAGTAACTATTGCTTTACCAACAAGATTTAGGAAATGGCCAGCACATAGAATATACTTAGCATACTTGTTAGTATTCAATATTATTTCTTGCATACCCTTGTATTTGCCAGACATATTGGCAGCATTATTGTATGACTGAACTTGACACTTACTAAAATTTATTTTGCATTTATTTGTAAGGTAGTGGTGCACTATCTTAGCCACATTTTTCCTTGTGTGGCTACCCGTCTCTAGGAAAGTTAGAAAACGTTCAATAAAGAGCTCATCATTTGATGAAACACACTTCACAATATCAGTGTGCGTACCGGTCTGGACTGAAATATACACATAAACTGAAGTACCCTACAGTTCTTAAATTATCTAAGATTGAGTTTCTTACTTTAAGTGCTATAATTTGGATAAATTAAATATGCATTAAAAATGCAAAAAAAATAGGTGAAGAGTATATACGTTCCGGACGTGCGGCATTAAGACAGATTGCTCACTTGGAAACAAATTTTAGGGGCCCAAGAAAAAATGACCCGTCACAGTTAAGTACGAAACTGCTTCAGCATCATACTTAGCCATAAAATGTTTGAATAAATTAGCAAAAAAAATTATACAACGGTTACAAATATAATTTGAAGTGAGTTTACATTAATGACTTGCTATCAGAAATAAAAACACACAAAAAAGTAACAATCATATTTAATGAAGTAATTAATCTGCTAAAAAGTGGTGGATTTAAATTTCATAAATGAGCATCAAACAAAATTTACATAAGAAAAAAATATTGGCTAGTATCTAAGGAGTTGTAAAAAATGCTTTAGAGACTTTCCGATAAAAATTGTTTGCATAAGTTTGTATCATTTATGGTAACTAGAGACTGAAGATTGTTTTTAATAAAAACTAAAAATCAAAGAATAAAAAAGTATACCATTTGAATCTATCTGTTTGTTTTGCAACTATGACTGTTCACATAGAAGTCGTGTCAAACATAACTGCCAATGATTTTCTAGCAGTTTTAGAAAGATTTATAAGGACAACAACAACAACTTTTTTGAGCTAAGAATGAAATAGCCAAAATTTTTGAAACGTTCCAAATCAAGCATTGCGGAGCTCTATACTTCTAAGAAAATCCAATAGCACTTTACTTTACCCCAAACTTTCAACATTGCCAATGTTGGAGATTGTGGAAGGAGAACTATAAAAAACAACACAACACAAGGTTGACGTTTGAATAATTAGGAACATCAAGGAACATCATCAAACGCGCTTGTAACCAAATATGTCCAATGCCCATCGACAAATTGACTTAAACACGTTATATATTATTATCAATTGTAAACTAAATATTTAATGTATTTTATTTTACTGTTGTAATTATTGAAATTAGGCTATTCAACGCAAAACCATTATTAGAATTTAGCTTAGGAATAATTTTTGAGAATTTTAATGCACAGTTGACAGTCTATCTGCATATTACAATCTATAACTACACGTTTTTAAACCATCCAATTGTGCTTTATTAAACAAATTCTCACATTGCTAGATAAAAAGCAAGTAATTTATAACTACTTAGTTAAGCAAACAAATACTTTTACTATCAATACGTAATCACAACGCCGTGGCAGCAACAATTTTTTTTTCTTCCTTATTTGTTCTATTTTTTAAAATTATATCTGTTTATATTGTTTTGTTTTTTTTTCTTCTTTCTATTTACTCTTTTTAATTTGTTTTTTTTTTAGATTTTATTGCAGAATTTTGCATTTGTTTTTTTCTTTCAGTCTTCTATTTTTACTTTGTTCATTTTTGTTTTTTTTTGTTTAACAAAATATTTCTAATTCATACAGCATCATGCTTTTACTAAGATTTCATTTTTTTTAATTTTCAAAAAAAAACAACAAATATAGTTTTTCTTTTATGCAGCTAACCTCAGTAATCTTTTCAAATTTAATTTTTATTTTGTCTTTCCTCTAGAATCATAGCGTTTATGTTGTATGTCATATTGAGTAATGTGAACTTTATGTAATTTTTTGATTTTTTTGTATTGGACATACAAAATTTACTTTGTATTGGCTACGAAATTTTTTTATCTTTTCACACATTGTTCATAATTTCTTTTAATATGTTAAGCAAATTTCTCGTACCATGCATTCACGTTTCATTCTATATCACATTTTAATTTTTTTATTTGTTTCCATAATGTTTTCTTTGTAATTTTTTAGTTGTAAATAGAATTTTTCAATTTTATCTTTTTGATTTACATTGTTTAATTTTTTACTACATTTTGTTTGTTTTTCAATTAGTTTGTAAAATGTTTTCTTTATTTTTCTATTCATTGTGGTTTCTTGCATTTATTTATATATTTTCATGCTTAATTTGTCTGTTTGTGCTGCTTTTACTTTCAGTTTTGTTGCATTTTTGTTTGTATCTTTTTAGTCATTTGGTACTCTTTTTTAGTTGCTTGATTTATTTTTCATTTACTAAACATTTTTTGTGCTTTTTGTTTGTTTACAATATGCTTCTGCTTATTTTAGCTATTATTTTTACAATTTTTTTTTATTGTTGCGGTTGTTATTTTTTTTCCTGTTTGTTTATTCTCGTTTCCACGCTTTTATTTTAAAATAACGTTTTCCACATTTTTTTGTAACTTGTTATGCTGTTTTCTGTCCCACATTTGTAATTGTTTTGTTTGCTCTACTTTGTTTACCTATTTATATTACCTGTTATATAAACTTCTAGTAGTTGGTAATCTTAATTTGCTTTTTTGCTGACTTTAAATTTTGCTATGTTTTGCCATAGGTTTTTATTTACTAGCACGTAATCAATAACTGCACTTTTTTTGATCCCACATGAGTATGTTTTTTCTTTTTGTTGACCCCATTGCACTGCACTGAGCTATATTTTACTCCAACAATTTCATGTGTTTTTAAGTGGTCTGCTTTTGTTTGTTTTGTAGTTAGTCACCAGGTGAAGGACCGCACCGGTGTGAATTGTGTATCCTTGTATCATCCTTGTATTATTTTTTATTCCTAAATATTTAATCACATTTATAGTTAAATTTTAATTTATTATTATGTCCGGTCAAGCGTGCAAATGCAGAAAGAAGTGTTCCACAATCTGGCGCACTAGTTGTGGAATTATATTTCATAACAGTTGTATCAAATTTTTGTTAGATAAAGTTTGGTCTAACAATAAATTGCTATTAGACAAAGTATTGTATTTTGAAGAGAATATTGCAGACAAAGATAAGGTAATACTTAAATACAAAACTCGTATTCAAGAATCTATGTCTTAGTTACACCAACTATTAATGAGGAAGTTTAATTGCTTCCACCTGCAATTAATTCTGTAATTAATAATTCTTCTTCTTTTGTAACCCTTACTGCTCAAACTAAACCTAAACAGAAAGTACAGCCTAAAACAACAATTTTTAGTTGTGGTCCAAGTCACAATAAGTTGCAGGCATATGTGCCAAAATTATATATACATGTCTCAAAACTTAAACGCGGAACTAAAAAATCCGATGTTATTAACTACATTAAATTGAAATACCCCGATATTTTATTACAATCTGGAAGCTACAGTAGCTTTAAAGTTTCGGTTCTAGCCGACCATGCTTGAGCTATTCTTTGCAAAGACTTTTGGCCAGCTAGCATAGCTGTCAAAAAATTTGTGAGTTATGGTCGTTCACAAAATATTCCTGCTTCATCTACAATAGATTTTCGGAGCCTGAATCCTGTCAACAGCCTGGACCCATCTTCAGGAATGATAACGGTTTCTCCATCTACTACCAGAACGTCGAGGGTTTGAAAACTAAACTCAGGAAATTCTTGCTAGCTGTAGCCGTATCAGACTACAATGTGATTGTTTTCACTGAAACCTGGCTTTCTCCAGATATCAGTGACTCTGAATTAAATCTAAAAGGCTATTATTTATTTAAGTGTGATCGCTCGGCCCATACAAGCCCTAAACAAAGCGGAGATGGTGATTTAATTGCTATCAAAACTCACCTCAAATTTGTATTACTTTATCCCACGTTTATTAGTGTTGAACATTTGTTTGTAGTTGTTAAGTTTAATCTTTTGTCTTATAAAATTTGTGCGGTATATTTACCACCTAATTCAACTTATTCCGTCGAATCTATTGCCGACAAGTTTTCAAGCTATAAACTAGTTTTATTGGGCGATTACAATCTACCTGAGCGTCTTGGGTTAACGATGATTGAGGTATAGGAGTAATTTGTAATGATAGTTACCCTGCTCATTTAGTAGCTAATTCGTTTGGGTTCTTAAACTGCGTACAATGCATTTCTATTTCTAATAGTGAGAGTGTGTTTTTAGATTTATGTCTGTAAAAGAAGCTGTTGATGTTTTGTTAAATTTAAGCCAACACCATACTGCGTATTTGTTAACTATAAAATGTGATACTAACTGTGATATTTTAAATTGTGATTATGTTTTTAATGATTTTAAACTTGCCGACTACAGAGCAATCAATAATTATTTGTTGCATGTTAATTGGACTGCACTATTTTATAACTGTGATATTGATATGTGTCTTGATGTATTTTACTCTGTAATTGATTATGTTATTGATTGTTTTGTCCCTAAAAAACTGTGGCGTAAAAGCAATTTTCTTATTTGGTTCAACAAGAAATTGATATCACTTACTAAACTCAAGAAAAGTGTACACAAACGTTATAAATCTTCAAATCTTTTGTCGGACTATAATGCATTTCAATCTATTTGTACTACGTGCAAAAATCTCAGTGCACATCAATACGAGCAATATATTTTACAAACTGAAAGTAAAATTCAAAATAATCTAAAACATTTTTGGAGATTTGTTAATGAGAACAAAAAACTAATGGTTTTCCAGCCACAATGTATTATAAGGATTAAACCTGTCATAATGGGAACGACTTTGTCAATAGTTTTGCAGATTTTTTTCATTAGTCTATGATAACGAAACCCATCCAACTCCATTGTTTAATTTTAAAAATAACGTAATACATTTAATATTTTCTATTACTTTGTGTGATGTTTTTAAGAGAATTGAAAACCTTAAATGTAATTTAAGCGTTGGACCCGACGGCATTCTTTCTTTACTGTTAAAAATGTGCATTTATCCTATTGCAAAACCATTGCACTTACTTTTTATTGCTTCATTGAATAAAACAAAATTTCTTCAAATATTGAAACAAAGCTATATTACGCCTTTGTTAAAATCTGGAGCCAAACAGGATATCACTAACTATAGAGGCATTTGCATTCAAGCTGCAATACCTAAATTGTTCTATAAAATTGTAACTGGTCAGTTGCAATGGATGTGCAAAAGCATCTTAATAGAAGAACAGCATGGATTTTGTGAAGGGCGTTCTACACTTACTAATTTACTCTGTTATGAAAATGATATTTTAAATGCATTTGAATCTAAAGTACAAGTTGACTCAATCTACACCGGTTTTTCAAAGGCGTTTGATCGTGTGAGCCATAATATTTTGATTGCGAAGCTCAGTGCTCTGGGTTATCATTAAGGTTATTTAGCTTTTTGAAAAATTGCACGCAGTGTGTAAAAATTAATAATTTTTTGTCACAGCCCATTCCTGTTTTATCAAGTGTTCCTCATTGTGGACCAATTTTATTTTTGCTTTTTATTAATGATATCCCACAGTATATCAATTTATCGTCATTTCTTTTATTTACAGATGATTTAAAAATGTACAAAAGAATATCATCTCTCAATGACTGCCATCTTTTACAACTTGACTTGACTAGATTCTATAAATACTTGGTATTTATTAATAAATTATTCTTTAATGCTGATAAATATTTTTAAATAAGTTTTCATAGAACTTTAAGAAAATTATCTTTTAACTATACATTTAACACAAAAGTGTAGGACAAAGTCACACAAATAAAAGATTTAGTCGTTATTTTTGATCATAAACTTACATTTGTTGAACATATTAACATCATGTGCAACCGTGCCATAAAAATGTTAGGATTTGTATATAGAATGTCTGCGAATTTATCAGCCAGTACACTAAAACTTTTATATTGTGCTTTGGTGCGTTCGCATTTAGAGTATGCTCCGTCAGTTTGGAGTCTTGTTTATGAAACTCATAACCGTAGTATTGAACAAATTCAAAAGAAGTTTTGTCGTTTATTGTCTTATAAATCGGGCTTATCATCTTTAAATTATGATTACTGCTACATTGCTTTATTGTACAACGTACCGCCATTGAAGACTCGCCGCAAAAGGGCTGATTTGTCGTTTTTGCGTAATTTAATTATGTCTGAGATTGATTGTCCGGAGCTACTTGGTACTCTTCCAATCCATGTAGCACCTAATAATAGACATAGCAGGCATTCTTCTTTATTCCGTGAGTCTACCCATTCTACTAATAATGGTTTCAATAATCCACTCGGTAGAATGTGTAGATTTGCAAATAATTTACCAACTGATATTAATGTATTTTGTGTCTCTAAATCTACGTTTAGAAGTCAGCTGAGTCATGCTGACTAATGTTTAATATGTGCGCTTTTATGTATGTTATTTTTTGTATTCTTTATTTTTGTATTGTAAAACATCATTGTTTATGTATATTTGATGTAGATGTAAATGGTAAGATTATACCGTGAATAAAGTATTATTATTAAAGTATTATTATTAAGTATTATTATTCTTATTATCAAGCTTTTTGATTTGATATAGTATTTGTTTTTTTTCTTGGTTACTCTTTTAATGTACTATATTCTTTTTTAGTGTTTATATTGCAATTGTCGTTATTGTTGTCTTCTTTAGGAGAGTGATTTTGTGTGATATCTTTTATTTTTTTTAACTGCTGGCACACATATCTATCTGTAACCTTTAACATATTTTCTTTTATAGCGGTACATCTTTTATCCATTCATATTTCCTCTATACAAATTACCTCAAACATCTTTATATAGTCCAAGAAGTCACCTTTGTTGTTTTCACATTTTAAAAACAATCTGTTTATTTTTTTTTCTTCCTTTTTGTATTTTCCTAGTTTTTTGTTAATACTATTTTCTCTGGCTTCATATCTTCACCATATATCTTGAATTTTAACTCAACTTAAACAAAAATATTTAATAGATTGATTATTAAGAGTTAGTTATTAACTCAAATATAATTAAACAATTATTAAATATTTATTTTTATAAAATATTAAGTTTAATTTAAAAATATGGTAGTGGAAGTAGTTTGTACAAATTACAAATTAATATAGTACGTGTGTTTAGATATTCAATTTTTTAATAATTAAATTGTAAGGTTTAAAAGTAAATGTAATAATAATATATTATTTACTGGTTGATATGGATATAACTCCTAATGACAGTGAAACTGTTGATGTCCCTAAATTCCCAACGCACACAAGTATAAAAAGTCCTTGTGTCCTTCCATACATAATGTGACATTAAAAACAGATTCCGTTCTTCGGATTCAAGAACTGGTTACTTGATGGTCTTTAAACACAACATGAGTTGTTGTGTTAATATCAAGACTTTTATTTATTTATTTTGTACATATAATTGACATTTTACTTAACTCAATTACTTATAAATGATTACGACAAAAATAAACCAATGTTTTTGAACAAATTTTTATTCAACTAATATAATATATTATGTACTTTTTCGATTAGCACTCAGTATGTTTTAGTCATTGTATGAATAGGCGTGTTGTGTTTGTATATATAATTAACAGTAGAAATGTTTATAAACACGCACGAGTATAAATATATGCATCTAAATTGCTTTAAGTTAAAAATTTCTGTAGAACCTGAACTAGAATTTAATAACCAATTATGACTAATAAGAACTGTCTATTGATAAATTTAGTTCTTCTTGAGAAATAACCCAAGCAGATTAGTTAATTATATAATGATACAAATATTATTTTCAGTACAAATTTAAATTCCAAGTTTCTTTTACTGAAGGACAAAATAATAAATGCTTTTTAATTTTTTATAAGCATTTTGCTGCAGCCATGAAGTCGGTTGAATAGATTGATTTGCATCAACTAATGATAAACGTAATTAACAACAATATAATTACTTCTACATTGTTTCTTCATTGTATGCATAATATCTAAACAGTTAACAGTATGATTGAAACGTAATGATAATATTTAAATAATTACTTGTTATTATGTCTGTTATATCATAATATCTTAAACGTTTCGGACGTATTAATTTAACCATTTATGATGCAATTTAATATATCAATCATGAGTAGCAAGTTTGTACAAAATAAGTTTGTCGAGTTTAAATTAAATTTTAATATCTAAATAGAATCGATTCGTTTCTTCACTCCACAGGAAATTAACCTGTCTAGTAGAAAAAGAAAAACCGTTTCAACCAAGATTCCTAAGAAAATATCCACTTGCTAATTCAATAGAAAAAAAGGAAGGCGATTTGATATGAACACGAATTCGCGCCATCACTGGTCGTGTTATTTATAAATATATAATTATAAGGTGTATTAGATGAAGCAGCGTTCTACGTGGGCCGTGCTTAATAACTTCTTTATTAAAAACAAGAAAATGAACTTATAATGTTCGACCATTAACTATAATGAATTCATTATTTCTCGAGATCCGGACCGAGCCATATATTTATGCTTATAGACATCGCAGCAGGGCACGAATATATATTTATAAAACGGCCGCCAGATAAATAACCGAATCCAAGATGGAAACCGACGGAAGGTATAAATTTCCAAAGAGGGTTGGTTGCCACAGAAAAGGTGCATTAAAAATTTTCTAATAATGATACCATACCTAATTTCGCCCCGGGAATACGCGCAGCGGGCACGCCTTTATATTTCGTCTATGGGTTATATAAGGGCTACGTTTTTATAATTATATTTTTGGAAACAAATGTTTTTTTTTCTTCTTGTCTAAACTGATAGTTATATTAATAATATTTTTTTGTTAGACTTAGAAGGGATACTTAATTTAGCTGCATCCTGACACAACATTATTTTTATGTTATTTATATCTCATTTTATTTTTAATTAAGTTATGGCTTGGCGAATTAACTAATATTAGATTGATTAGATTCATAATAATTTATACAAATTATTTATAGAGCTAAAGCATTCCGAGGTTTTCCAATGCTCAATCTTCTAACTAAGCGTCTCATAAATTTGTCATTCAGCCACAAATAACATCTCTTGTCCACAAACGCAATATACAATATTTGTGTAGATTTCTTATGCGTTGATCCTACATACAATATGGGATATTGTCTGTAGCTGCCTAAACGCTTATTTTTGTAATATCTGGATAATTTTATGGTAATGTTTTGTTATAAATATCTTCTCAAATCAACAGAAAGAAAATAGTTCTAATTGGTAAAATTTTAGTACATAGTAATATATCAATAGCAAATTATTTGTTTTAAAAAAGAATTTTTATCACTTTATATTGACTTTTTAAATTTTAATAGACCGATAAAAATATGTAAAAAACACTTTTATTGAATTAGATGTTTATAGCACTATATACTTTGTTACTTTTTAGGTTAATATATCAAAAATCTATTCTAGCTAACTATATACTCTCTATTCGAGGAATATGTGCACAAAATTCTAATCCAATTTGATTTTAGGCAATTCAATAAAAAAATAAAATCACTAATAAATGGTAGAATTTTACCAGTTTAGCAATCTTAACAATTTTAATATTTTGCTGGACGTTATCATAAATAATATAATAAGTGGTTATGTAATAATAATAATATATAAGGTACAACAAATTATATTACAAGTTATAGATTATGAAAAATATTTTCTAAGAACTAACAAAAAACTAAAAATTGAGTTATGTTGGTAAAACGGTATTTTAGCATGCCTAAAAGCGCTCAAAAATATTATTTATTTGAATCCAATTTTTAAAGATAACTTTTTTTTCCGTTGTTTGATTAGTTTGCAGTTTTGACTTAACATCCGCCACAACCATTTAAGCGCCATATTTAGAAGCAAGCAACGTTTCAAAAAAACCTTTTTTTTAGATTTTACTGGCGTTTATCGATTTGCAGTATCTTCAAAATGCCGTCGTTGTTTGCTTGCCGTCAAATCAAAACGTGACTGACGGTTTTTTCACAGAAGAAAGTGGTAGAATGCAAATTTAAGTTTGAAACAGCAATCCAACCAAGAACCAATGGTATGTAAACGTTGTATTTTCACACGTCACACGGTCAGACATCAAGGATGCAGATTTTGTTTTTATGGATCATTCTTGTTGAGATTTGTGCATTTCTTTGGAAAAAGACTAAAATCACAAAAAAATAAAAAATCAGATTGATTTGCAGTTTGCGGCGTTTGATTTTTTATATCTGTTTTTTAACTTTTCTGTCTCAAAAAACTGAAAACGGTTTACGAAGTCAAAAATTGTGATTTTATATATAGATTTGCCATAAGTTGACAAAAACGTAACAAATCTTTCAGAAAAGTAACAAAAACCGTAAAAAAATAATAGTAATGTAAAAAATATTAAAAGTTTGCAAAAAATGTATTAGATCTGTTAAATTTATTCTAAACTGTCATACACAAAGCGACTACATTTATTAATAATGTTGACATTTTTAAAACATTTTTGACAATTTAGTGAAATTTTTGATCAACAGATGTGAAAAATATTTTTGACAAAATTTTCAAAAACATGTTTTACACTTTAGAAACGTTTTTGTCAGTTTTGTGAGAATTTTGACAATTTAAAAACATTTTAAAAAATTTTTACAATTTTGAAATTATTTTGACCATTTAAAAATATATCAACAGGCTTAAGAAATATTTTTGACAAATTTGAAACATTTTGGATTTTTTTTAAATTTTGACATTTTTTGAACAATACAACAGACTTGAAAACCTTTTTTGATAATTATAAAAAAAGTTTACCAACTTTTTAAAAGTTTGATTTTTTTTTGACATTTAATAATTATTAATTTATTGTGGAATATGTTTGACAGCTGTGGATTTTTTTTAACAATTATGAAACATACAAAATACGTTTAAGAATGTTTTTGACACCTGACAACTTCTTACATTTTGTAATACTTTTTTTTTCAGCATTTCAGCAAAAAAAAAATTGACAATTTTGGAACATTTATAAGATTTGTTAATCATATTTACATTTTTAATTATTAGCGGAACGTTTATATTAATTTTATTTATTAAGTTTTACATACTTTCCAAAGACCATATCAACAAATATGGCAAAAGTCTTGAAATTTCTAGGTTAAAATCTGTAGCATCTATAAACAAAGATTTCAATACAATATCTGACTGGAGCACTCCTAACATGGTCAATTTTAACTTTTTTTGTTAATTGTCTTCTTGGTGTTACAATCTTACATAATCTTTTCTGGAACAACCATGTTGTTGACATAGCTTCAAAAGTGTCTAGAAAACTAAGATTTCTTAATAGATCTAAAAAGTTTATTACTTCTGTTTAACTTTTGCATATATATATAAAACTTATATTTGTCCTTGTATTGAATATTGTTTCCAAGTATTAACTAATGACTTAGATACTTTACAATACAGACGTAATGTTGCAGATTTTTGCATTTTCTATAGATATGTTAATTAAACATTTTTTAAACAAAATAAAAGACATTTTGCCATTTAAACAAATATTTACTTGTAGTACAAAGCTTTCTAGAAATTATAACAAATATTCACTGACATTTCAGAGATGTAGGAGCAAAACTTTTAGTATTATCGATAAATGGAAAAAACTTTAAAATTCAGTATTTTCTGAGACTTATAAGCCACAAGTATTGTGATAGTTTCAGCGAGAGTGGTTTACTTATCAAAATTCAAAGGTATTTTTATGTTGTTGTGGCATATTATGTAATTCCTAAATATCACATTTTAAAATTAAAAAAAAAAAATTAGAGATCGTGTTTTACAAATTGTTTTATTATTATAAAAACATTTTTGGAACATAATGATTTTTAGTGATCTAATTTGCTTGTTTGTGGATTAATTTTGACAAATAAAAAACTTAATTTACAATTGTAGAACATTTTTGACAATTGTGAAACATTTCAACGTTTATTGTTATTAAAATTTGTTAAATACTTTTTGACAATCGAAGCATTTTTGTTATTTATAAACATTTTTTAAAAGATTGTGGAACATTTTTTAAAAATCAAAATATTTTAAAAGTTTTCTAAAATTTACTTGTTTATGGAAGATGTTTGACGAAAATCATTTACGTCTCTAGTACATTGCATCCAGGTCTTATTCAAATAAAGTCAAACCAAAAGTCAGTTCTGAATAGTTGGAATTGATGTCATGTCACTTGACCTTTGTGATTCTAGCGTGGTGGCTTTTACCGGTGATCTTATGCGGTAGGTTCAGATATTAGACTGACTGTTTTAAATTTTATTTAGTTAGTGGTAGAGAGTTTTTTACGACTAAACGCTTAATTTTGTCGTGGATTTAGGGTAACTAGATTTTGTTCAAAGTTTTCTGACACTCTAAGATGTGCGTCTGATTGTAGTTTGTGTGAAATTTTTAGAAAGAGTCTGGTGTATCACTTGCAGTGAGATTTTTGCTTATTGGCTCATTTGCATTAATAATACTTTATCTGCGGTATATACATCATTATGTACATATATCAGCAATATTACAATTACATAAAAATATACAACCAAATATTAAAAAATAATAAATAAAAATATACATTAAAAAAAATTACATATATAAAAAGAAAATATAAAATTATTTATCAACACATTTTAATTGACTTTTAAAAGTACATTTTGAACCACAAAATAAATCAATGTTATTAAAAAAACTATTCGCAATTCTGCACATTCTACCAATTAAATTATTAAATCCATAATAGGTGGAATATATAGATTCTCTAAATAATGGAGACTCTCTACTTTGGCAATTATTGTTAGGTACTTAAAATAAAACAGTTACTAGTAGCTCTTCCCAATCAATCTCAGGCATCATTAATTCATGTAAAAATCATAAACCGGCTTTTTTGCGCCTAATTCTAAAAGGCGGAAGATTATATTGCAATGCAATGTAGTTAAAATTGTAGTTTTTGGATAAAGTGCGTTTTATATTGCATATATGAATGAGCACCAAACCGACAAAGCGTACTCTAAATGAGAGCGTACTAAGGCATAATAAAGTAGTTTAAATGTGCTTGAAGATAAGTCAGTTGACATTCTCTACACAAACCCTAACATTTTCATAGTTGCTCATATAGTTTATATGCTCAACAAAAGTTAGTTTTTGGTCAAAAATTACGACCAAATCTTTTGTTTGTGTAACATGTTTCAAAACATTATTATTGTATAGTTCTACAATACTTTACTTAAAGTTCTGTTGAAGCTTATTGAAAAACATTTATTTGCGTTAAACAATAAGTTATTAATTAAACACCATAAAAAAACAGAATTTAAATTATTTTGCAAACTAATGCAACCATCAATAGATAATATTCTATTATAAATTTTAAGATTGTCAGCAAATAAAAGATAAGACACAGAATTAATAGAATAAGAATGAGATCCTTAAGAAACCCTAGATAGAACAATAATTGGTTGTGATAAAAAGTTATTTAATTTTTACACAGTACGATTTTCTAAAAAGCTTGACAACCACGTAACAACAGATTCATAAAATCCTAAAGTCCAAAACTTAGCAATTTTTATTATTAACGCAATCAAAAATTTTTGAAAAGTCTGTGTCAGTAGAATCAACTTGAACACTTAATTGAAAGACATTTAAAAAATCATTTTTGTAACAAAAAAGATTTGTCAAAGTAGAACGACTCTCACAAAACTCATGTTGCTGTTTTACTAAAATGCTTTTGCACATCCATTGTATTTGACAAGATACAATTTGATCAAACAACTTATAGGAATAGCAGCTTGGTTGCATATACCTGTATAATTAGTAATATCTTTCTTATTTCAAAATTTATGCAAAAGTATAATGTAGCTCTGTTTCCAAAGCTTGAAAAAACTAGTAAATGCAATAAAGTAAAAATTGAATAAATACATTGTTTTAACAACATAGATGGAACACCGTTCGGTGAAAATGCTTTATGTAATACGTTTTTCTTGACGTCAAATTAATACAATTGAGTTGGATGAATTTGTGTATTGTAAACAGAGAAAAAGAATTCAGCAAATCTATTAACATAGTCATCTTTATTACTGCAAGTATTTTGTTTATAATACATTGTAGCTAGAAAATCATTAACTTTTCTAGTGTCACTAACAAATTTCCAAAAATGTTTAGGGCTACTTTAAATGTTGATTTCTGTTTGAGTAATATATTGTCTTGAAAATTTATAATTTTTATGAAAGAAAGAAGTTTTTTTAGTCTAGTAAGTGAACTCAATTCTTTATTAAACCAAACTGAAACATTATTTTTACGCCACAGTTTTTTTTTGAGGAAAAAACAGTCCATAATAAAATGCAACACAAAATAAAATAAATTAACGCAATTATCAACATTACAATTATAAACCTTTGCTTACAGGTAGCTCTGCCACTAACACAAACAAATTACTGTACATAAAAAATGCTTATATAGAATTTTCCAATAAGAAGTTTCATTTTGATATTAAAAAAAAAAATGGTATTTTTTTTTAAGTTAATAAATGTTTATTTCATTGTAAAAAGAAAGGTATGTCATTAACATTTGAACACGATATCAGTCAAATGGTCGCCACGGTTACGGTTGCAGTACCGCATTCTTTTTATAAAATTTTCCATGGCCAATTCGCACATTTGCGGCTGTATGTCCTCGATAACTTCACGATTTCCATCTTTAAGGTCTTGAATTGATTGTAGAACATTGGCATAGAAGTCTAAAGATGTTAAATCACAAGATCTCGGTGTCCAATTGAGATCACTTCTTCGAGAAATAACACGGTCAGGAAACTTTTCTTGCAAAATTGCAATTGTTTCGTTGCTTGTGTGGCACGTAGCGCCGTTTTGCTGAAAATAATCGTTGTCCACATCAATATCTTCTAATTCCGGCCATAAAAAATCATTAATCATAGCTCGGTAGCGCCATCGATTCACCGTAACAGTTGCACCAGCCTCATTTTTTAAAAAGTAGGTCCAATCACACCGCCAGCCCAAAAACCGCACCAAACAGTGACACGTTGAGGATGCAAAGACTTTTCAACAATCATTCTTGGATTTTCTAAGCCCCAAATGCGACAATTCTGCTTATTAACGTAGCCTCCGAGGTAAAAATGAGATTCATCACTGAAGAAGATTTTTTAATAAAATTCCGGATTATTTTGATGCATTTGAAGCACCAAACAGTGACACATTGAGGAGGCAAAAACTTTTCAACAATCATTCTTGGATTTTCTAAGCTTCAAATGCAAAAATTCTGCTTATTAACGTAGCCTCTGAGGTAAAAATGGGATTCATCACTGAAGATGATTTTTTGATAAAATTCCGGATCATTTTGATGCATTTGAAGGACCCAATCAGCAAAGATACGAAGTTTATGGTGATCGACCGGTTTGAGTTCTTGTGTTAACTGAACTTTAAAAGTCTTAAGACTTAATTCTTTATGCAAAATACGGTGTAATGTCGTTTGTGGAATGTCTAATTCCAAAGATCAACGAGGAATCGACAAACCTGAGTTTTCCTTAACACTTCGGGTTACATCAGCAATATTTTCATGTGTTCTTGAGCGATGCACACGGTTTCGATTCTTTACATCACAAACTTGTCGACGACAAAAAAGTGTTTTAGTTTTGCAAACTGTAACTGATTTTTTTTATCATTTTTGTAATGAATTTTAATAATTTTAATGCGTTGTTGAAGCGTGTATCGTTTCATTTTTAATAATGGCTTAGTTTTTACTTGTCAAATGTGAAAAGATAATAGCTTCAAAATTGACAGCTGCCCAAATAGCCCGCTTTTCAAAATAAAACTTCTTATTGGAAAACTTTTTATATGACAAAATTTTGTTGTGTACAAATTCAGCGGTTTGCAAACTATCTAAATCGTTAGTTGCTTGCTTTTCCGTACCTATTTTTGTGCGCCACGTAGTTCAACATTAAGGTTTTATTTCAACATAAACATTTAAATAAAAAAAAAAAAAAAACAATTGTTTTAATAATATTATACCTGTGTTTTTTTTTGCTTTATTTGACTTTTGTTACATGTTTGTATCAGGCTCTATAATTGTCTTCTTTTATATTCAAAAATTAAAAACAGTTATTTTGAGACGCTATACATAATATAACGATTTAAATCTTGTCTACCGTAGTTTTCTAAAAAAATGTATAAATACAAAGTATAAACTTACTTCTAAACTTTCAAATTTTAAATTAATATAACCGTTAAAAAAATACAAATAAAAACTATCAATTTGATTGAAGTTGTAAATTTTAATAAAATACAACAATTTAAATGTTCCAACTAAGTATTGCTATATAAAATTATTAACGCAATGCTAAAACAGCGTTGACAATATTGATTAGCGCAAATCAACTAGCGCTATTCAATAACATGTTAAAAGCATAATATAAACAGTTACTGGCGCTAGCAAAAGAGTATAATTAGTAAAACTATCTTAAAAAAGTTTTACAACAAACAAGGTAGTTTAAAATAACATTGTGTATATTATTGCATCTGTTTTATTATCTACTAAAGAAGAAAATAGCTAAAAATTTAATGCAGATCAAAATGAGATATTTTTATTAATTATTATTTATGTTTTCTAGAAATTAATTAAGTTTTAAAATTCTAAAATTATTTTAAAAACTACAAAAGTTAACAAAATATTGTCTAATTAAATTGGCAGTTGTAAACTATTTTTTTTTAGAAATCAATTTAAATATATATTTTTATGCGCGGCTCGGATCACACTACTGAAATCGATGTGATTATAATATCCGATATCATACATATTTCCGACCTTAATACAATGATTAGTTTTTTAAATTACTTATTATAAATTATCCAAATTAGCAACTTTTGACATCCACATTTAAATTAAGGATGCAGAAAAGTACAAGTGTTGATCACATTTTTAAGAATTCTGTTTAAAATATAGAATAAAACTACTTATATGGTTAGGATAAAATTACGTCATAATACGCCATACTATTGATTAATGTGGATCTAAGATATATATAATTATTTTTTTAATCATTTGCTTCTTTGAAATGTGAAGATAATCTGAGACGAGATATGTATATAAAATTGTTTTTTGCTAAAATCAATGCTCGTACAATATGATTAAAAGTTTGTTCATCATTATTGTTTATATTACATTAACCGATTTTTCCTGATTAAGATAATATAACTTAAATGTGTTTGCTTACATTTGATTTTAGTTTTTTTATGACGTATATGCTTTATTTAGTTTTGCCGAGATACATAAAACTTGATCAGACCAAAATAAATGCTTATCTACAATAATGCTCATTAGTTTTGTCGAATTGTTGATTTTTAATAGTATATCATTAATTCTGAACAAGTAATTAGTAAATAGCTTTGCTAATTTATGCATTAATTTAACTACTTCGTATTTGTGTAATTTTATGATCAACATGTTCATATTATTAAAAATTTACAATACTTTTATTAAGTTGATTAGAATCTAATTTAGGTAGGTCATTTACAAATAATATAATATAATTATTAAAATAATAATAAATAAAATAAATAAATTGTAATTTTAAAGCTTTTGGTGATCAAAGATTTAATAAAGTTGTTTACAGAAGTCTTATCTAAAAGTATATATCTTATTATCTCTAAGTAACTAGTTGATCATAATTTGTTTAAACTTTGGGACACGTGTAATATTTTATTTATATTTTCACTCAACATACGCAATGTTGTCGGTGAACTTAATTAAATTAAACGTTATGTTATTATTTAGCAATTTATTATTTACGGATAATTATGAACAATCAATTATGTATATCATAAGTAATGTGATGTTTATGCTGTAAAATTACAACATAATTTATACTTCAATCTCAAACAAATGACATGAAACGAGTAAAAAAAGTTTTCTGATTGCCCACATTAACATATCAGTCAGATAAGTATGAAGTTAACCGGATGGAGAAGATCAACGTTATTGACAGTTCAACAAATGGTTGTCCATCCAATCAGATTCTCTATACGAAGTAACATCTGCCGGAGAGGATTCGTTACGTGAGTGTATAGTATGCGATGTGTCCGTATTGTCCGTGAGTTCGAATAAGCGGCGATTCTGATTGATGAGCCGCGATTATATTGTTGTGCTGCTGCTTTAATATAGTCAGCACATTTTATTTTTGCCTCTCGCACTAACAGTGAAAACGATCTGGGAGATTTATGGCGCCCGCAGACATACAACTTATTAATTAATTTCCAACATTATTGACACGGCATGTCGCAGATATGATCAAATTATTATAAGTATAAAGCAATATATAATAAAAATATTGCGAAACTTAATATTTATAACTTTATTATTACTTAGTTCAATTCACGACCTTCATAACTGAATTTTTAAAAGAACATTGTATTATTAATTAAATGCAAGTGTACTTATCATCGCTGTTAATTTTTTTTTTCAAATTTAACTTAGCAATATTAATTTACATCGCTGTAAAAAATGAATACTGCTATTATATTCTAATTGATGTGTCTATTTTTAATTTAATTGTTATGTCTAAACTTAAATTAGATTTTTTATTAATTGTTGTAAATATTAATATTTGCTATATATTTTTTCTTGGTCATTATATGTATAAGAAAATAATCCATCTTCTTTTTGAAGACCCAAGTATAATAACAGGGCAAAAATAGTGATTATAAATGACTTCCTCATGATGCAAAATAATTTATATTATTATAGTCATTTGTGCCAAAAAAAAATCCATTACAGAAATGTATGAAAGACCTCGACCGTTCAAAGAGCAAATAAATTAGTCGACCGCAAGTCAAAACATTTCAGAAAAAAATATATTCGCCACAGGTACGAACGATAAGCGAGCCGACAAACGTACCGCCCTTTTTCACTAAAAAGTCAAAATATGTACACTAAACTAGTACGGGTGGTACGATCCAGGTACCAACAATAGTTTTCCGCAAGAGCGGCGCGATAGTTGTAGATCACAAGGTATCACAAGAGTTGGAGGACAGAGCATTGGCGGTGTCGTTTGAGGCTAAAACGTATTGAGAAAAATAGTATAAGAAGATTAGTCCGCTTTGACAGTTGTGGTAAACAAGGTTAAGTAATTGTAAGGTGTGCAGTGTAAACATATATCATCTCATTGTCGTCCAGGTACCGTCGAATAATAGAAAGAAGACTTTCGAAAGTTTGCTGCGGCTGCGGTCCCATCTTAAAGGAGCACGCTGACTTTTATTGTTAAATGTCGCATGTAGGCACCCACTGGGTGTCATAGATACACATGCTGTACCCACCAGTGAGCCTATTCTATTTTACATTCATGATTTCGACATCGTCCGGATGAATGGAACTAAATAGTCCCGTGCAATTAATTCTCTAGTTTGATCCAATTTTACACACTGCAACACAATATAAATTTACTATATTGTTATATGGGGTTGGTCGCGATACCGAACAGAAAGCTAAGATAACATGGTATTACATTTTATAAAATCATATACCTTTTATATTATGACTACAAAGAAAATGAATGAATAATAACAATTAAATAACAATTTCATTCAAATACTCTTAGTAGTGTAAACAAACTGATAACAAATACATATAATTGTCAAGTTCTGTAACAAATTAAACTTACTTTGTTTAATAATAGCAATTATTATATAATTATGTTGTTTTGACAATAAAAATGTGGGTCAAGTTTTATTATTATTATTGTATTAGAAGCAATTATATGACTAATGTCATCACAAATAATTTGTATAAATATATGTCATAATAAGTAATATTGGTTTTTTTTATTGGCTCACATAATAAAGTTTACATAAAACGCTATAGGGTATTGTAATGGTTTTTTTAATTTTGTTTAAGTTGTATCGCAATGATGAGCTCATTATAATAATAATAGGTTTTATTCTTCTTTAAATAGCACATATTATAATTTAAAATTAATTTGAAGACATTGTTTTGAAGAAACGGTGAGTTTCAAGGTTTGGAATAGCTAAGATCCACTTATTTTTGTACTTTATCTAGTCTTAAAACTTCTTATCTTAAATTATAATATATTAACTTAAAATAATGGTATTTTGAATTCAATACAATTATAATATAAAATAAAATATTCTAATTTAAAAAATAAATCAAATGCAGAATCAACAAGTAATTGGAAAAATTGACAAAAATATACATTAATTACTGTAAGCAACAAAAAATTAAATTAATATTAAATGTTATTTTAATTGTAAAAAATATATTGGACTAGATCAGATAGCATAGCCATAAAATTAATAAGTACATTGTCTAAATTTTGAGACAGGTTTTAAACAACAATTTCAATTTTTTTATATACGCTGTATATCTCAAGAGACCATATAGCTATCAGTATCAAATAGTAATTTTTTGGTGTTTTTATTAAGCACACGAAGATTATTGTATAAATGTTTAAGATTGCAAAAAAGCTTGTTGACAACAACTTGACATATGCTTGTAAAACTGAAGTGTATGATCAATTGTCAATTCAGATTCCTTAATATAACATATTAGAAATTTGAGATTTAATTTTAAGTACTCGTCCCGCTTCTGTATCATCTTTTCATTATACAAAGCGTATGTAATGATGATTTTATTAAACAACGCATATTGCAATATGCTTATTATAATACAAATATTTTATCTGTTAATAATGTTTTTATTATATATTTACTACTTGCAACGTAGTCTCGTATTTTATACTATATTTATATTTATTTGTTCACAATTTGTCATCTTTTGCTAATATTTGAAATATTACTAATAGATAACAAAAAATAATTTATCAAAAATATGTACTTAGTAGCAATTTTTTTTTGCATACAACAATTACAATCGTATAATGCAATGTGTGAATAAATAAATAAAAGCGCTTATTGCATGTCTATCAATAAATAGAAGAGTATTTTTATTATGATTTGTTATGACATATGAAAGACCGTAATTATCACTACTTTGTCACTACAAATACGATTTATTAAGTTTATGTTGATGTCTACATGTCATTTATAAAGTTTTCATAATAAATAATACACTAGGTAATATTTACTTTTTATTAAATGCTTTGTATAAATAAATAACAATTTACTAACTAAAATATTGAGTGGAACGCGTATTTTTTGTATAAGTCTGCATTAATGAAAGTATGCAAGATAAACAAATTATATAAATATCAGCTTTTTAAACTAGCTTGTTGCTTAATAGCAATGGCGGATCTGTTGAGTGCTCTATATACTATAAAGTCTATCTTTATAATCAGAAATGCTTTTAAGAAATTGGAACACAGATAGAACTTACAAAGTGAAAGATAATATCAAATATATGTATCTCTCCGTCAATGATTAGGTACTTAACTCGCATGCGCACATGTGCTGCATGATATGCTTATATAAAAATTTAAAAATTATCAAAAAAATACCAACAATAATTTTATTCGTTAATAAAATATCAAGTTTTGGATAATATGTAATAAAAAGTGTAGTTTAAAACTAATTATAGTTTGTAGCAATTAAAGTGTTTATCTTTTGTAATTGACATTTATTTATTTTGGTTTGCAATACCAAAAGTATTACAAAACTTTGGCTTAAAATTAGACATTTTTTGTCTAAAAGTATAAATTTTTTTTTATATAAACATATGTTTTATTATCTTTCTTTCTTATGTGTCTGTATTTGTTTTGTTAAATTTTTTTTTTTTGTATATCATTTAAATTACTTGCTTTTATTAACTTGGTTTTGTAAATGACAGGTAGGTATCTAGGCAAAATACTAAAACCAGTGGCGTTGATTAAACTCTTTTTTTATCAAATATTGTTTATAGCTTTTTATTTATATCTTGCACCGTTTTGTAGTATACTAACATTTTGTGATTGTCTGAACAATCTCAAAATAAAAGTAAAAAGCAATTTATTTATATATAATTTATGTCAAGTTTTTTATTTGTAACAAATTGTTCAGTAAATATTTATTATAATTATTATAAATTAGAATATTACCTATTATCAAATGTGGAATTATACACTACCACTACTCCAAACATTAATTGATACATAATATTGACGACTGCATACTTTTTTTCAATTACATATACCGTGGATTGACTTCAATCAATCAATTTTTGAGATAATAGCACATTCAAATTCTTTATATCAAAATCTACTTTCTGACTAAGTTTTAAAAATCTATTAGTGTATTTGGCTTGGAGATGTCGCTCGTTAATTCAGTACAGTACCGAGTTACTAGTAGTGTTGAAAGGCGGAGTAGTACAAGTGTGATTAAGACCACTCTGACGTCAAGTATTATTTTTTATGTTGTATCGCAGTGCTAAACTGAAAATGAGCCATTTAGTGCTAGTAAAGTACAAACCAATAGAGTCTGAAGATTTGGATTCATCAGTAGCAGGTAACAATTGAGTAGCGTTTTGTAATTCTAAAAAAACAACCTCATTTTTTTATCAGATTATCAACCAGCCAAATCTGACCAAACTAATACCGATCTGGCAAAAGAACAACAAATATTTAATGGTAATCAAACTGAAGTTGTTATTAAATCAAAACATGCAGGAAGAAAGCGTTTTAAAAAACCTGAAAAACACATTAAGAAAATTCGTAAAATGTCTAAAAATATGGGATTTAAATATGTTAGTACATCAGAAAAAACGGTACTTGCTAAGACTTTTAATAATATAAAGAATAAGTGACGCTTTGAAACATGCGCGTGTTTCTTCTCCAGGCAAAGATATGCAAGGAAAGCATACTCCAGCAAACAAAACACCACAGAAAAATGAAGAAGATATACGCAATTACATAAACAGTTTTCTTGCATATCAATCACATTACACGAGAAGTCATAATCATAATAAAAAGTACTTAGACTCAAACATGAATTTAAGGACAATGTACAAATTTTACAAATAAAAATTCAATAATCATACGTATCAAAAGCTATCTACAGAAAAGTATTTCAATTTCTATTTTCACGTTCTATCAAAAAACACATACGTAAAATGTGACTTTTTTAAATCAAAACTAAACTGTAAAACTGATAAACAGCAAACACAAATGTTGAACACTCAGCACACTTTGCACTTGAAAAAAATTGAAAAGACAAAAACAAGTTTGACAAACAAAAAGTTTTTGTTAATCTTGGATAAAGGAAAAATTTATAGATTTAACCTTAATCTGAAAAAAAGCTTTGCCATTTCCTACATTAACTTGCTCAATTGCTAACAACAAACAAAATATGTATGTTTACAACCTAGGCATACATTATCTAGGCAAATAAGAAAAAAGTTTTATATATGTGTGGGACAAAATTATAGCATCACGAAGATCACAAGAAATAGGATCATGCATACTTAAACATATTAAAAAAAATGCAAAAGATGCCAACCACATCATTACTAATAGCAATGCATGTAACTGGCAAAAAAAATTTAATGCACGTTTTGGTTTAAACTCTTAGCGGATACGGATACACAGATAATAATAAATTCATGATTTTTGGTTATTCTTCTTACCAAACGACCGGGATTTTGGACACATAGAACAATTTGCCGAAAACAAATTAAAATACACACCTAAAGACTAGTACACAATAATAAAAAAATTAAGTTTAAAAACTTATTTGTTGTTTACAAAATTTAAAAAAATGATTTTTATTCCACACAAGTTATTGGAAGAGTCTGTAACACATCAAAAGATAAATGTAAACAATTCTACTGCGGCCTGGTTGCAAAATCAGTGGTTACATTTTAAGAAAATGAAACAATCTAACATTTTCTATAAAAAAACTTTAAATAATTTTTTTTCATTTGAAGCGATAAATTTGCAACCAAACCAAAAGGACGCCTTTTGACATTTCAAAAATTTTGATTTGCAACCACTGTACAAATTTTCTCTGCCAATCAATGACAAAAAGAAAAAGAATATGGAAGAACTTTTACTATATATATTTCTCCAGTTTACCAACAATATTTTACATTATTGCATATAAAAATGTTGAAAACATATAAAAACAATAACTTTTTTTCTTTAAATCAAACTTTTTGTAATTATTTTATTTGATATGTTGTTTGTTTAAATACTTTACAAATAGCAATAATATTATCATTTTAATAATAAAATAGTTATCAATCGTGGGTTTACTTTGAAATAGCACGTCATTCTATTCTTTTCTGAGCTGATGTTTTCATTTTTTTTATAGTTGTTGCTTCCTACATCTTCTTTTATCTGTTTTATGCAGTCCAATTTTAGTCTGCTTCTGCATGTACCAAATTGTTAGAAAAATTAATACACGCAGGAATTTTAAATTTTACATTTTATCATACATTCACAACTACGAGCAGAACTGTAACAATTGTTATTTTTGAAAAATAACTTATAACACAATCAAAAGTCTACTAAGTTCAATGTTCAATAAAGTATAACTCTTTAAGTTTAAGCAAATATTTCAACAACAAAATTACCAAAATTAATTTCAAAATTTACTAGACAATTGAAGATTTTGGATTTTTATATATTTAATTAGATTGGAAATTTCATTTTCTACACGTTGCAAAAACCAATTTTAAAAAAGAGTTAAATTGCGTAAGTTCTGCTCGTAGTTTTATGACACTCATTAAACTGCTCTGGTAAACACATATTTTTTAATTTTTAATTTCACAATTTTTCAAATAAGTTTGAACTTTAGCATCTTATATCTCTGGTTTTCAGCAGTGCTAATATATAAAAATGTAATTAAAATTATAATTTTAAAAAATAAATTAACATGTGATTTATGGTTATAAAAATTTTTCATTTTAATGACACTAATAATTGGTTATAACTTTCTGTAGGAGATTAAAGCCATCAAATTAAAACATTAAAGGTACTACAGTACACTGCGCAGTTTGATATAAAAAAAACCTATAGCCAAAATAAAGAATGCATAATGCAAAAAAGAGAAATAATACACTTGTGACACACACTTTTATACATAATAAATATATTTATTGCCGAATAGCGCCGGCTTTGCATGTACATAAATAAATGTTATTGTCCCCGCATTTTATGCTTGACTGATGCGTTTTAAACTTGATATTACTATTGGTGTCGTTTAGCGCTTTCATTCCACTTTTGTCTCAAGAATGACCGGTCACAGTGTCTTTGCTTTATTGTAGTTTAAGCAGAAACCAGCATTACTTTTGTTAATAATTTAGAAGGTTATTTGTCAAAAATTAAAACTATTAAAGCAGAAAACGTAAATAGTCATCATATTTTAAGGGCCGCAACAAAAATTATTAGCTAAAAAAACATATAGATATAAGGTCACGTAATCTTTTTAATTTTTTTTAAGTTTGGTTGCTTTCTTAGCAATTTTAATACTTAAAAAATTGCATTAAACCAAGTTCTTCTGGAATAGTGGTGCAATATTAAACACCAAAGAAAAAAGCGAAAAAATATATTATAAATTAGTGTAAGAATAAATATTGCTTTGTTTGTGCAAGAGTTAAACATTTGAATTTATTGTTAAAAAAGTTTTTGACGTGCTACTTGAAATGTAGGTTTGGAATAAACACACATTTAATATTTGCTCATGTGAGACAACTTAAAGTTAATTATTGTTTTCTTCTGCAATCTAATGAAAACATTGTCTAGGTTTTCAGCGGTTATTACGTCTCATGCTTTATACACCACCGAAATGATTTGATCAATATTGGACGGAGATTTCTTGTGTTATAATGATTAAATGGCGTTAAAAAACCCAAATTGAAGACATTAAAATTGGGTCTGTCTGGCGGTTGACCAATATTTTTTTTATTTTTCACCCATTTTCAGTATTAGCGCAAACACCTTCTTTATCAACATTAAATTGATATTTTCTTGTCAGCAACACAAAAGTTAATTTTTACTTTTGTTAAGTAAAACCATTTTTGGTCAACATGAATCTACTCCAACATTTTTTTTAAATTTATTGGACAAGTTGGACAACATACTGAGAGCATAGTTAAACCTGCACTTCTTGTTCTAACCTTGCAAAAAAAGTTTTAAGGTACTGAAAACTCTGTTTTTCAACACTTTTTTTAAGTCAAGATGCATGGTTTTTTGCCACTTGCCAACTTTGGTACACAGACACAAAGTGTTGATCTTAGTAATAGTAGAATTTTCTGCATCTAAATGCATAACATGTTTTGCTCTATTTTAAGTACGATTAATAGTTTTTGATGAAAACGTAAATATTTGAAGTAATGCAAAAATTTTCAAAGATTGTAGAACTTCTTGCCGCTGGCTTCTATTTAAGTTTGGATTTTTAACTTTTATGGTAGTTTTTGTTATGACGACCGTAACAAAACCTTGAACAAATTGTCAGCAAGTAAAAAACCCAATTAACAATTGTTACAAAACTTTATCTGTTACTTCAAAAACTATGTTAACAAATCTCAAACTTCAGGCGGCTACTAGACGCACTTATTTTATGCTTAATTTAAATAAATAACTACCAATACATTTAATTTTATTATTTCAATAATCTGTTAATAATGCTAAAATTAGACATTTGTTTTGGAACGGCGGCGCGCGCATTAATAAAATAAAAACGCAGTTAGGCAAAACAGTTTAATTTTTTTCAACATAAACGTTTTATTTTATACTGACGTAAATTAAATAAATATTTTGTTTGAAGACATAACAAAACGTTTTTGTTTTATTAAAATGTGCGGCATTTAAATAAAGAAGATATTACCTTATGTTTGTAGATGCATTTATAATTGTGTAATAATCAAGTTGTGTAACGATTTACTAAAAAAAAAAAAATGTAAACAGACTAGTAAAGTAAAGTTATTTTATACATAACGTTTTGTTAGGTAATAAAACGTCAAAATTTACTAATCAAATTTATAGTCACAATAACACAGTTTTTGGTTTATTAGTGTGCGCACAGCCTAAAAGACTATTATGAAGCAAGATATTCAAATGGTTCACATAACAAAATTTATTTTCTAAATATTGCATGAATAAAACAAACGCAAAATATTATGAGTGCAAGAAACTTCATTTAATAATAAACACTACAGCAAATTTTGTAAAACAGCTGACATGCCTGCAAAAAAATTTAAAACTGCAAAAGAAATTCATCAAAAATTGAGCCTGGTCGCTAAGTATGAGTTTTGCATAATTTATGTCAACCTTAAGTTCTTGGGTCAGTTGGATTTTATAGAGGAGTCCCAACAAAAAATTTGGTAAAAAATTAACAGTTTTGTGTTTTCCCGTACACTCTCACGTACAGCGTAATGTTTTCAGTAGATTTTGCGTTTCAGTGACGTACAGGAGTTGGCTGCTTATTAAGTTTTTTGATATTTTATACAATATACTTAGCAAGGTAAATAAATATAACAAATCTGTGATAATTTCGGGTAATTTCAATATAGATTTTAATATAAATAACGCCAATAAAAAAACATTCTGTAATATTTTTAATTGTTTCAATTTTAACTATACAGTTAGTTCTAATACAAGAGTTACCAATACATCTGCAACTTGTATTGATATCATACTCATTAACAAACAGTACGAGTACGAAGTCGATGTTGTTGAGCCATACTTGTCCGACATTTATGGTATACGTATGACATTCGAATGTTCTAAAAGTACAACAAACATTCCTCCATGTTCACGCTTACGACTATTTTCCAATAAAAATTTAAATTTATTAAATAAATCTTTAACTAACACCGACTGGTCTCTTATATACGCTTGTAATGATCCTCAACAATGTTACACTATGTTTCATGACATAAATTTAAATAAATTTTACAAATGCTGCTCATTTACAAAAGCAAATTATAAACACTATAACATTGATTAACAAAGTTGAGTATTCAGAAGATAGTAAGAGTCTGTTAAAAAATCTTAAAATAGATTACCATGACAATAACTTAAAAGCGCAAAAAGCTTATAATAGTGCTAAAATAGCTTCACATAAATAAAATAAAATCAGAGAGGTATGGAAAGTAGTCAATGGTTTCAATAATGAAAATTCTCGTGAAAAAACTCACACAGTTGACTTATTGCCAAATAATTTTCAGGAATACTTTATAGAAGTTGTAAATAGTTTGGTAAATTCACAGTCTGACAATAATGATTATGTAAAATTATTACAAAACAAAAATGTTGCATCTAAAACTCATTATTGATGACACCAACTAAAGCTGAAGAATTAGATAGTATTGTAAGAAATTTTAAAAATTCTATGGCCATGGATTATTATGATATTACTGCATTTTTAGTAAAAATTGCAACACACCAAATTACCACTCCTCTTGCTTATATAATAAATCTGTGTCTAGTGAGAGATGTATTTCCAAGTCAATTAAAAATACCCAAAGTAACACCAATACATAAAAAGGTGAAATAAAGATCTACAGAACTACAGACCAATCTCTATAATACCTTATTTTTCAAAAATATTTGAAGCAGAAATCTACAAAAGGTTGATTCTTTTATAGACCCAAAGCTAAGCAATGCTCAATTGGACATAAAAAAGGCAAATCTACAATAGGTCCTATTTGCGAGTCGATTGATACTATAAATCAAGCTTTTGAACGCGGGATCAAACTGAGTACAGCATATATTGATCTAAGCAAAGCTTTTGATTGTGTATGCCACACAAAACTGTTAGATAAACTGCATTATTATGAAGTTAGAGGTAATACTTTAAATCTGTTTAAATCATATCTTACAGAAAGACAACAAGCGGTGTCATTTAATGGAAAAATATCAGAAATTGCTAAGTTAACATATGGGGTGCCACAAGAGTCTATTTTGGGTTTTTTGTTGTTCCTTGTATACATTAATGATTTGGAAGTAAATGTGCAAGCAAGTAATGTGTACATGTTTGCGGACGATACTACTGTTGTTCAAAACATAAATGACATTAACTCAGTAATTTTTGCAGCTTTAGGTCAAGCAGAGACTTGGTTTGAAGCTAACGGCTTAGTAGTTAATAGTGGTAAAACAAAACAAAAATTGTCGTTTGCTATGACTACACAAGAAGCTGAAAAAACATATTTAGGTTCTTGAGAGTTCATTTCCAACCCAAACTCAACTGGAAGGTGCAGGTAGATTATTTAAGCAAACAAACTAATAAAAACTTTTATTTACTTAGGAAAGTTAACAAAAATACAGATTTTTAAACTGCAAGAATGGTGTATTTTGCACATGTACAATAATTGCTATACCAAAGTATCCTTTTATCCTTCAAAAAAAGGCTATACGAATTATGGTAGCGGTTAATACAACAACATCTTGTAGTCCTTATTTTAAATCATTTAATATTATGACAGTTTCTGCTTTGTAAGCTTTTAATTGTTTAATATACATAAAACAAAATTTAGTCAAGAAGCAGAGACAAGTGGACAATCACCAACATAATACATTAATTTAATTATTCTTAAGCATCGTTTACAGAAAACTCAGCAGAGCTATGAGTATATATCATTAAAAATGTTTAATGTTTTTCTTCTTCAGATCCAAGAACTGCCAATTAAAAGATATAAAAGTATCATTAAAGCGAGGTTGATAGAAGCAGTTCTGTACTCGTACAATGATTTTTTTAACATATTGTGGTAACTGATACAAATTTATTTGTAATAATATGTACCCAATTTTTATTTTTTTAATATGTTTGTGTCTGTTTTTGCTATAGATTATAGGCTTATTTTAAACTTACCAATTAAAATTATTTTATTTTGTTATTGCTTTTTTATATACTTGTATATTGCAATTTTTATGTACTTGACTGATTCAATCAATGTTATGTTGTAATAAGAATCAATAAATTTCTATCTATCATCTATCTATCATGTCGCATTATATGACTTAGGTATTGCAATTTTCTTTCTCTAATCATATTAATCTTTTTAGATTTGTTCCCATTCTGTTAAGTACTTTGACGTTAGTTATTTTGTCGACCCAAAATATTTTTAACATTTGCCTATATAACCACATTTCATAGGCTTTGAGTAAGTAAGGAAGTAAGTATGTGATTTATTCAAAACTTTAAAAAAAGTGTAGACATTAGCATATAAAATAATAATAACTTATACAAAATATAAAAAATAAATAACATAAATTTACTTAAAATAGAATAGAATAATAAAATTTGCTGTTTGGTGTTCTCTTTGATGAATCAGGCTTCACATCTATACATAACAATTCTGCAATTTCTATTCTGGTTTTTATTTTGCTCTCACTTTCCCATTTTTCGTTCAGCCACGTACTTAAGTATTTGTATTTTTGTACCTTGATTAGGCTCTCTCCGTTTAGATTTAGTGTTTCTATTCTGCGTATTATTTATTATCATGAATTTTGTTTTTTGAATGTTCATATTAAGCCCTTCTAGTATGCTTTGTGTATTTACTCGATTCAGCATATTTTGCATTTCTTGCGTCGACGCAATCAAAACGGTATCGTCTGCATATCAAAGGTTGTTTATTACTTCCCAATTGACATTTATTTTATTTTCTCATGTGTACAGTGCTTCCATTATTATAGCCTCAGAATATAGATTTAATAAGTTCGGGGATAGAATACAACCTTGCCTTCTCTCTTAATTTTTACATAGTTTGTGGTCAGAGGCGGAGCTAGGATTTTTTTGCCCTACCGAAAAATATTGGCCCCCTACGAGACGGTTTTGAAAAAAAAGTACAACTCTTGTCATTTATTTAACCTTTATTTAGTAAATTCTGAGAGCCTCAGGTTTTGAAATAAACGTTGAGGCCCCTCTTACGTTTAGAGGCCCTTCCGCATTGCAGACTTTTGCTTACAGGTAGCTCTGCCACTGTCTGTGGTGCTGTTGCCTATTCTCACTGCCGATTTTTGTTTCCAGTAGAAATTTGTGATTATTTGTATATCTTTGCTATCAAGGTTTATATTCTGCAATATTTTAATTAATATATTGTGTTTTAGCTTATCAAATACTTTTTATATATTGTGCTTTCTTTGTAGCTCTTTAATTCTTTTGCATTGTTCTTTGAGCCATTCGTTCTTTGCATACCGTACTTCTTTTCTTATTTCCGTATTGTAATCATAGTTATTGATTTTATGAATTCTCCTTTTGTCCATAAAATCTAGTAATTTGTCTGTCATTCATTCTTTCTCTTGGTCTTTACTTTTTGGATCTAAAACGTTTTGCTCTATTTCAATTGTTGACTTCATAATATTTTCCCACAGTCTGTGTTTTTGTCTGTAAGTTCTCAAGTTTTTCTGGCCCAAAGATCTAGTTTTTCTGAGACTTCCTGTCTTATTTTGGGTATCTCAAGTTTCCTTATATTTACTCTTTTACTTGATTTTTTCTCTTAATTGCTTTTAACTTACATCTAAGTTTGCAGATAACTGGGTTATGATCAGAGTTGGTGTCCGCTTCTGGATATGCACTTCTTCTTTATGATGTTGTCTTCTGTGTTCTTTTTAGCTGTCCACGTATATAACCTGCGGGGAGAAAGCTTAAAGTACGTATTCATAATTGCTACCTGTTTTATCATTTCTGTTGCCCAGACTAAACTATCCCACAATCTCTTATTTTATGGTTTTTTGTGAAGTTTAGAACTTTTTGTAAATTTTTATAAAACTCATCTATGAGATTGTTCGCCGTAGGAGCGTATACTTGAATGACGTTTATGTTTGTTCTTCCTGATTTTATCTGAAGCATCATCACTCGTTCGGATAGTGGCACAAAGTTTGTTACTGATTTTGTTGTAATCATATCTACTATTATTGCTACTGTATGGTGTCTATTTGCAGTTTTATAACCAGAGTAATATATTACTTCTTTGTCTGCTGCTCTTAACTCCCTGTTCCTTGCCATTTAATTTCACTTAGGCCTAATATTTTTAGTTCTAGACTATATTTTTAGTTGCATTTTTTTAGTAACAAATTTCAATTTTCCGTCTTTCTTTAGTTCTCCTACATTTTAAGTTCCGATTTTTGTTACTTTTGTGTTCCTTTTTGTTTTGCGCGCGGTGATTCTTTGCACTCTTGTCCAATTTAAGGAACGCATGCACTTGGGGCCATTGTTTAATTCTGTATTTATTAATAATATTTTATTAGGGAAAAATAATACGGTGGTTTTCCGTTGCTATCCGTCATACGCAGTAGTCCAGCCTTTATGTTGTCCTCAACTCCACCTGTTTGGTTCTGTATTTAGGAGCCCTCGCAAAGTCGTCTTAAGATATTGCAGCATTTTTTTAAGAGAACGCTTCTCTAGCGAGCTCTACTACATCCTGATAACTGCTGCTGTTTGGTCGGGGGCTGCTTATTCAGTATATTTGCAGTTAACTTTGATATCTCAAGGCCGTTCTACTATCCGCTACCTGTGGACCCCGCTGATAGCTAACAGTTCAGCTTCAACTATTTAAATGGTTAATATTTTTTAACTATAGTTCAGTTAAAAAAACCTTAAAAACGCAAAAACATATATTATTTCCTACACGCGGCAAAACATATCATTGTTAAGCTAGGTATAAAGAAATTATAACAATAGTAGATTTTAAACTTGTAAGTTTTTGTAATTTTTTTACATCCATTTATATAATTTTCTGACTTTCAATGATGCAAAGCTAGTTTAATTTTTGCAGATTTTCTTTCAAACTCAAAAAAGTTTGGTAAAATACCGTTAAATAATACTGATAGTTTATTTTTATATTGAGATAGTTTGCTATAAATGAGTTATATAATCTGTTAATATTTAAATCAGGAGAAAGATATTCCCGCAAAGTATTGTGCCTTTTGTAATTACTTTCTTCTTTGGGAAAACTGTTATAATGATTTATTGCTAGAAGAATTTTAATTTTTTTAATTTTTTTATATTTTTGAGCTTTTATGTTTTTACCACAATTGTCAGTGTACGTAGTAGCGCCTTTTGTATCTGTCGAAACTTGCAACTTTTTGTGCCACAAACTAAATATATTTGCAAACATATTTTGACAAACATTTTTGTGATTTTCTTTTTTATCTGGTATGGTTAATGAACTGTAACTTGGTTTTTGCTTTTGGAACTATCTTCGTAGTATCACTTGTTTTTTATGCTTACTTTCTTTATGAACATTTTCAGTATCTTTAGCACCCTGTTTAACACTTTCTACTATTTAAATAAAATAACACAAAAAACATAATTTGTGTTAATAATCTGATAGTAACACGCAGACCCTTTTTTTAAACAACTACAGAAGATACAACTAACACAATCTATAAAGTTACATAAAAACAGTTATTTGTATACAAATTGCACAAAACTTTTTTTAGACAACTAGGCATGTCATTTAAACCCTTATTCACAAATTTATTTTTTGGCACTTGAGACTCTTTTAATTTTATGCTCTGCAATTGGAACTACATTCTTCTACAACGTAAAAACTTTTGCTCAAAGATTTTGTTCTATATTCATATAAGATCTAGCCGGTGAAGCAATTAAAGCTACAAGATTATCCTAAGCCTTCTTTTCCCGATTAGGTTCTAGAACGGTTCTCAAAATAATGTTCAACAATGAAGCAAAATGGCCGTATATGAATTATAGAGTAAAGCTCATCCAGATGAGTTCCTTGAAAATCCATTGCATCTACTATAGATTACACGCTAGTCATACATATTTCTTTAAAAATTACACCGGAGTTTGCGTTATGATTAATAGAGATTGATACCAAACCATAATCAATAATTTTTTGTTTAAAAATATGGATAACATTGACTCGGTCAAAATGTGGTTTTAATTGAATGGCGCTACTTATCATACAGCAGAGACAATAACCGACTTATTAACATCTAAATTTTTCAATAAGTTGATTTAAAAAATAGACTTGCAAATTGTCGTTTAAAATCTTGCACCCTGTCATTAGTTCTTGTGTGTGTTAAGAGTCAAGAATGCGCGTCGTTAAGAGTAGCCGTTTTTGCCATATGCCCAAAATTATTTTTAAATGATAAAATCATAAGTCAGTTTTATCAGGCTTATACAAACACTTTATATCCAACTTATTTAAAATTTATTAAAGAAGCATACTTAAAGTAATTAATGCGATGCTTTATAATAATTATAATATTTATTACTATTATCTAATTACAAAGCTTGTTGCATGAATAGTTGAGTTAAAATTGTAAGAAAGTAAATTTGTAAAGCCTATACTGATCATAAGTCATAAATAAAATCATATGTTATAATAGATGCTTTTGATATATTGCTAATTAATTTTCTTGGTCTATTCAAAAGTGCGTGTGTATGATTACGTATGTAAATTCCATGTCATTCAACCGTCAAGTAATGAATTCGTTAAACAGAAATCAAATTAACGAATAACTAAAACATTTAATTACATCTCATAAAAAAGTATCACGTGCAACTCATACAATAAACAATTTGCAATTACTCCGGTATGAATAATTATGGTAATGCAATCTTTGAAGTTGATTACTTCAATTAGAATAATTGATTAACGATTTCCGATGACTCCAATGCAATCAAGCATGTTTTAAATAAGCCGCTAATAGCCGTTTCAGCGGCGCTACACATTCTGAAATGCGCACAAAAACCGTAACATAATTAAAATAAATAATTAAAAGTCGGCAATAATTACACAGCATATGTAAAAAAAGGTAATTAAGATCTGTGTGGTTTAATTAGGCAATTTAGTTGTAACCCATTTATTGCTACTGTAGTTAAACTTTAATTGAATCATGTAGCCAAAAGCGGTGCTATTGTATTTAAAATAGTTTTAGGGAAGTGGGAGGATATTTGATATAATTAGTCATTATAATTATATTTGATACTATACTGTATAATTAATATTAATAATGTTAGGTGAAACTCATGTTGCCAGTAAATTAAATTGATATGTAATTTTATATATCTGACAAATTAGTATTGCAGCAGCCATTATATTAGTTACATATTAAATTTCTAATGAGTTTATTTTAATATATTAAATTATTTATAAGGACAATAACTTTGACATACTTTTACATAATAAAATCATAAAATTATATACTTATATAACAAGTAAATATATTTCAGAGTAAAATGAAGTCACTTAATATTATTTTATACAAACTAGACTATTTTAGATACATAATATAAATCTTTATTGAACTTAATAACAAAGCAACAATACAATTAAATTTGTTTGAGAAAGTTATTATAAATTGAAGATTTTTTTATGCTACTAAGATTATATTTTGATTTAATAGCAGGGTTGGAAACTGTGCAGGTGGCTTTTATAAATATTATTCACATACAATTTATATCTGCTAGTCAAATCTTGCAAACAACTTGTTAAAGTTTTTGCTCAGTTTTCTGTTCAACTTTTATAAGCAGTAAAAGTAAAATTTAAAAAAAAATGTATAAAGGGAAGTTTGTAAAGCCGGTAGAGTGTTAGCTTTTTCAGGCGAGAAAAATACGAAAAAGTTCTTTGTTCTAACAACAAGGTAATTGAAATTAAAGACAGCCATTTACTATACAACAACCGTTGTTTAACTCTCACCAAGCTGAATATGTATGATAAAGCTTTTCAAGATGCAAAAACAGCACTCCAACTAAACAAAGATTGTCTAAAATTGCATCTGTTTCTTGCAAGAGCACATTATTTAAAAGAAAATATGTTTGGTTACAGAAGTTTTATAAAAAATGCAAAAACATAACAGTCAAGCTGAACTTAAGCAGAGTCTGAAGATTCTGAAAATAAACTACAAACGTAAACAACTGTTTTACAATTAAGTAGACTAATAAACGTGTAGTTTTTTTACAAAAAATGTATTAAAAATAAAATATATGAAATATACTTAAAAAACTGAAAATCTTTTGCTTGGATACTAGACAACTGTTTGTCTGCTACGGTAAAGGGAGGTTTTTTGAGAGTATTGTAAATGTGCATAGTTTTTGTTAATTTGTTTCGAATTACGTATTACTTATGGTCTCAGTTTATTATATTTTATATTTGTTTATGACTCCGATTAGTGTTATATATTTTAGGGTAATTGATTTGGTAACTTTATATACATTGTTAAAGATGGTATTTAGAGTCTATTTTTTATATATTACTGTTTCAAGTTTATCCAAATGTTTGTTTGCAAGTTTAACAAATGTGACTATGAAATTGTCAAAACATGCTGCTATGAATTTAAAAAAAATAACATCAAATAAAAGGTGTCTAGTAGTATCTTTTTAATTATTTGTTATTTTGACAGTGACAGGTCTTTCCCGTAGGAAATCTTGGCAGAAAGTTAGTATCATATCTCCGCAGATCAAAATGGATTGCTTTACGCTTGAACAACGCTGGAAACAAACTTATTACCAAAGTCAATGTTGAGTAGCCCAAACAATGCGTTTATTGAAAGAATTTTGGCCAAAATGAGGCCACCACCGCGAGTGCTGCAGCAAGCTTGTGCAAAAAGTTTGTGAGACTGGCATGCTAGTGGTCCCCGCTGTCATACAGTGCGCACAAAAATGTGACTGCCGTAGCCAAGAGTGTGCGACTTAGTTCTTGAACATCGACTTGCCATCAATCTCAACAGCTCAACACTTTACGCACCAGCCTGATGCAAATTTTGCACAAAAACTTTGCATTATTTGCTTATAAGGTCCAATTGACTTATACCTGACACACGACCAACTTGTTTGCTATCGCTTCTCAGTTTGAGACTTAGAGCATCTCAAAATGGACAACGATTTTGCTCGAAAAATTATATTTTTTGACAAAGCGTATTTTTATAACTGTCGCATCTGGAGATCGGAAAATCCGCACGTGATTGATGAGAAGCCAATGCATCTTTAGATGTTTGGTGCGGATTTTAAAGCCAAGTTTGGTAATTATGTTATCAGCCGTTTCCGGAATGTCAATTGGCCACTTCGGAGCTGCGATTTGACGCTGTTAGACTTTTTTTGTGGGGAGCCGTAAAGAACCGATGTTATACAATCCATTAACGATTTGGGCCCTTAAGACATTCATAAAATTTACTCAATTTTGTAGAAATATGCAAAATTTTTGGGACTTTAAAAGTTCAAAAATTTATTGAACATTGTTTGTTCAGAACAACGTTACTGTTTGATGCAGAAAAAGGTTATATAGATAATTTTATTTGCAATAAAATGAAAGTAGTCAATAAAATATTTTACAAACAAGTACCAAAAAGTCTTTATTAAATAAATTAATAAACTAATAAAAAGTATTTTTATGCTATTAAGATGACGTTTTAAAACTTATTAAAAAAGATAATACTGATAGTTTTATTAAATTCTTAGATTAAACCTAATAAATACAAAATTTAATCTTGGATCATAGTCTAGTCAACATGTTAGCAAATACAATTAAATTGACAAAAATAGGTTGTTTAACAAATTTTTTTCTTGTTCACTCTGAAAAACTGTTTTTCAGCTTAAAACTAGAAATAGAATAGTGATAATTTGCGGTTCATAGCACTTATAGTATACAAGGTGTTAAAAAAAGATTGTAAAGTAGTTAAAGTAGTATGAACCAAAATTAGCAAAAAAATCTTAATATACATGGGTCTGCAAAGTAATAGTTTTAGAGATATAGTATTTATTCTTTTTTTATCTCCTTTTTTTTAATTAGCAGTTTTTTTTTTATAATATTTAGATAATGGCTAGTTTAAACAAACATTTTGCATATAACTGTTGTTGACAACGCACAATTTTTTGTTTGCTATGGCTGTTTACTGTAACGCAGAATTAACTGACTTGCATTTTATGTATGTCGTCTAATGTCTCATAATTACAAACAAAACGCGACGTCTTTATATTAAAGTTTATCAAAATTGCGAGAATTTTTTACACCGTATGTTTGGGAGAATTCACTAAAACTTCCGTAATACTGGTTTATTCAACAAACAGTGATATTTATCGAGAAGACCTAAGTCGGTATCTACTCCTAGAGCAAAATAAAAATTCTAGGACGCATAAAGCAGGATCCGGGGACAAGTATCCGGAGAGTATTCGCCAAGGTAGAAATTAGTGCTTCTCTTGTTTGAAAAGTTTTCACGAGCAGTTGCTTTACCCATACCATAGACAATAACTGCAAGCTTTCAATTCACTTGATTATAAAGCACGTATGGTTTGTTATCACTGGTTTCTACGCAATGATGCCAAAGACCCCGGGTTTCTTATATTAGTTAATTTTTTTTTACGGATATACCCGGATTCACACAAAATAAAGTTGTTAATTTTTACAATACGTATGTTTGAGTCGACAAAAATTGCCATGTACTAATGAATCTAGACATTTGGATGAGTATTGCAGGTGACATGTTTATAGGTCCTGTTGCTTTAAAGAACCGATTAACAAGCGCTGCTTACTTAAACTTTTTGCAGAACACAATGTATGATCTTTTTGGCGACATAAATATTGACTGATCAACACAATAGTGCTCTAGCTCGTTTTTTGAAATCATTAACATCAAACTTTTTCACACAGATGCATAAGAAAGAACAGACCTGTTTTATAGCCTGCAATATAACCTGATTTAAACTTTCTAGATCTATGGTACTTTTGCAAATAGCTTTGAGGAACTGCAGCTACAAATTAACTAAAAATGACAAAGAATAAAGTATAACATCATTTAGGCTAGGATCTTTTAAATCGTTACTTTCTGGAGCCATGTTTATTAAGACTTTTTTGTTTATTTTGGTTTTGCCAGGCTTAGTTGCCGCGTCTTGTTGAGGTGACGCTAGTAGTATTGTTATGAAAAAATATAAAATCCTATCACATCTACGAGAATATTGGTAATTTTTTTTCTAAAAATATATTGACACGTACAGCGCTGTTTTTAAATTAAAATTGGTTCTTAAGGACAAAAATTGCTAACCAACTTGATATCCAACTAATATAATTTTAGCCATCACTCCTTTTATAAGTTGAACTACGTACAATAAACAATGTTTTCATTTTTTTGGTTAAACTAGTGAAAATTAATGAAGAAGTACTAAAAAAGCCATTTTTTTTAAACTAATTGCAAAAAAACGACTTATACCATCAGGTTTTTTTTATTTGAGGACACAGATTAGACTTTCTTCTACAATGTGTAAAAATTTTATTCAATTATATTTAGGCGTTTTTTGCCGAGTTTGATTCTGTAAACCCTTATAATAGCGAAACTATTCTCCCCCCCCCCCCCCTTTAAAACATTTTTGCACAATAGTTCCTTCAAATTAGATATTTTTTAGACCTGTATACTTAGTTGTATTTGGACTGTCTGAAGACTATTATTACCTACCGCACGTATACAAAAGGGTGGTTTTGGAGTAATAGATACTTATAAAGGGTTTGCCAATTAAAATTTTCATATTGAATAGCAGGTTATTTAGGCAGCTGTCAATTTTGAAGCTATTATCTTTTGACATTTGACAAGTAAAAACTACGCTATTATTAAAAATGAAACAATACACGCTTCAACAACGCACTGAAATTATTAAAAATCACTACAAAAATGGTGAAAAGTTTTTAGTCACAGTTCGCAAAACTAAAGCATTTTTTAGTCGTCGTAAAACACTTTCTCGGCCGGCAACAGTAAACCTGGTGAAAAAACTTTTTGGGACAAGTTTGTGATGTGAAGAATTAAAATCGTGTTAAAGAAAACCCAGCTTTTTCGACCTTTGGAATTGAACATTCCACAAACGACATTACACCGTATTTTGCATAAAGACTTAAGTCTTAAGGTTTTTAAAGTTTAGTTAACACAAGAATTCAAGCCGGTCGAACACTATAAACGTCTTTGCTGATTGGGTCTTTCAAATGCATTAAAATAATCCGTAGCTTCATCGAAAAATTATCTTCAGCGATGAGACCTATTTTCACCTCATAGGCTACGTTAATAAACAGAATTGTCGCATTTGGGGCTCAGAAAATTCAAGAATGATTGTTGAAAAGTCTTTGCATTCTCAACTTGTCACTGTTTGGTGCGGTTTTGGGACTGGCGGATTAATTTGACTTTACTTTTTGAAAAATGAAGCTGATGCAACTGTTACGGTAAATGGATGACGCTACCAAGCTATAGTTAATAATTTGTTATGGCCGGAATTGGAAGATATTAGATGCTTTTTTTTCACTGTTCTGAACGGTTCTAAACAATTCTGTGCTTGACGTCTCATGTGCCTTCACAGAGAGCACAACGCCCCAACTTATTCAGAGTTTCCTTCTCCTCTCCCCTCGTGCACCACCTACCACGAAGGTGCATCAGAACGGTTTTGTGCGTCAAACCCCGGGAGCGTGTTGCTCTTAAAAGGAAAGCAGTAATTGATGTGGACAACGTTTATTTTCAGCGCTACTTGCCACACAAGCAACAAAACAATTGCAATTTTGTAAAAAAGTTTTCTGCCCGTTTTTTTTTTTTGATGAAGTGATCACAATTGGCCACCAAGATCTGGTGATTTAACACCTTTAAACTTTTTTCTTTAGGGCCACGTAAAAGATAAGGTCTATGCCAATGCTCCACAATCAATTTAAGACTTTAAAGATGGAATTCGTGAAGTTATCGAGGACATACAGCCGCAAATGTGCGAATTGTTTTCAAATGTTACTGGCATATCTTCCTCTTTACAATAAAATAAACATTTATTGATTTCTCTTAAAAAATAACCTTTTTTTTAAATATTAAAATGAAACCACTTATTGGAAGACCCTATATATAATTTTTTGCGTTTTTTAATGGTTTCTTGCATTTTTGGCAAAAACTATGCATTTTGGCTAAAAATTATCTTTATAAAAAGTTGTAGAGCGGAAAATTTCTAATCGATATAAGTCATTTGAATTTTCCTATAACTTTTCGTTTTTCCGGCGCGGAAAATAAAGTTGAACAAAGTCGATTAAAATATCTATAAAAACTGCAACTTTACGCCTGTGTTGTAAAGTATCTAAGTCATTAGTCAATTTTGAACTGGCAATAATCCGATTAACTTGTTTTATAGATAGAGTTAAGAAGAGATAGTGTAGTTTTTTTGTTGTTTGCACCAAATTGACCCCAAAAATTATAATTCAACTTTAGACAATTCTAATTCTTCAAATTATGGACTAAATGTACAATATATCTAAAATATTTTTTAGAAAAATATTGGTTTATACGTTGTTAAATTCTTAGAACAAAACCACTTGACTTAAATATTTAATAACGTTTCTATTCTTATCAAATCGTTTGACGACAAATCATTTAATATTGTTATTCACAAATAATTTTTACTTTTGACAACTAAAAAAAAAATGTGTTTTTGGATTTTTTAAACGATTTAATAGTATGTGATTTCTTAATTATTTTACTAGCTTTATTACATTGATTTTGATCACAAATTAGTAAAGGTTGAGTAAAAAAAATGCACATACGCCGATTGTGTATAGAAAACATAAATATATCAAACCCAATTACACAGAAAACATATAATTTTATTTACTATGCGCTATCTCAAAAGGCAATATTCACACACGTATTTTTAAACTTTGCTCAGTATCAAATGTCTGCTTTCCAGGCTCATAGCTTGTGCGGTTGTTTCCTCATTTTCTTGTGTTCTGTTTTTTTTTAATTGAAAATTGCAACTTATTATAGAAATGATGTTCAAATACGTCCGAATAAAATGAGTGAAAAACGTTTATGTTATAGTGAAGAAAGATACATTAACTTTGCTAACGTTATTTGTTAATGCAGAAGAGAAATTTGACGTCGTTAAAGCGTCATAGGGGATGACAATCATCAAGTGTTGAAAATGGCTATATAAATGATTTCATTTACAATATTTGATGGTTTAAACAAAGCGTTTTTTGAACAAAACAGCATTGCAAATATTGGCAACATTGCTAAATCTATCTGGATCCTAGTAAAAACGCTATTTCTAAATGCATGGTGCAATACAACCTTGACATGAGCTGGGCTTCATTTTAAGCTAAGCTTCATGAAGTTACGCTAGAGAATTTGTTGGGTTTAGTCGTCTCGTCCGCTAGTAGTATTGTTATAAATAATATTATTTGAGAAAATTACAAACCAAAATCGTATCACATACACAAGAATATTGGTAAACCGTTTTATCTCTCTAGTTAAACTCAAATAAAAGAATATGTAAAATGTTTTTTACTTGTACTTGATACTTCTGCAGCAAACAACTAAACTTGACTTTATAATTTTTTTCTTTTTGTTGTTATAAGTTTTACAGAACGTCGGAAAGAAGTTAATAGGACCAATTTATTAGGTAACTTACGAATCATTATTGATAAAACAAAACAACAAAACACAAATAAAAATGTTCTAAAACAAAATATATTTTTTTAAATTAATTAATAATAAATATTTTTTTAATTTATTTATCATTTGTATTCTTTATTTTTAATTAAATATAATTACAAATTGTCATAAAGATTAATAGTTATAATATTTATTTAAATGTTTCAATTACACACTTTAAATCAAACATCATTCGACCTTTTTGATAACCTTTAGTCACACATTCCATAACAATATTTACTGCCAAATTTATGTTTTGAAGCTATACAAAAGTTGTCTATGAAGTAAATATCCATAAACTAAGAAAATTACAACAAAGTAATTTAACGTAATTATCTTTGGGCGTTAAAGTTTGAAAGATATTCAATTTATGGTTGGCTATAAAGAACAGGAAATCATCTTATAATGCATTATTATTATATGCATGCATCTTGCAGGAATTTGATACTACTATACAGAAAAGTTTGACAGTATTCAAACAAATTTAATGAAACCTGTTCACATTAATGTAATATGTATTTATGTTATTATTACTAATTAACATAATTAAGTTAAATTAATATTTATTTTATATCCATTAACCGTAGTATATTGTACCTTTAAAATATTAATTTAAATATATCTTTACTTTTCCTACTAAACATAATTGAAAATGCTATTCAATTACATTACATGTAAAATTTACGGCAGATGCTTAAAGCAGTACTTTGCAATTTATCACACCTAGCATAATTCCATCATTTTTGAAAAGGTTTTTCACGATATCCGGCCATTAGCTCGCGCGACAAATAAAACGTTCGCGACATCATCCATCGGGAACGTTGGGAGCGGGCCACGTGCATGTGACACCTTTTGTAGCTCTCCCAGCCTTACACATTTATTTCGTCGCCCCTTTTTCAATGAGATAACTGATGCGATCCTGAGCCGCCCCTTGGATATCCACTACCATCCCCTCAGGGTACATCCGGTTAATGTGTCCTACCCAATGTTGCACAATTGATAATAATGTCGTAGTAATACTTTGAGATTTGTTTTATATTCAATAGATGTGTTTATGGTTTAGTTAACGCTTAGGGGTGCATATTTACCCCAAAAGCGACAAGAAAATGAATTTCATGGATTATGGTATTAATTCAAAGTTATCATTGAAAATTAAAGTAGCAACTGAATGAATTCATGAGCTGCATCCCACTCTGTTAAATGCATTTGTAATTGCTATTAAGTTGATTAATAGTTAATTATAATTATATACAATTTACAATAGTTTACATTTAAATCTTGTTGATGATTTTATCAATTTTAATGGGCGTAATTCTTTATAACAATTAATATGCGTAATTAAAATCTCCTCTAGGTATAATTTAAAAAACAGTGTTTACTCAGAAAGGTATTTTGAGTTGTTATTGTTCAATCAACTCAGCAAGAAATTGTTTAAATTTAATAGTACGTTAAGAAAATTAATAAGGTTTCAATAAAATCACGTTTAGTAAAAATAATGGTCCTTATAATTTAAAAACTGCAGAGGCAATTTATGGCCTTTTAAAGACCGTCTGTTATTTTGAAAGATAATTTAATGTTAATGGGTAAACAATTTTAAATTGCGAGAAGATGCACATGTTTTTTTATAATAATTATTTTATAATATTAATCACTTTTATTATAACTATCTCTGCAGAGAAAACTATTCATCATTTTGAAATAATAACATGTGAGAAAGAAGCAAATTAACGTAGTAGATGCATCCATGCGAGTACAAATTCATAATTTTCTTGGCATTAATTAGGGACAAAGCAGAAACCAATCGCTGCAATTAGTGTAATTGCAAATTTGTAAATTATTGTTATTATCAAATTACAAATGTAATCGTTTTTCAGTGAATGCGCATACTGTTTATTTATATAAATAGAATATGCGCAGCACCTGTCTCTCTAATAGCTAGCACATGACTAATATAAGTAATTGGCGATAATATTCCATAATAAATTGCAATATACAATGGTTTTGTATTTAAGACCAGAAGTTGAATAACTTCTGTATTCAATAATTGATCAATTAGCCCTAAAGGTAGAAGACGTTATTTTTGCATATTGCTGCAATCGCATGCATCTTTAAGCCACCACAAACTACCAAGGGTATATAATGTGGTTGAAATTGGATATCTCCCCCAAAAAACCATTCTCACACAACATATACGAGAAACACACAGGAATCATCAGCAATATGGCGTCTATGTGGTCGGATATTACTTGATTGGTCCATGGAAAGTATAACAGCTGCACATCGGGCCCCATTAATGGGGCTCATCAAACCACGCTGAGTCCAATATTCGGTTTAATGTATTACCGAGTTCGTGTGTTTATACAGGTATGCGAGAAGTAAAGAACCAGCCCTCAGCCCCTGAAGCCCCCTGCGGGCCATCCATTTATATTATTACATGCCCGTTCTAAAGGAATATAATTAATATCGCCAATGCGATTACTCTCAAGTCGCGCTGCACACATGTTCAGCATTCCCAAATAAGCGCGTAATTTCACAGAGAATATTCCGAAACATATTTATATTCCGACAAAGGTGTTACTTGATATATTCGGTCATCAATATTAAAGTATTATATGTAATTCTTTACCACTAATTGAATTTGAACTATAGAATATACTTAGAACGAATTTAAGAGTTACTTTATGAAGTCATAAATTTATATAATTTAAAGTTTATCATTAAATTTTGTTATGCTATCTGACTGTAATCCGCATTTATTAATCTTTAGAAATGAAATATATAAATATTTTGATTTATTATAATTGCTCTTCATTATTTTTGTTTTATTGTTAGTACATTCAATAGATGTTGATATATAAGTAGTAGTTAGTTTATAATTTTTGCTACTACATATCTAAATTTATAATTATTTAATAAAGTTTAACTAAAAACTGTTATTAATTATAAGTATTCTCTATCTTTAGAGTAATTGTTATTAATGACAATTTTAACATTTATTGTTTTCAAATTAAAGAAAAATGGATATGATATGAATTAAGTTATCAAGTGAAGTATTTTTGTTAATGAATATGATTATGGTGGTAATAATAAATATAATTATTGATTGAGACCTGTACTACGTGGTAATTTATATTTATGAAATAATAAAAAAATTTACTATAAATTAATTTTTTGGCTCTAATTGAGCCTTCTACGGATGTAATAAGTTAAATAATTTTTCTAATTTTGTACAGCAATTATTATAATTTTATTAGTTAGTTTTTTAAGTAGATCAGAAAATAGTATAATTTAATTTTTATTGTGATTTGTAGAAACATTTTAAAGAAGAGCATCTACGGATTTGAATTTTTATATAATTGGTTTAGATTCCTGAAACACAATAGTATGGAATAAGAAGTTAGATGTTGAAATTGACAAAAAAGTTTTTATGTATAAAATCATGTTTGAATATGTTTGGTTAAAAATGCAGATAGTCAATCAAGATTGATTTAAATATATTGGGCTTTATATTGTTTAACAGCTATTTATATTTATAACAAAAAGTGTTATAAGTAATTAATTCAATAGTGAGAGATAGCATTTAAGTCTTTTTTTTAAGATGCAACAGAAGTTAAGAATTTGAAATATATAGGAGTTTTTCAAAAAGTATTTTTTATATTACAAGAATAAATTTGATTAACATTGCATTATCCAGCGTTTGTTTTTAAAACAATTGTTATATCAATTATCAACTTTAATTTCTTTTTGTTTTTAGTTGACATTTTGCTTCCTAATACCGTTTTTGTAAAGTATTGGCCATATCTTGATAACTGTTTAAATTTATTTACAGTGTGAAGTGCACCTTGCAAAAAATATTTATTTCTTAGAAAATTGTTTCAGAAAATAAGTTATATATAAAGGTGCGTATAAATATGCGAGCCAAGCGGTTCGCAAGCCGCTTGTGAGCCGCTCGGCTCGCATATTGGGACGGTTTTTGTGGAGTGACACGAGCTGCTTGCGAGCCGATTTTGTCGAGCCAACTATTTTCGGTTTTTCCGCGAACACAAAAAGTATATAAATAAGTGAGCCAAGCGGTTTGCGAGCCGCTTGTGAGCCGCTCGGCTCGCATATTGGGACGGCTTTTGAAGCGCGACACGAGCTGCTTGCGAGCCGTTTCTGTCGACTTCTGCCAACTATTTTCGGTTTACCTTTTTATTTCTAAATAATAATTTTACAATGATAATTTAAGTTATGATTTACCAAAATAAATCCATTTTTTACAACATATTTTTTATTAAAAATTAAACTATTATTTTTTTCCACGCATCTTCTTTTCTAAATGTTTTTAAATGTTTTTTTATGTTTTGGATCTAGTTAATATCAATGAGTTTAATATGTGTTTAACTCTATAATTAAAATAATAAAAATTGTAAAAACTCGCGAGTACACAAAACTCCGTCCCAATATAAACTGAGAATGCCTTTGTGTTCGCAGAAAAACCGACAATATATGGCTCGACAAAAGCGGCTCGCAAGCAGCTCGTGTCGCGCTTCAAAAGCCGTCCCAATATGCGAGCCGAGCGGTTCGCAAGCCGCTCTGCTCGCATATTGGGACGCTCTTTGTTAAGAGAAACTGACGAGCAGCTTGCAAGCCGCTCGGCTCGCATATTTATACGCACCTTAAAGGTGCGTATAAATATGCGAGCCAAGCGGTTCGCAAGCCGCTTGTGAGCCGCTCAGCTCGCATATTGAGACGGCTTTTGTGGAGTGACACGAGCTGCTTGCAAGCCGATTTTGTCGAGACAACTATTTTTGGTTTTTCCGCGAACACAAAAAGTATATAAATAAGTGAGCCAAGCGGTTTGCGAGCCGCTTGTGAGCCGCTCGGCTCGCATATTGGGACGGCTTTTGAAGCGCGACACGAGCTGCTTGCGAGCCGTTTCTGTCGAGCCAACTATTTTTGGTTTTCCTTTTTATATCTAAATAATAATTTTACAATGATAATTTAAATTATGATTTACCAAAATAAATCCATTTTTTACAACATATTTTTTATTAAAAACTAAACTATTATTTTTTTCCACGCATCTTCTTTTATAAATTTTTTTAAATGTTTTTTATGTTTTGGATCCCATAAAAATGATTAAGTTAATATCAATGAGTTTAATATGTGTTTCACTCTATAATTAAAATAATAAAAATTGAAAAAACTTGCGAGTACACAAAACCCGGTCCCAATATAAACTGAGAATGCCTTTGTGTTCGCAGAAAAACCGACAATATATGGCTCGACAAAAGCGGCTTGCAAGCAGCTCGTGTCGCGCTTCAAAAGCCGTCCCAATACGCGAGCCGAGCGGTTCGCAAGCCGCTCGGCTCGCATATTGGGACGCTCGTTAAGAGAAACTGACGAGCGGCTTGCAAGCCGCTCGGCTCGCATATTTATACGCACCTTAACATATATTTTCCAATCCCAATGTATTTTATAGAGATTTCTTATGAGCTTTCTTTGTCATCTTGATAAAACAAAAAGAAATTCAGTTCCACAACGTAATACAAAAATTGTAGCTATGTAATTTTTTGTTGCTATTCTTACGCTCTATAATTTAAGTTATATGACTTTTTCACGTGTTGTTGTTTTTTGTCAAGATATTGAACAAGAAAGTAAAAAATTAAGAGATTGAAACCATTTGAAGTATACATAAAAGGCAAATGAAACAATTTTTTGTTGCAAATTTTATTACCAATAATACAATAAAACTTGCAATAATAGTAAATAGTTGATCGGAAAGTGCGTATAAATTGTTAACGAACCTTACATTACCAAAATTACCTAGTGCATGTGAGTACGCAGACATTATTAAGTCTATGTTTTATTTAGAGAAAAAAGCATTTTATCAAAGCGTTTCAACGGAAACACTTATCGATAGACTGCAAATTTGGTCAGTATCTAGAGATTAAACTTATCTCTAGATACTGACCAAATTTGCACACTATATCTTTTCAACTTCAAATTGAGACTAATCAACTTCAAATTGAAACTAATCAATATTGAATTGAGACTAATCAACTTTAAATTGAGACTAATTAACTTTAAATTGAGAATAATCAATTTCAAATTGAGAATAATAAGATTTCACGAATATGAACATTACAAACTGAACAAAGAACAATTTATTATTAAATTAACTTACACAGCTAATGAAGACATATACAAATGCAAATGTAAATACAATTTAATTACTTCTTACGCAGCTAATACAAATGCTAATGAATTAAAAAGTTAGATTTACCATATTTAACATATCGGGTATAAATCTTTGTATATGAGCTATGAATTTGTTACAATTATTGAGAGTAAGCTTATTGTTAATATTTTCTTGTATAATAGTTTGTGTAATATTTGTCCTATTCTCGCCAGCCAGAATATGTCTCATCTGAATAGTCAAATCTTGTTTAACACCCGATTTAAGGTTGGCCTAAGCAAGTCCAATTGAATTCATCATTGGACTGTATGGAGAAAGCCTTAATAAACGATGATGTAAAAAGTTATTTTCCTAAAATACTTCCTCAATCGTGGATTGACAAGAAGCATTGTTCATTACTATAACTACTGCCGACTGGTATAAATTTTGAGAATTTTGAAGACATTGGCGTATAAACTCTTTTACCTGTGGTTTCTTAAATGATATTATGAATTAACCTTATATTTCCAATACACCCAATAGCAAATATTCGACCCTCTACTGCCTGCAGCAATATGGGTGCAACGTGTGCCTTTCATAGATCTACACTTTGTTCGTGAAATAAATAAGTTAAAATTTGTTTCATCCATGTAAACAATTGGGATGTTATATCGTGGTACATTAAAAGTTGTTAAACATATTCATATTTTTATGTTTTATTTTCTTCACAATTGGCTTTCTCAGGCTCCCATCTTATATTCTTCAGTGTAAACATTAGCCCATCCAAGTGTTTTCTCACACATTCCTTAGAAACAGTAATTTTATGATTGTTTCGGAATTTTTCAGTGATTTGCTTCAAAGTTATTTTTGAATTCTCTTCAACGTATTGTTTCATGATAATACGATGTTTAGCACATATTTCAGTTTTTCGTTTTATGCTGTTGCCTTTGCCACCCCCAATGTTTTTGCGACTACTCTCCAATCTTCATTATTATTATATAATGCACAAATTTGTTTTTTCAGATTATCTGCATCTTTTTTTTAATAGGCATATTGAAGGGACCAACAAAAAAATTATAAATGTCAAAATAAACATATGTTTATTATTACTTTTGTTATTAAAACGCAGGCTACTTAATATAAGTATTTATGTTTATAAATGTGAAACCTACGTCTACAATAACCAGATTGTTTGGGAAAAACTCTCAAAACATGACTACCTAACAAGGAACTACAACAACCTGAGAATTCCACTTCACAGAACATCAATATATAAGAAGGAGTACCTTTTGCAAAATTGTTTTTATACTTTAGATGAATATTTTTCTTCTTAATTTTTTTAATTTATTATCTAAAAATACTTTATTTTATTATTATATAACTATGCTATATTTATATTATTGTACTATATTTAAAAATTGTATTATTGCAATTTTTATTGTTTTAATATGCGTAATGACTTGACAAATGTCATAAGCCTGTGATCATACTTGTCGAATAAATTATTATTATTATTATTATTATTATTATTATTATTATTATTATTATTATTAATCTCAATTTAATGATAAATTATTCTTTGTTCAATTTGTATTGTTCATTTTAGTGAAATGTTATAATTCTCAATTTGAAGTTGATTAGTCTTAATTTGAAATTGATTAGTCTCAATTAAAATTGATTAGTCTCAATTTGAAATTGATTAGTCTCAATTTGAAGTTAATAAGTCTCAATTTGAAGTTGATAAGTCTCAATTTGAAGTTGATTAGTCTCAATTTAAAGTTGAAAAGGTATAGTCTGGAATCAGAAAGATGTTTTATAAATTGGGACATCAAGGAACTTCAGGAGGAGGCATAGCTGCATGCACATCAATTGCCGCATAGTAGAAGACGGTATGCAGATATGCGGACTTCAACTCTAAAAACTTCAACATTGCGCAACATGTCATTAAGTTCTTCGCTTAAGCAAATGTGCGTGTATTGTGGCCGCACCAATCACACATCGGACAAGGAATGTATATGTAATAAATGCGAAAAAAAGGATATCTTGGTAAGGTATGTAAGAGCACCCAACTAAATGTTAATTATTTGGATACATCAGCAATAGAAATATTTTCATTTAGAACTAATAATAATTTATCAATGGTAGTTAATGTGGTTTTAAATAAAATTCAACTGCAGATGGAATTCTATACGGGCGCTGCTGTCTCGGTTGTTTCGTGTGAAAGCTGGTCTTCCAAATTTAAACATATTTACCCTCTAATAAAAATTAATCAGGTTATCGTAAACTATACCGGAGGAAAAATTTCTCCTATTAAAACAATCACTTTTAATAATAAAATTTGCTTGATGAATATTTACATTATTAAAAACGGTGGCCCAATACTATTAGGTTACAATTTTATAAATTAATTTAAACTAAGGTTAAAAAAATAAACGCCAATCTAAGTTCTAAAAAATTTGAGAAATGCCTTCAAGTTTTTGCCGATAAATTAGAAACTTTTAGTTAAGAAAAATACGTTTTCATGTTTTTTAGGCCAAAAGCATTACCGTTTGCTGTAAAAGATAAAATAGATTGTAAATTGGAATGTCTTATCACTAAATATAACAAATGGGGCACTCCAATTGGGCCAATTCTGAAAAACCAATACAGCTAGAATCTGCAGTTATTATGAGCTGACAGTAAATCCCAATTTAATAATTGATTGTTATCCATTACCAAAGATTTATTTTAAATATGCATATTAGCAAGTTTTTCTTATTGAAAAGTTAAAAAGTTGCACTGCAATTTCAACGCATAAAAGACTTTTTGTTTATAACCAACTATCTTTTGGTATGGCTAGTGCTCTTGAAAAGATTAATCTGAAAAATTGATGGCGTAGATTGTTTTTTAGATGGCATAGTTGTTACAAAAAAAAAAACAAAATTTTAGTTAAATAATCTATTCAAAATATTACAAGATACAAGATTGACTATTAAAAAGAAAAAAATTGTTTTTTTCCAAAAAATAATTAATAATTATTTTTAGGTTATATCATTGATAGCATCGGTTTGCAATAGAAGCAATTTTAACTCACGGATATGCAAATAGCAAAGAGCAACCAATTGCTTATGCATTGCAAACTTTATCATCGTTGAAATCTATGTTTCCAAATTGACAAGGAGGCATTAGCAATAATGTTTGGAGTTAAGAAGTTTCGATCAATATTTGTATAGACGCAAATTTGATTTGTTAACTAATACACTCATATGAGAATTGTCAAGACAAAATATTAAGCTTTGTCGTAAGTGTGGTGACCATTACTCAATAAAACTATTGAAAAAATATGTAAAAGTTGATGTAATATTTGTCAACAATTTAGATGTAACTCTGAGAAAGTTCCATTACATAATTGGCAAATTTCTGAAAGAGTATGGGAACAGTTACATATAGATTTTTAGGACTGTTGCATATTTTTAGTTATGCTTTCTCCAAATGGTTAGAAGTATTTTTTCTTAAAAAAATAACGTCACTACAACAAGCAATCTTAAAATTCAGAGAATTGTTATTACCTATGCATGCCAAATTTTTAAAAGTTAGTGAAAACAGTGAATAGGAAAGTTATAACAGAATATGATTTCAAATTGACTTAAATGTTGAACAAGAATCAGTTGTGGCACGTCAAATCAGCTAGGTTTAGTTTTCAAATCCAATACTGTTAAAGATGCTTTGTTCTGTAAATCTTTACTAAAGCAACCGCAGCAAAAAACGCGCTTCTCCTAATAGACTTCAATATTAAAATAATTTTTTAAAAATGTATCTGTAATGTATAATTTTATTTACGCGCATCTTGTTTTGATCACAAACACCGCAAAAAAAGTAATAGAGACGCAGCCCAGTCTGTCACTCATGTTAATGTAGTGTTCAAATAAAATACTACAGTTACAAAAAAAAGGATTTTTAAAAAGAATGACTATGAGCCATTTGCAAAGTTGCAGCAATTGTCCGCAAAAACATTAAAAGATAAACTTTACCAATGTCAACATATTTTGTTAACTTTAACGCAACATTGTATCTACAATCCAAGATTTATTTTGGCTTTACGGGGAATGGAGTTGCTCCTATAAAACTCAAAGATAAAATAGTTTTAACAGCCAAAACAAATTTTGTTTATGCAAAATGTGTCCGTTCTCATATTTTATCACATGTTACATAAAAAAACGTGTTTTAGGCTCTGCTTCTGCGGTGGTGTAGACATTTTTTTTTCTTTTTTTGTTTAATATTTCAACAACAATCACTAGTACGTAAAAAAGTCTTATTAATTATTATTAATTAAATGATTCCAATTTTTGCATTACGTCAGAAAGCCAAGTTATCCTTTTTTGCTTTTATCATGATAGTGTAGAAAGCTTATAAAAAATTTTGGTCAACAATTTGAATGTTTTTCTAAGTCCTTCCTACATAGTATAAAAAATTTGAATATTTAATTGATTTGCATTTTTAAATGTATATAGTGACTAATTGGTCACGTCGGAATGTAACATCTGAGGTAAACTTAGTTTACCTCATATATATATATACTCACCTCGCGGATGATGCGAAGCCCAGTACACACTACAAGCCACCAGAAACCCTGTCTTAAAAAAATAGTTTTGCTATATATTTTGCAAATTTACTTTTTAATAATGAATATAATTATATCTGATATGCGAGGGGTAAGTTTATATAGAAATTTATTTTGTATAAACTTGTCAGGTTATGCGAGCCCTACAAGACAACACGGTTATTGCAAAGCCTAAGTGCATATGATTATATTGTCCACAGTTTATTTGACCCCAACGGTGTTGCCAATTTTTTTGCTATAAAATAGCATAAAACATTAGAAAACCAATCGGACAAATATTTTAATAAATGTGGCTGTTGAATATAAGTAATTTATTACATAATAGTTTTAAATAAATAATATAATGTTAGCATTCTAATGTTATATATAGATTATTGTAAAAAAAATAATTTATACAATACCTAATTGTTGTTGTGACATACTAAGTAGTTTCCAAGTATTACATATTAAAATTTAAAAAAAATATATAATAATGTATGTTAAGTTTTATGATTGGTTATTAATATCAATACTTATTAAGTTGTTGAGTAAAAAATAAGAGCTCTTGGAGATGTTTGTGACATTGCTTTACTCAAAAATCTTTTAGTTTAAACTACTATTTTATTAGCTCAGACCATAGCCCAATAGTCTTAAATCTTTATGGGAGGAGTGAACAAAGGGTTAAGAGTTGGTCTATAAGACAGACTAGTTGTTTTTTTTTTACATTCTAGGACATCACATCTTTACCTAATATTCAAACAGTTAAAAAAGTTGACAGCGTTATCTTTGACTTTACTAGACTCATCTTGCTAGCAATAGAAAAGTCTACATGTTTTGCCAAAAATAAAATAGATTGGGATTTAACAGAAAACAAGAGAGCTCATCTAACTATAAATAACAAAATTTCATGACCCAATTGACCAAAATAAACTAAATCAGTTCAATGATGAGTTTAGCCAAAAATTCAAACTAACTTAATGGTGAGATAAATAAAGCAACAAAAATGTACAAAAATTAGTGCTGAAAAATTGTTCTTATTTTCTCCAACAAAGATAATAAACTATTATGTAAAAATAAACGTACACCGCTTCCTTTTATTTATGACAAAGAAGCTTTAAATTTACTTTGAAAAACAAGGCCAAATTGTTTGCTGACAAATCCAATGCACGTCGTTATACGACAGAAACTTAGCTCTGGACCATTTAAAAAAAATCCACAAAAAATAAAATATTGTCTGCAGTTTACTGATTCTGCTTCAATTTTTAAACTAGTAAAGTAAAGTAAGAGATATGTTTCCTAATTTCAAACAAAAATTAGAACCAAGTCCGGAATGCATCCTAAACAAAGCTTGAGAGCTTTTTCTTAGAAGGATGTAATGTTCCCTACAAACATTACAAGTACAATGCTAAGAACGTCTCATTTTTGTATTCATAAAAAAGTTCTAATAAAATTCCAGGCATTTTTCACAAAATAACCTTGGACAAAATCAGGAATCACACGAAAGCTAAAAATTTATTGCAAACCATCAACATGGTTTCTGATATAGGTTTCTTTTAAGTAATTAGAGTTAAATCTAAACCATTTTTTGTATAAAACTTTAAAAAAAGTGTTTTTTCTTAGAAGGCTGTAATGTTCCCTACTAACATTACAAGTACAATAATAAGAACGTCCTATTTTTGTATTCATAAAAAAGTTCTAATAAAATTCCTAACATTTTTCTCAAAATAATCTTGAACAAAATTAGGAATCACAGGAAAGCTAAAAATTTATTGCAAACCATCAACATGGTTTCAGATATAGGTTTCTTTTAAGTAACTAGAGCTAAATCTAAACCTTTTTTTTTATAAAACTTAAAAAGATTTTTTTTGTTCAAACCCACAGAAACTATCTTACAAAATTGGAGTTTTGTACTTTTATGCAAAAATTTAGAAAACTTAATAAATAAATTATTTTTATACTAATTTGTTAAATATACTCAAAAGTTTCTTTAACTTAAAAATGAGAAGACAAAAAAAAACTGCTTGCAACAAATAAACACTTTACCTACACGGACGCTGACACGATCATCTATTGCAGCTGCTGCAACCATTGCCACCTGCTGCCAACAATTTGCTTGCCACCACTCAACCAATACGCTTTGCTTCTGAATGCAGTTAGACTTTAACACTGCAGTGAGGGCTGTACTCTGCTGAAAGAAGCTGTTAAGAAAAAACTTTTGTTATGAGCGCATACAGATAACATGTCACTCTTCTTCGTGTTTCAAAAACTTTACGACGTGCGCACACATAAACAAGATGAGCAGAACGAGCTCAATGATACGATTAGAATCTACACGGATGGTTCAAAAACCAATAAAGGTTCTGAATCAGGGATCTTTTTGCAAAATCTAGACTTTAAAATATCTTTACCACTAGAAACGCTCACAACTATCTTCCAAGCAGAAATAGTACAACTTATGAGGTTATGAAAAAAGTAAACCGCAAAATATCTGACAAGAATGATCAAACTCCAACAGATTGTAGAGCAGCCCTAATTGCTATAAACAAGTCTAAAATTACAATGAAGCTAATTTTTAAATGTCAACGTGTCCTTACTTTAACAGCCTGTGGAAATAACATCAAGCTGCTCTAGGTGAAAAGACAAAGTAGGTAACATTAAGGCAGACGGGTTAGCGAGTAAAGGGTTAACCGTTATGACGTGTGGACCTGAACCATGGACCTGAACCATAGACCTGAACCATGGATCACTCAAAAGCTTAAGTAACCTACAAAAAATTAGCAAACACAACGCACTGGAAAGACGTTGGGATGACTCCTGGTTGCAGACAGAAAAAGAAGCAATAACTTAAACTTACACACATGCACACGATTGGTATTAGAGATAATATCCATCATGTAGAGAATGTGACATAAATGAGAAGATCAAGCACGTGCTATGTACATGTCCGGCCCTCATACAATAAAGAATCCATGTTAGAAAGCTGATGGCTTGTCATGGTCAGTATAAAGGAAACTCCTCCAAGCGTTGTACTTGCATACATTAGTTAAAAGCCAGGACAACGGAGTAATGTCACCACTGGAAAAGGTACAAAAAGCCTAATGAGGCTTACGTGCACTAGACTTTGATTTACTTTTCAACTTTTAAATCCAAATTCACCCAACCAATAAAAATACAAAAACTTGAACTCTAAACCCAAATAAAAATTAAAAAAATACAGAAATACGGAATAAAACTTACGTTCTCAACATTTAATCGACGGCAATAAAGCTTAAAAAGTTCTATGGCTACTACTATAAAGACATAGAGATTTTCTAAAAAGTAAAACGTCACTTTTACAAATTTTAGGTTTCTATAACATTGAGCCACAACTTTGTTTCTGTGCAAATTGTAGTCAAAGTCCTGCAAGTAAATTTAATGAATTATTAATAGAAAGTTTTAGTTGTTGTGATGCAACCTTGAGATGCAATGGCAATTGTTTGGATAAATATACAGGTGGTAGAATAAGAGCTATAAATTCTATAATACTTGAAGGATTCAACATTTTTTATTTACTTGGTAAACGTTGTTATATGTGACTAACACAGATCTGTAAGGTACTGCTTGAATTGTTGAATTGGTGTGTATTAATGTGTTATTCAATTCAAATTAACCGCACGCAAAATAGCGGTTTTTTGTTTGTTTGTGTCAAACTAAACGTAATGCTTAAAACATCACTATTTGTGCTCTCATTTTATTTATGAGAGAATAACTATACATCTCCGTAGACTGACATCTATAAAATCTTATTACTTTGCATTTATTTAAATTAAGTAGTAAATTATTAACCTGGCACCAACAAGATTTTATTAAGTAGTACAACATCATCCAAAGATTGAATTTTTATTAAGATTTTCATATTGTCAAACAATAAACAACGCTCATAAGAAAAACAGTGTAGCATATTGAAAAGCTTACAAAAATTTATTGTAAACTGAATCTACTTAAAATCTGTCCTCAAAAGCATCTGTTATATAAGAAATTTGTTGAAGATCACATGATACAATAGAAAACAGCGATTCCGTAAGACTCAAGTTAGAAGAAATTGTCAAAGGCGCAAACAACAAATCTAGCAAAACTAAGTTTATGTTTGGTATGCAGTTCAATGTTAGCAACTAACCCAGGACAAGTGAGCTTTGTTCTTACACCAAATGCACTATTAATCCACAAACTATAACTATAGTTTTTTTTTTAAACCACTATTTGAAACAGGAAAAAACGTCCTAAATTTGTATTTTCTTATAACTACAAATCGCAACATACTATTGAATAATAAATAAACAGTTTTTTTAATAATACTGTTTAAAAAACAAACAATTAATTAGTTTTTAATTTTCTATCTATGAATATTATTTTCTCATGTCTTATTGATATTATCTGTACAAATTTTATTTATTAAAACAAAGTTAAATAGTTAAGTATGTAATATGTAATATAAAATTAGTATCAATGCTTGTTTTTGTGAAGTTAAGTCTTCTCATTGTCCTACTTAAATTTTTTTTAAATGTGATATTTAATACAAAACATAGATTAATATGGGACAAATATCTTTCTCGATAGAATTTATTACTTACCATTTACTCATCACTAAAATATAATGCAAATAATTGTAAAAAAAATAAGTAAACATGTTAATTGTCAAATATCAGTTTGGAAATTTATTCCATGATATTTACACATTTCAAGAAATCTGTCCATCAATTGTTATTAAGTTGTGAACAAAAAACAAATTGTCACATAAGCGATAAAACCCGCTACTATACTTACTTATTTGGCAAAACTTGTTTCCGAGAACAAAATAGCGCAATAAGAACAAATTTTTACCTGTCGAATGGTAACAAGCAGGAAACACCACTTTAATTCAATGCCATAAAAGTATACGTCCTTTAGTGCTCGTAAATAATAAAAATATATTAATGTTACATAAATATATACCACCTGTACACATACATAAAATGGTTTAAAGAACACTTTACGCTCCAAAAGCGGAGTATCTTAGTTAAATATTGCTTTCAGTGGACACTCATTATAACCGGAGAATCGAGGTGTTATTGAAAATGAGTGCAATTTTACTTTTCATATCTTCATTAAAGAATTAAATATATTTAAATTAAGCTGTTTAAGAAAAAAAAAATTAAAATTGTTTTAGCTTAGATTAAATTGACATTAGTATATAAAATAAAAAGTCTAATTAGCATCAATGCTATCACTTTTTATAATAAAATACTGATGTAGTGTGTACATTACTGATCATTAAAACCTATGTAGTGGAACAATCTTCACACTACATACTGCACACTACTACTTTAGTACATCTGTGTTTTGTTATAAAAAGTAATATGTGTAATGAAGTTTAACAAGTATTAGTTTCAACGATTTAATATTCTGCTCAAATGTTTAATTATTAATAAAATAAAAGTAAAATAAAACAATATCTAAGTTTTTACAACAAATATTCAATTTAATTATTATTCTTTATTAATGCTAGTGAGTAGTATCGTTTACTTTCAAACTATATTAACTTGTTTGTTTTATCTTATAATAATTGTTTTAAAGTGTGGTTCTGCGCTAAATTAGTATACAAATAAATCGCACTACAGTGTCACATTTTTTAATTTGTTTCAACGCACTGGCAATTTGAATTTACGATATTTTATGACTTTATCTTTACTGAAAGTATCTTTGTCGGTAAAAAATGTTGACAAGAAGATGTTGTTTTATGAAGCAACAACAGAACTGCTTTTGCATAAAAATTTGTAATAACATCGATATAAGCTACACTTATGCACGATTATTTATATCTTTATTTATGCAATACTTGCATGATGACAATAACATTATATCCTTGCTAATCAACGTTCAGTACGGTCGGCCACAAAGGAAGTTTAGTCGATGCCAATGCATCTTGGTCTCAGTCTATAAGAGGACTACTTTTAAAAAGACAAAGTAAACGTTTTAGTTCTCATTACGTAAAGCTGTATAAAATTTCGCACTTTTAAATGTATGAGCTAAACTTAATACTGCCATTGTTTACTTTTGCATTATTTTGTATTCTGTAAGGTTACTGTTTTGCAGTCTTTTTAGATAAACACTACATGAGTATTATTTGAAATTTATAGTATTATTCCACAGTGGTTTCTTAGTAAGTTGTTTTTTAAAGAGAGTTGACCTTTTCAAGTTTATTACGCTAGAAGATTACTGAAAGTTTCAAGTTTATTTTTTAAGTCAAAACATAATATTTAAAAACTATGTCAAAATATGTCACAAGAACAAAAAATACCTTTAAATTACAACGAATAAAACCACATTTTCTAAAAGTATCATATTGAAGATTAGATTTAAGCAATCCATGTATTAATAGTACGGTCTACTTGGAAGTCAGAGTCTAGTTTAGCTGCGGTAAATTGGCCTATATTTGTAGTTTACAGTTTTTTTTTTTTTTTTTAGTTATTATCAGACTTACTGTAACTTATATTAACTCCTATGATCCTTTTGAAGACTATTTTGTCAATAAAATGTAGTTTTTAATATTAATATAAAACCAGCCTAAATGCTTTCCTTAAGGTGAGAATGCAAAAGGCAACGGAAAACTACTGCATTAAAGACCCGCATAGGTATTTTTATTATCATCTTAAAAACGCAGCCACAAAAACGCGTAGATTAAAAATCAATAACAAACAGAATGATGATGGTACAATTTGTTACTACCAACGGAATATTTAATGCAACTCAGATCTATGCAATTACTGCTGATAAAGCTGAAGCAAAGATTGAAACATTTTAAAAACAATTAAGCACATCTTTGAAATTAACAAAAAACATGATGTAACCATTAAATAAGAGTAGTAAGTAGAAGAACAGTAAAAGAATGTGTTGACACGTACGGTACGGACAGTGCGCAACGAAAGAGGCAACCAACTAGTCAAATTCTGTCAAAACAAAAAGTTACAATTTGTTACCTCTAAAAAAATATTTAATGCAACTCAGATGTATGTAACTACTGCTGATAAAGATGAAGCGGAGATTTAAACATTTTACAAACAATTACCCACATCCTTTAAATCAACAAAAAACATGAAGTAACTAAGAAACTTTTATATCAAAGTAGATAAGGGAACAGTAAAAGAATCTATTGACATGTACGGACTTAGAGTGCTAAACAAAAGAAGCAACTAACTAGTAAAATTCTGTTAAAATAAAAAGTTACTAAGTGCAAATACCTTTTATACATTACTTAACGGCCAACATAAAAATCACCAACAGATAAATAAAATAGTTAGAAACTAAATCAATTAGGTGCTCATTTGTCAAAGATTTAGAAACTCTATTAAGTCAGCTAAAACGTACCAAAATGTAGATTTTGATCACAACCTGGTTCTAGCCATAATTCAAATTTAAAAAATTTACTACATATACCAAAAAGATCGGCGCCCACAATAGACTGGAGAGTATTAAAGACTTAAAATATACGTATAAAATCTGCCTATCAATAAATTAATCTTAAAAGCCATAGAAATAAATTCAAAAATTAATAAAAAATTGTTTTATATTCATTTTTGTTGATTGTGAAAAAATCATAGTTTGATGGTCAGATAGTGTTGTAGAAGATAAGTGAAGTAACAATTAGTTTTTCAAAAGTTGAATGGTGGTGGCCATGATAGTTTATTATTAAATAAATAAAACACATTTACTATGTACTATATTACAAATACATTTAAAAAATCTGTATCTAGTTTCAACTTTTACAAACTTGTTTGTATCACCGTCCGATGTTGGCCAAGTTCGTGAGTCTTGATTAGAGCCCCAGTCCGACAAAGCATTTTTCAAAAATTGTGGCATTTGATAATTTGGGACCATAATTACATTTAGTGTGAGAATGTGGGTGAACCAGATACTAAGCCCTAAGATTTAGTTTAAGAAATATGCTATTATAACTAATGCTCTTAATTTTGTACATTGTTGGTCTAGAATATGTTTGTTGTATGTGGATGCAGTGTCGTAACTAGCTTCTGATGCATCGGCAAGTGCATCTTTTTGTGCACACTCCTTATAAAAACTGCAAAACAAGCCATAGATAACAGAAAAATTACTAAAACTCATGCTAACCAAAAAGTATGCATAAATACTAAAAAATCAAAACAAACACAGCTTTAATTTGCATAAAAAATAAAGACAAATGATAGGAAATGTAAAAAAAGTTATGTAGGATTGATAAAGAATAAAGAGATCTGGTTTTTAATCAATATAAAACAAAATGAAAATGAAAAGAAAATGAATGAAGTACATCAAATGGCTATTCAACCACATCCGATAAAAACTACCAACAACAAACTTAAAAATTACTGAACCGACTATATTAAAAGATGAGGTATCAAGCAAACAAATACGCCAAAGGGGGTAAAAATAAGATATTAGTTAAAATGTTAAAACTTTTAAACAACAAAACAATCATTATTCTGGTTGGGTTTGATTTTCTAACAATGGCTCCTTTTGACATTTATAACTATCCCAAAAAAAAAAAACGTCTAGATTATATAGGGTTTTCAAATAAGAGGTTTCATTTTGATATAAAAAAATGGGTTCTTTTTAAGAAAAATTAATTAATGTTTATTTCATTGTAAAGAAGAAGGTATGCCATTAACATTTAAAAACAATATTAGTCAAATGGCCGCCACGGTTACGGTTGCAGTACCACATTTTTTTTATGAAATTTAATAATAATAATTTATTGCCCAACAGGTAAAACCTTAGTACAGAACAACATATTAAAAACTACAGTAAATACAGGTACAATAAAATTACAAATAAATAATTAAAAGTTAAAAAAAACATACTTTTCAATAAAAAAGTTCACGAATACACTTTAAAAAAACACTTGAATTAGCATTAAAAAGATCACACTTATTAGAAACACTATTGAACGTTGAACACATTAAAAAAGATGGAGATTTCACCATTGCCGACGTCTTTGCAGGTGGATTATAAAAACAGTTTGTGGTCCTGGAATTGACACGTGGTACTAAAAAATTTAAATTATATAGCAGATCAGGAGAATCAACTGAGTTGTGTATAATTTTATGCAAAAAAGAAAGTATTGAAACCGATCTTCTTGCTGCCAATGGAACTGCATCAAATTCCTTAAGGAGCTCACCATGGTCAAATCCTTGAGGCGGATAATAGTTGAAAGATTTAAACCATAAATACTTAAAAAAATTTCGTTGAACCGCTTCAAGAGAATTAATATCGCAGCTGTTAATTGGGTTCCATATCACTGAGCCATACTCAAGAACGCTTCTGACTAGGGTGTAGTATAACACAATTATTGCTTCAGTGTTATTAAATTCTTTAGTGTTGCGCAAAATAAAGCCTACTAGTTTATGCGCTCTAGATATTACTGACGTTAAATGGTCAGAAAAAGTTAGTTTAGTATCAAATATAATGCCTAAGTCTGTAGTTTGATTAACACGCGCAATAGCCACTCCATCCGATAAATATTGGGCTGCAACTGGATTGAGTTTCTTAGTGTATGCTACAAGTTTGCATTTACTTACATTAAGAAAGAGGCGATTAGTATTACACCAATTATTTACTAAACTAATATTGTATTGAAGATTAACACAGTCTTCGACAGAATTAATTGCGGAAAAAATTTTGAGATCGTCAGCAAAAAGTAAATGTTTACAAGTTAAAATATTTGACAGATCGTTAATAAAAAGTAAAAACAGTAATGGACCTAGGTTAGAACCTTGAGGCACGCCTGACGTTGGACAATATTCAGAAGAGTTACAACTATTGTAAGAAACATATTGACTACGGTTATCTAAATATGATTTAAATAATAGTAAAAGATTGTTACTAAAACCAAATTTATCGAGTTTGTGTAATATAATGGAATGGTCTATTGCGTCAAACGCCTTTTTAAAATCAAAGTATATACAATCAACTTGACCCTTGTTATCCACTGTTTTTGATGTAAAGTCAACAAAATTGCACAAATTAGTAGTTGTAGAGCGTTTTTCCATAAAGCCATGCTGAGTTGATGATAACAAGTGTTTGACTTTAGGATAAATGTTAGAATACAGAATCATTTCAAAAACTTTTGCAAAGTTAGAAATAATGGCAATAGGCCTATAATTGATAATGTCAGCACTAGCGCCAGATTTTAAAACCGGGCAAATTTTTGCTTTTTTCCAAACATTAGGAAAACTATGATGGTTGAGAATAATATTAAAAATTTTGCACAATGGAACGCAAAAGATATCAGCACAGTCTTTAATAATGAAGCTGGGTATGCTATCATGTCCGCTCGTCATTGAATTTTTCAACTTTTTGAGTGATGTCAAAACATCAGATTCGCTTAAATTAGACACATCTATAATAGGAAAGTGATTGCAAGTGGAATGAATCGGATTAAACAAAGTAAATGGTTAAGTATAAGTACTCTTAAAATAATTAGCAAAAGCGTCTACAATACTAGAAGGAGAGTCAAAGCTTTCACCATCAAGTTTCATTAAACCAGGAATACGAGTTTGATTGTTCTTTGAGCGGACAAACGACCAAAACTGTTTAGGATTAGATTTAATATTATTTGCTGTTAACGAAATATAATTATTGTATTCAACTGATATTTCTTTTTTTAGTAAAGATCTAGTTTTTTTAAAGTTGTTATATGAGTCAGTAGATTGAATACGCTTATAAACAGAGTGTAATGCATTTTTCTTTTTCAAAGTATTAATAATATTTTTAGTAAACCAAATAGGATATCTCTTAGAAATAGGTTTACAAAGAGGAATATGTTTATCAAAATAACTAAAAATTAAAGAATAAAACTGAGAAAGTGCTACGTCAGGATCAGTAAAATTACTAAACTCAGACCAGTCATGGTTGCATAAATCTTCATAAAGAAGAGGAAAGTTAGCTTTTCTAAAATTGTAGGTTTTGGTTAAACTAGTTTGAAAAGCAAAGTTATTAATCGGGGACGATGAAAAGCTTATCAAAATATCTAAAGAAGGATGTAATTTATCTTCTTTAACAAATGGATTAAGATCGCGAATAACTTTACAAGAACAATTAGAAAACACCAAATCTAAAAATCTATTATTAGAATTCACTGTAGCATTATACTGCTCCACATTGAGCATATTATAAAAATTTGACATAATTGAAAAAATATTGCTGGAATTATTAATAATATCTTGTTTAAAACTAGGCAGATTAAAGTCACCCATAATTAAATAATTATCAGCATTAACGCAAAGTTGCTCAATATCATCTAAAATGCAAGTAAGTTTTTGATTAGTGGGAGTAGATGGTATATAGATTAAAATAATAACAAAACTTTTTAGTTTGAAAGAACAGTTACATGCTAAAATATCAACGTCACAAAATTTAGAAGTTATATGCGATACTTCAAGCAAATGAATCTTAAAGGCATTTTTAAAAGCTAAGAGAACACCACCTCCACGTGTTTGCTTGGTGGACTCAAAATTGCGGTCACTTCTAAAGACTGAATATTCCGTTTGTGAAAACAATTCAGATGTTAAAATATCTGAAGACAGCCATGTTTCGGTTAAACCGATAACATCAAATTCCATGTCAGCTATGGCGGCATTAAATGGGTCAATTTTATTTTTAATACTACGTACGTTCTGGTAATAACAAGAAAAGCTGTTGGGCACTAAAAGTTTAAATCAGATTTTGGCAAATCATTTATGTTACTAACATTTATAATAGGTACATCATCATTTATAGGAGAAGCATTTACGTCACTAGCATTTAGAATAGGTACATTAACATTGGTAGACAAAGCGTTAAGGGTACTAACGTTTAAAATAGGCGCAGTAACATTGTCAGGCAAAGAAGTTGCATGACTAACGTTTAAGATAGTATCATTAGCACATTCAGTCAAAATTTGCATAATGTTGTTACACAACTTTATTTTACCGATTTTGTTTAAGTAAAATCCATGTCGCGTATAGTCCTTTCTAAATAAGTTACAATTAAAGTTTAGTACTTTGATTCTATTGTCAATATTAAATTTATTGACAAATAATTTAAGTTCTTCGTTAAAACAATACGTATTATAAAAAGACAATGAAGTAATATTATCAAAGCGATAGGGCAAAGTTGATATAATTAAGTTAGTGTTACGTGAAAAATCTATTAACTTGTCTAATAAAACTTTGTCCCGAGTCCAATTAATTTGAGTACCGCAAATAATTAAAAGTGAGTCATTTAATGTTAAATTCTTAACTACAGAACTCCAACTATCAAGTATGTCATGTGGTTTAGCGTTAGGTTTACAAATACATTCAACAGTAAAATTACAATTATAAGATAAAATAGAAGCCAAGTCTTTGCCATGACCATCAGAGAGTATAACCAACCGTTTTTTAACAACAGAAGGTTTAGCCGTCAAAGTGTTACTAGGAATTAACTTTGAATTACAATAAGCGTTTGACGAACTTGAATAAGGTGCCAAAGTGTTGGAATTTAAATTATAGGAGAAACTTTTAGTCGATCGGAAAGTCTCCAATTCAGAACTCAAAAACTCAATTTGATTACTTAAATCACGGTTTACACTCAATAAAGTTTCATTTTGATTAAGCGTCTGTTGAAACGAATTAATAATCATGTATTTTGAATCTAATTCAGACGATAATTCCCGATACATAATCGTAAGGTTTTCAAATTTTTCAAGCAAATTCGAATAATCACTATTTAATTTAAACAAATTTTCACGTAGTACATTATTTTCCGACTTATAATTTAAAGTTAAGGTAGCAGTAGATGGTATGTCATCATTAATATTTGACTTCTTAGAATCAGCAAGTTCAGTAGATTCAGAGCCGTGAGAATTAATTGATGATGATTTTTGAGACAAGATAAGTTTAGATGTTTTATTTCTTGTTTGAGGGCCGGATGCATCATTTACAGACATTCTAATCAATAAACTAGTAAATAGTAAAATAAAAAACAAATAATAAAAGAAAGATTAAAAACGGGGAACACATACACCCAGGGGCCGATCAGGGTGATTAACAACTACGTGCACAGGTAGGCCACGGAAGGGTTATTACAAAATGAAACAAAGGTTACAAAAAAACTAAGTAATATGAAAATAACAATTAAATTATTATTTGAAATAAATTCAATACAAATAAACGGCGCAGGTAGAACGGCTTAGCAAAAAGTTATGAAAATAAAATAAATTTAAAGCGTTTTTATTGAAAGAAATGTGAAATAAATTCTTTCAAGCAAAAAATTGTACATTTAATAAAATAGTACATTTAATAATAATAAAACTAATTAAAAATAACATAGTTATGGCAATAATTTTTGCATATTTCAGCAGCATAAAAAATAAACAGCAAACCTGCCAAATTTCAAAATAAACAAACAACTGCAACACAGATAAAACACAAAAATAACGCAGAACACTGATCACTACACAATATTCGTTTTTGTTTTTTTTTTTTTAATTTAGCCAATTTGGACATTTGCGGCTGTATCGATTGTGGAGCATTGGCATAGACCTTATCTTTTACGTGGCCCTAAAGAAAAATGTCTACAGGTGATAAATCACAAGATTTCGGTGGCCAATTGTGATCACCTCTTCAAGAAATAACACGGTCAGCAAACTTTTCTTGCAAAATTGCAATTGTTTTGTTGCTTGTGTGACACGTAGCGCCGTCTTGCTAAAAATAAACGTTGTCCACATCAATATCTTTCAATTCCGGCTATAAAAAATCATTAATCATAGCTCGGTAGCGCCATCCATTCACCGTAACAGTTGCACCAGCCTCATTTTTGAAAAAGTAAGGTCCAATCACACCGCCAGCCCAAAAACCGTACCAAACAGTGACACGTTGAAAATACAAAGACTTTTCAACAATCATTCTTCAATTTTCTGAGCCCCAAATGCGACAATTCATCATTTTGTTGCATTTGAAGGGCCCATTCAGCAAAGATACGACGTTTATGGTGATCGACCGGCTTGAGTTCTTGTGTTTACTAAACTTTAAAAGTTTTAAGACTTAAGTCAAAATACGGTGTAATGTCGTTTGTGGAATGTCTAATTTCGAATCGACAAACCTAGGTTTTCTTCAACACTACAGGCTACATCAGCAATATTCTCATGTGTTCTTGAGCATTGCACACGGTTTCGATTTTTTACATCACTATTGCCTGCCGAGAAGGTGCTTTACGACGACCAAAAAGTGCATTAGTTTTGCAAACTGTGACTGAAAATTTTTCACAATTTTTGTAATGACTTTTAATAATTTCAATGCGTTGTTGAAGCGTGTATTGTTCCATTTTTAATATTGGCGTAGTTTTCACTTGTCCAATGTCAAGATAATTTTAAAAGCTTTAAAATTGACAGCTGCTTAAATAGGCTGCTATTCAAAATGAAACTTTTTATTGGATAACTCTATAGAACGACCAGTTTCATGAGCTATTTAATAAAAATACTGTTAAATATCTTTTTGAAACAAAATCTAGATACCAGAAACTTGCGTATTATCAGACATTACAAACAGACTGCGTATTTTAAAGTTTACCGTTAAACCTTTAGTTTATAGATACAAAGATATTAATGCAAAATACAGCGTACGTTGTTTAGAAGCACATACCCAATTGCTGCAATCGTTTGAAAATAGTCAAATCTAGGTTTTCAGTGTTATAGCAACAATATGTTTTTTTGCCTCTACACTCTAAAAAACAGTTTCTTTGCTTGTATTTTAGATTGAAAAGTGATGTTTTGCAGCCTAAAGCGGAAAAATCATATATGCAGTGCCTTAAAGCGCTAAAATCTATAACAGCCCAATAAAAAAATTAATTTAAAAAAATATTTATATTTAGTTTGTTTGATTTAAATTAAAAAAATTAAATTATATATTTTTTCAACTTATTTACAATAAAGGCAAAATATAATTGTTTGCGCCTTGGCTTTGCTCATGCTGTCAAACATCGGCGTGCTACAAACATTGCTTTCTTGCTTTTAATACAATTAAATAAAATGCTAATTATTATACATTGTATATATCTATCTAAGTTAATTGATAACAACTAATGACAAAAACGCTTAGAATTGAAATACAGTATCTGATACTGATATGTTTGCAAACAAACGGTAAGACAATTTAATTTATTATCATTTCACAATTCATGTAGGATCGATTTGCTGAAGTTCTACTTCTTTCATATACAAATGTCATTAATACAACTTAAAAAACTGTTTTTAATTACCTGATATGGCTGATATAACTCAAGTATTGCCAAAATTAGTTTCCAATCAATTAATGATTCTAAACAGTTATTATTTTGTACTGTACTGTATTTTTTTAAGCTCTTATCAAGTAATTGATTGCATTTATTGCAGCAATGTTAGAGATCAAAACACTTGTTATTGTAAGTTTTTTGAACTATTGGAGTACATTTAAAAAAATAAAATTGTTGTAAAATGTACACTGTAGGTGCCACTTACAAATGGTTTAATTAACATTGCGTTGACAAAACCAAATTCAGAACTGCATTGCAAAAACGTTTTCTGAAAATGGAAGTAGATAACTATGTGCAAACTTTCTCATTAGTTTAACGTTAGTTGTTTAAGAATCCTTGCTAAGCCTGATTTACAAATGTTGTAGAAACTAATAGGAAAGTTTTCTTGAGAGTGTTTAGATTTGACACTTTGACGGACTTCTCGTTTATTATAACGGGTGTTCTTGTTGATGTTGGTAGTACGGACAATTACTACACCGCTGTCTATAAGTAACTTGCTCTTATTGTTAAATTTTCAAATTACAAGTAGTAGAAGTTTTTTTATTTTTAGTGCCTATAGAGAGCGTGTAAATCAAAATTGAAACCGCAAACTTTGAAGAGGTCTTGCATGAATTTAAATTATTTATTCTTACAATTTGCTACAATGAGGCAACGTTTTGCTTTTGTTTTGCGGAATTTAAATGTCACGTACGTAACCATACAGTTCCGCGCCTGCAGGCTGTTGCTGGACTTATTTTAGTAGATTTCTCAGTCAACTTGTCGGTGGAGAGTTGATTCGTATATAAGTCTTATTTTTATTTAATGTTATGGCGACAAACTGCTTGCATGAGATAGTTCCTGCTTTATCACAAAAGTTATTTGCATTAATAATTAACTTAACCAATTTTGTGTTGATGCTGATTGATAGGTCTTTGAAGAATTACTTTAATATCAGCTCCATTGTTTTTTGTGTCTTGCGGGTTAAAGTCTTTAGATCTTATTCACATGTTAATGCTTTTCGCGTTGTTTCAAGATTGAGGATTGAGTTTTCTAGATCTTAAAATAATTTAGCAAAGCAGTCGGATATTAATTCGATAATGATTTTGATTTGTATTTCAATATGCATGTTTTTAATTGCCTTGGTTACATTTTTGACGGTTTTTGTGGTTCAGAATCCGTTCATTAAATTTGACGGACATCATTTTGATTGACTTATTTTATAAATTTGTAAATTTTGTTTTATGATGGGATATGGCAAATCTAAAAATAAAATATTGTTTAAATGTGACAAATCAAATAGTTTATAGTGTTTCAAAGGCCAAAAATAAACTTTAGCAACTCGCCGCTTTTAGCAGCACAAAAGATCAAATTAAATTAACTTAGGTTTTCAAAACTGTTTTTGTTTTTAATTATTGACCGTACACCATTTACCGTTCTATACCGTTATGCTTGCTGGAGGTGGTCTATACCAAAAACTATATTGGCGTGCAAGGTTTGAAAAGTTGTACTGTTTAGTCCTACGCTCGCATCTTCATCGCAATTATTTAAAATGTTATTAAATTCCAAAGTTTGGAACCAAACGCCACATTTTGAAATTGACACAATAGATTTTTGAGAAATTTTTACTGCAGGTAGAAAAACTAATTTCAAAATGTATAGCAGTTAAAAGTTCTAGGTAGTCAATTTTGTTTCAGAGATATAACTATCTTCCAGAAGGTAATGCAATTAAAAAATTAGTTTTGTTTCAATTTTTATAACTTATTAGTAGTCTTTTGAACAGTTTATAAGGGAATAAAACCTTTAAAAAAATTACAATTTTTTTTGTTTTTTTGTTGTTTTTTTGTTGTTTTTTAAATTTATTTAAATTTTTAATCTTTTGTCATTTTTAGTCTATACCCTGTCTATAAGCCGCAAAAGCTATAAAACCATGTTTTTGTTCTCAGTGAGCTGAAAAAAAAGAAGATTTTTTTAAATTTCTTTTAACTACAAAGTTGACGTATTTTGATGTAAATTAATTGGAAAATTGGGTCACTGACTATTTTTTTATGTAAAATTGCCCCAGAAATCTTTTTTTTAATAATATTTGGTGTATTGTTCTTCTGAGCGCAGCTAAACGTTTATTTGTAAGAGTTTATGTTGAAGAATAAGCCTACTTTTGCAGATTTTTTGAGTTTTGGACCTTTAAAACCCAAATACACAAAACAAATATATTTTTGTATTAATTTACATCAAAATAGGTCAACTTTGGTGGTTAAGAAATGAAATAAAAATGCTTCTTTTTGCTTAGCCTACTTAGAACAAAAACATGGTTTTATGGCTTTTGCGGCTTATAGATAGGGTATAGACTTGAAATGGCATCAGATTTGGATTTTACGGAAAATTTCTGATTGATTTCACTAGAAATTTTTTTTTTTCAGTAAAATTTGCGTTAAACAAAAAATGCAACTAAGCAAATTTCTCAATGCTCTTATCTTAGTGGGATATTTTATCTGGTGGCATCCGGTTCAACAAAACCACTTATTTTCTTTATTAAATATCTTTTAAAACAAGGTTTTGAGACCGAACTCACTGTTTGAGCAAAACAAATTAAAACTGTTTTTACAAACAAGACATAAGTTACTCTGTGCATATGCACTCATGCAATGTGTAGCATTGTGTTTTTATTAAAATATGTTATTATTAAAATCATCATATGAGTTGCAAGAGAAAACTCAAATTTAAACCAATTTGATCAACGTTAAATTTAAGAATGTATTTAAATTACAATGACGATTGCACGCGTTATATTATAAATATAAAAGATTTTTTAACACAAAATAGAAACAATAAAGAAAAATATGCAATACCGTCTATTAAAAAAAGAAAACACCTAAGATGCAATTAGTTTGAAGAATAATATTGCATTTACAATAAAACATCTTTGTAACTATTGTAAACAATAATAAAATGTTACTTTTTTTTAACAAATTAACTTAAATTCTTTTCTTGTTTTATCAAAGTTGAATATAAGTTTTTGAAAATCATTTTTAAATTAAAAATAATAGTTTATTTTATTTTTAAATTACGTGTAAGTTTAAAACTAAATCAAATTTAAAAATCAAGTTTAAGTGTTTTGTTTTATTAACTAATGTTATTAACTTCAACTTTATTTCAAAATCAACATGTGCACGTATAGTTTTGTTAAAAAAACTTTATTTGATGAAAAAAATATTTATATTAGATTAGAAATGGTTTTTTTATAAAAGCTCTTCAATTTATGTTCTATAAAAAACAGTACTATATTTTGCATTAGCAAAGAGAGAGATTTATTGACTGTAACATGTTGGTTTTTAGTTATTTGTAGTAATAAGAGTTATCCGAGATTGCATTTTTATAGATTATTTTAAATTGTTGACTTTTAAAACTATTTTCAATTATTAGATATTGAAAATAGTTTTAAAAGTAAGTAGAGCAATTAATCTTTCTATTACTTACTTTGACTACTTAGATACAATTCAATAATTTTAAATTTGTATTAGTGTAGTATACATATTTTTAGTAGTATGTAAAACATAATTGTTACATAATATATCTCTTGGCATGGCATACATATTCCCATAACGCATTATATAACTTAAATACCCTATCCTCATGTACGCATTCATGTTATATATGGACCACCCGTTTCGAGCTCTCCCAACCATTTACGACTTCTCCTCCAATATATTATGAAAATAATGCCCGACTTTCAATGTTTCATGCTTTACCATTATTAGCCCAGTGAATAAATTACACGCGTTTGACATTTGTATCGTATGTTAATGATATCAGCGCACACAGCATGGGATGTTAATCAAAACGTTAAATGGTGAAACCGGGATGACACCATCTTGCAGGAAAGATAAATTATGCGGGCCACAAACTATAGCAATGCAATTTACATAATAAACAGATTTGCTTCACTGTTTAATTAATAAATAATTAATAAATAGCCCGTAGGTATCTAATCTACTGGTCGGATTAAAGGAAATTGCGGTATGGACGAAGAAGAACCTATGAATTTATTAATTCGTGCGTTGGTGTTGTAATTTTAGGGTTTAGACATTGTTATAAATATTATTACATTATGTAAAATTTTATCAAAAAATATTTATTTATTTTTAATAGCAATAATGCTTAACTAACACGTCATTTAAAATAATTTAGTTGCTTGTATATTAACTAACCGTAAAGTATTTAGTAATTTCCACCCTTCATTTTCTCTGTCAACTATACATATTTTTATCCCCTTCTCGCAAGTAAACAGCTCGTTCGTTATACTTTGCTGACTTTGTAAATATAATCATTTCGACATTATAATTTAATGGATAAACCACATTTCATGACAATATTTCGGAACAAAACAAATACATTTATTACGGAATCCAAACAGAGTATAAGTGTACACCAATTCGAAACACCAAATTGACAAATAATATATTATTGTTTAGGCAAACAATCGTGTCGTTGAGCGATTATTAATTGAAATGGTAATGTTTTGAAAATAGTAGGTAATTGGTATTAGTGAAAGCAATTATTATTCTATTGGAATTCAATCTACTGCATTATTGGTGGATGTAATTGATCTTCTATGTAACATATACATTATGATGATGTTTATTATTGTGTTGCACATGCAATGGTTTGTATTATAAAAGAATGTTATGGTTCATTAATTAATGTAGTGTTTCTATTAATTGAATAAATTAATTACGCATACTTCAATCAAAGTTACTAATTGCACATTGTGCCATAATCTCATTTTTGTTATATAATCTATAATTTTTATTTAATTAAAATTATTTTATTATATTACATACAAAGATTTAAATCATTTATTTGGCAAAGGAAATTGAAAACATCAAAACTAAAATAGAAAACGTACGTGAAAGTAAAGAAAAATAGTTAAGTGAAATAGACCCAGATGGGCATTGGTAAAAAGTTATTACCACTATTCCCGAAGAAGCATTGGAAAAGAAGAATGGAAAGCTGGTTATGGAAACAATAATATGTAACTTAATGTAGGAATTACAATTACCATAAAATTCTCGTATATAATAACAACTATACATATGATATCATATTAGGAAGAAACGAAAGAAACGAATACCATTTAAAGAAGAACACAATAAAAAGTGAAACGAATTATGGTAAGTATCTAGTGTATATGGAAATATTAGTGCAAATTTTAGAAATAATGTAATTTCTGTAACTAATTATGATGACAATGATAAAAAGGAAACGTTCATTCATAAGTTGAAAGGATTTATTTAAAAAAATGTTGACTAAATGATTAAAACACATTATATTGATTTATTAATATTGGCATAAAAATATGTTATTACTATTTTAATAAATTTAATTTATATGCCAAAACTAATTTAGTATCTATTACAATGCGTGGTTGCCTGCTGGCATGTGGCACGTCATTATTAAAACATGTTTATAACTTACTTCTGAAAACAATAATATTAGGTAGTTATACAGAAACCTATTACTCTAATATTTTGTGCATGCAAATCATATTGACGTGCAATTTATTACAACAGCACGCTGGAGTTTAAAAGAATGAAAAAAAAATAAGTCAATGTAAAATATTAAAAGATAGGTAAATAAAACATATTTACTATGTACTATACCACAAATATATTTAAAAACCGTAACATGTATCAACCTTCTACAAAGCCATCATCAGATGAAGTAAACTTGTTTGTTAGTAAGTTTGTTGTATTTATCTTAAAATAAACTATCACCTAGTAACGGCCACCACCATTTAATTTTTGAAATATTAAAAAAATGTAAATAACTACCAAAGCTGTAAATCTACTGTATACACATAAATTAAATTCACATAGTGTAAAATTTATTTTATTTCTAGATTAACTGAAATAAGTCCATTAGATTTAAAAAAGAAAGCTCTAAGTTTGTAGGCGTGGCGTTTGTCAGCAATTAAGTAATTTCGAACGCGGTTGATATTCGAGCTCAGAGAAAGATGTTTGTCAATTCGTGATATTGCCCAACAAATTGGCAGAAGTGTCAGTACAATATCTTGATGTTAATGTAGATAAACCGAGAAACAAAAAAAACGGTAAAGATTAAGACCTGAACGCCCTTGAAACACTATATAACGCAAAGGTTGAGCTTATTGACTCGTTGCTATCCGGGAGCGATTTTCAACAACAAAATCAATTAGAGATGTCTCAAGAAGCTTAACTAATTGAGAAATCACCGTTTGATCAGTTTACTGGAGAATCATTTGGTCTAAAGTCGTAACATTCTTTCTTTTATTTGTCTTTAACTCTTCAAAAAACTACAATGTGTCAATCATTGAAAACAAGTTATCTTTAGCAACAAACTAAAACTTTGTTTGTATGTCAATAGTGATCGTAAAATAGTAAAACCGAGAACAACAACAACAAAAATTGCTGTAAAACAACATACAGTTACAGTTAGTACATTAATACGGTTTTAAAACTAACATTAATTTTATATCTGAGAAGGTTAAATACCTCTATTTTTGAATACAGATTTGGTTACTAAAATGTTTTTGAAACTAGTTAGTTTTTATTTACTTCCATAGTTTTTTCGTTTTCTACTTATTAAACACGTATAGTGTACAATTGGTAGAATACTATGCCATTGTTAACCTCCCTCATTTACTTTAATTATAATTTGGATGCGGATTCAGAAAGCTTGTGAATTGGTTGAGTTTGTCAATTTGATTTTTAGCATGCCTAGGAAAGTTTCTAAGTGCTCCAGAAGACAACTCAATATTGAAATTATAAAAAAAAAATTTTGTTAAAATTTTAATAATTTTTTTATTGTAAATAATTTACATATCTGAAATTTAAACCCTTTCGATAAAAACTGAGCTACAGATTTTTGATGTTTTTTTACTTTTAGCGGCCAGTATAACAAATGACTTTACGATTATTTAAAATATATAAATGTTTGAAGCTTTCAATAATTAATCAACTTTGTCCTGGGCAATTCCATGTCAAGTGAACAGCCCATTTTACGCGACTCTCTCCGATTTAGCTCAAAATTTATACACATTATTGGGTACCCAAAATATGACTTTTTAATTTCAGACTTTTAAGTCACATAGTTTGCATTGTAGAACCAATTGAATTTTACGGCAATTTTTAAAGTTCAACTTTAATTTTTTTTTAATTTATTTTATCTTAATTGTATTTCAGCCTAAAAAAATTTTAGAACAGTCATAATCGATGGGAAATTTCTCAAGGAATCTTATGCAAGAGAGAGTTGACACCGATAAAGACTCCAAATTTTGGGCAAAGATAGCCAAAAGTTTAAGATGTTTAAATAAAATTTTCCAGCATTAGTGGTACTTTTTGCTCTAGAGCCTCTTGAAAGCACAAAACCATTTTTCAATTAAAATTTTTGCACATATTGATTAATATATACAGAGTGAATAAAGGTAACAAACTTTTAGAATGAGTAGGGGTTTATTTAAGACATTTTTTATTTATAAATTTATAGGTAACCATGTTCACCTTAGAAGCTGCACGTCAAAAACTTTTTTTCAAGTTGGCTATGTTTTATGTCTTAAATTGTTTATGATTTTAACGTATACAATAGTTAAATTTGTGTTACTTGATATTTAAATCATAAATCAGCATTGTCTTTAAGATTATAATAATAATAATAATAATAAATACATTTATTGCCCATAGTAATAATAATACTTTATTCACGGTATATACAAAAACCATTTACATCTACATCATTATATACATAAATAACGATGAATTACAAACAATATTACAATTACACAAAAATATATAAAAGAATATTGAAAAATAAAAGCATGGAAAAAAGTATACATAAATAAAAACAAAATATAAAATTATTCATCAACACATTTTAAATGACACTTAAAACTACATTTTGAAACACAAAATAAATCAATATTATTAGAGAAACTATTAGCAATTCTACACATTCTACCAATTGGATTATTAAATCCATAATTGGTAGAATGTATAGATTCTCTAAATAATGGAGACTGTCTGGTTCGGCGATTATTGTTGGGGTCTTGAAATGGAAGAGTTACAAGTAGCTCTTGGCAATCAATCTCAGACATCATTAGTCCACGTAAAAATGATAAATCGGCTCTTTTGCGCCAAATTTTCAGCGGCGGAAGATTATATTGCAATGCAATGAGGTTAAAATCGTAATTTTTGGATGAAATGCCTAATTTGTACGATAATAAACGAAAAAATTTGTTTTGAATACGTTCTATATTGCATATATGAACGCTGTAGTATGGACACCAAACTGACGGAGCGTACTCTAAATGAGAACGTACTAAAGCGCAATAAAGTAATTTGAGTGTGCTAGGAGATAGGTCAGTAGACATTCTGTAAACAAATCCTAACATTTTCATAGCACGGTTGCACATATAGTTTATATGCTCAACAAAAGTTAGTTTTGAATCAAAAATTACGCCCAAATCTTTTATTTGTGTAACATGCTCCAAAACATTATTATCGATAGTATAGTCAAACGATACTTTACTTAAAGTTCTGTTGAAGCTTATCGAAAAACATTTATTTGCGTTAAACAACAAGTTATTAATAAGACACCATGAATGAACAGAATCTAAATCATTTTGCAAACTAATGCAGTCCTCGATAGATGATATTCTTTTATAAATTTTAAGATCGTCAGCAAATAAAAGATAAGACGAAGAATTAATAGAATAAACAAGATCATTAATAAAAAGTATAAACAGAATTGGTCCACAATGAGATCCTTGAGGAACCCCAGAAGGAACAACAATTGGTTGAGATAAAAAATTATTAATTTTCACACACTGTGTACGATTTTCCAAAAAGCTCGACAACCACGCAACAACAGATTCATGAAAACCCAAAGCCCGAAGCTTAGCAATCAAAATACTATGATTAACGCGATCAAAAGCCTTAGAAAAATCTGTGTAAATAGAATCTACTTGAACTCTTGATTGAAAGGCATTCAAAAGCTCATTTTCGTAACAAAGAAGATTTGTAAGAGTAGAACGACCCTCGCGAAACCCATGTTGCTGTTCCACTAAAATGCTTTTGCACATCCATTGTATTTGACCAGTTACAATTTGATCAAACAACTTAGGAATAGCAGACTGGATGCATATACCTCTATAATTAGTAATATCCTCCTTAGCTCCAGATTTATGTAAAGGCATAATGTAGCTTTGTTTCCAAACTGAAGGAAACTTGGCTTCATTAAGAGAAGCCTCAAAAAGTAAGTGCAATGGCATAGAAATTGAATAAATACATTGTTTTATCAGCATAGATGGAACACCGTCCGGTCCAGTGCTAAAGTTACATTTAAGGTTCTCAATCCCTTTAAATACATCCAACAAACTAATTGAAAATGATCGATGTAATACGTTTTTCTTAAAGTCAAACAAAGGAGTTGGATGAGTTTGTGTATCGTAAACAGAGGAAAAAAATTCAGCAAAACTATTAACATAGTCATCTCCATTACTGCAAGTTTTTTGTTTATAATACATTGTGGCTGGAAAATCATTAGTTTTTCTAGAGTCGCTAACAAATTTCCAAAAATGTTTAGGGTTACTTGGAATGTTGTTTTCTGTTCGAGTAATATATTGCTTGTATAGACATGTACTGAGATTTTTACACGAAGTACGAATTGATTGAAACTCGTTATAATCAGACAATAGTCTTGAAGATTTATAACAGTTTTTTTGAGTCTAGTAAGTGAAATCAATTCTTTATTAAACCAAACCGGAAAATTGTTTTCTCGCCATTGTTTTTTGGGAACAAAACAGTCAATAGCAAAATGCAACACAGAGTAAAATAAATTAACGCAATTATCAACATCACAATTATAAAAAAGGGCGGACCAATCAACATTCAACAAAAAATTATTGATTGCGTTAAAGTCGGCATATTTAAAATCATTAAAAACATAATTACACATTAAAATATCACGGCTAGTATCACATTTTACATCAATCACATAAGCAATATGATGTTGGCTAAGTTTTAACAAAACATCCACAGCTTTAATCACAGAAATATCACAGATGTTAGAAAAACATAAATCTAAGAAAACACCACCATCATTAGGTATAGAAATACATTGAGCGCAGTTTAGAAATCCATAACAGTTGGAAACAAAATGAGCAGAATAAGTATCATTACAAATAACACTTATGCCTAACTCATCATTAACCCATACCGCTGCGGGTAGATTATAATCGCCTAGTGAAATTAGTTTACTGTCTGGATATTTGTCAGCAATAGATTCAACGGAATAACAATGATCTAAATATTTATCACATGCCGAGTTAGGTGGTAAGTAGACTGCACTGATAATATATGATACAAACTTAAACTTAACAATTACAAACAAATGTTCAACACTTAAAAATGTAGGTTGTAATAAAATACAATTAAAACAAGTTTTAGTAGCAATTAAGACAAAGTACAAATATATATCTTAACGATTACATAATTAGAAAAATATATAAAAAACAAATGTTCGTACAATGGGTTTAAGATTAGATTGAATGAAGTAACATTCATCTAATCTTCTTCTTGAACCTAGTTTATATTAGAATTTAAACATAAAAATTGATGTTAGTTTACAGCGGAGCACATTGTAATTTTAGACTTGCGACACGCATGTATACAGCCTGATTTCCAAATCGTCCAATACCTTCCAATAAAGTGTTTGCAAAAGGTTATCAGCGATTGCAAGATATAGGAACTTTTGCAGTCAACAAGGTAAATTGCGGAGTTCAAACTTTCAAGTCCAATCGGTTTTCCACCACGTATTAACTTTTCTCGTTAGTTCGTAAATAGCTGCCGCTTACAGCTTCAATTTCCACAGTACGTTCTCTTTACTGATAAAATATTTAACAGAAATGGCATTTGAGCTGACAAAAACTATATACTATTCGACAATCTAAATTCCAACACAAGTTTGGAATCAACATGTGGGCTGGCATTGTTGACGGTCAATTGATTGGGCCATACCTTCTTAAACTTCGTCTCACCAATCCCATTTACAAGATCTTTTTAGAAGAAGTCTTGCCAGAATTGTTAGAGGAAGTACCAATGGAGGTTCGCCAACAGATGTGGTTGCAACTTGAAGGTGCGCTGGCACATTTTTTGCTTGCTGTTCGAGACTACCTCAACAAACAGTTTTGAGATAGATGGATTGGGCAAAAGGGGTCAGTAACGTGGACGCCACAATCTCCAAACCTAACGCCCTTAGATTTCTTTTTGTGGTGTTACATGAAATATCTGGTGTACGAGACGCTATTCAAATCTGAAGAAAATTTGTTAGCGCGTATTTTGGCAGCTGCGCAAAAAACTCAAGAAATGCCTGGAAATTTTGAGAGGGCTTATGAAAATATGCCGCAAAGGTGCAATATTTGCATCAAAGTTGGTGGTAGACATATTGAGCAATTATTGTGACCAGTTTTGATATCTCATTAAAGTTTAAAAAAATGTTACCTTTAAAGTTTTTCTTTAATGGCACACAATCGGTATGAGCTACATTGAAACATGTTATTAAGTGAAAAAATGCGTTTCTTGAATTAAATGGCCTTTAATTTCAAATATCATTTTTTTTTTAATTTTGACTTTTATTCATGATTTTTAACAAAAATAACAAAATAAATATAAAAAAATCATTCTTTGATTTATGATATAAGTATGGTTAGAGATAGATCCAGGTATGCTGTTCAAAAAAGATGGACAATTTAATTGCCTATAATTTTTATTTTCTATTATTTCTTTTTTTAAATTTAGACTTTTAAAAGGTTTAAGATATTCGAATATTGTATAAAAAACATAAAAGTTTTTGACGTGCAGCTTCTAGAGTGAACATGGTTGCGTATAAGTTTATAAACAAAATGTGTCTTAAATAAACCCCCCTACCCACCCTGGAAGTTTGTTACCCCTATTTATTAACACTCTGTATATATTAATCAATATGTGCAAAAAATTGAATAAAAAATGGTTTTGTGCATTCAAAAGACTCTAGAGCAAAAACAACCACTAGTGTGGAAAAATTTTATTTAAGCTTCTGAAAGTACATATTTTTGGTTGTCTTTTCCCAAAATTTAAAGTCTTAATCAATGGCAACTTTTAAGAAATGAATTTTTGAAAAACGACGTTTAAGATATCAAAAATCTCACCTTTGCATTTGATTTGTCGTAAAATTTAATTGCCGTTACAATTGAGCTAAATCGGAGAAGGTCGCGTAAAATGAACTGCTGACTTGACGAAGAATTGCCATCCTATGGTTTTTTTTTTATTCTTAAGTCATAAATCACATAATTTTTTTAAAAATATATCTTTATAGTTATTTATTTCTACATTCCCCAAGTTTTTTTGGAATATTTAAAAAAGTTGAAAACTTATGACAAATTTAAATGGCATTACGTTTTTCTGAAAATTCTGCTCAACTTTGCTAATTTAACCAACTCTGTAACATTTAAAATAACAAGACATTGCTTGTTTAACAGATTGGCAGTTAACATCCATATATGGAAACATGTCACTATTTGCCACATGTAACTTTGTTAGTAACTCACAGTTTTTTAGAAATAAAATACTGTTGTTAAAAACTAAAAAGTTTTAATAAACTTTGAATGCTTTACAGGATGTTAGATAACTTTAGAAACTGTCTGTAATGATTATTGAAAAATTAAACATCTTTAAATGTCTCTTTTAAAAAATAATAAAAGCTACTGAACATCACCAAAAGAGACGTAACGCGTTTCTTTCAATTTTAAGAAGTCTAGAAGTCCTTCTGAAAAGTAGTAAAGAACAGGTTTATTAAACAATAATAACGTTTTGTAGATATAGACATAATTTTATTTTATAATTTTTTATTATTATTATTATTATTATGCTTTTTACGGCTATTTTACATCGCCACAGTAAGTCTACGACTTGTTTAAAGTGGTTTTAAAACGTAAATTTAATTACATTGACTATTTTGATAATCTTTTCGGTTGAAATAGTAAAAAAATTAAAAATTATATTTTTTTTGTGAGCTACAATGTGCAATTTTAAGACTTAACAATTTAACAAAAAAAATAAACAAATTTAAAAGTTTTTTCCCTATGATCATAACAAAATGTAAGAGTTCACTTAAAACATAATAAAGTGTTAACAACAATTTAAAAGCCAAGAAATCTGACAAAATTTTACCAGTAAAATAAAACTTCAGCAACTTAGTAAAGCTTTTGAACACATTTGACTAGTTTAAAAAGTATTACAAATCACTATTTTACAAAAAACTCTAAAAGACTTTTTTTCAATTTTATACAGAAATGACTAAAAATTATATAAAACTTTAAAACTTAAGACTATTAACATTGTTGCTAAACATCTAGACTTTTTGGAGTTGTACTTATACATTCCATTTTATGTATTTTTTCAAAGAGGCAAATTTGTACACCGCAAAACACCAGCGACAGCGGTAAGCACATATTCTAGAAACGCCAAGCCTAATACAATTAGCTCAAGCTTTCTGACAACGTGGCTTATGTTCCCTCAAATAAAAAAACTTAGTATAGTGCTACACAATTTCTTTAAAATGTTAGACTTTTCAAAAAGAAAAAAGTTAAACCAAATTATGTATGTGTTTATTTATCTGTCGATTGATTAGTCTATATTGTTGTATAGTTTAAAACACCGTAGTTCTTTACTATTTTGACTTTATTTGTAATATTAAGTATGCAATGTAGTGTTTAGTGTATTTTTATGTTCTTCAACTTATATATTATTTATGGTTTTAGATAAGGTTTATTTTTAGATATTACTATCAACGTCATTTACAACTTTGATGTGAAATTTATGATTTAAGTTTATTTCTAAGCTTTGGCACCAAGTACTTTACAATTTTAGTTTTATTTGTATTTTTTTTTTTTTAATTTATAAGTGTATTAGGTTTACTATTTATTTATTAAAAATCTTTAATGTGTTGTTTTCTCAAGTTATTTATCTCAGATTATTATTATATTATGCTTTAGCATAGGCAGATGTTAGTAGTTAACGCTTCACAAAAAAGTATTATTATTATTTAATAAAAAAATTGAGAAAAGAAAGTCAATTTTATTTATTAAAAAAAAAATTATTATTCACTAAGATTAACAAAATTATGGCTTAGTTCTAAAGCTTTACAGTAAAATATCATCTGTTAATTATTGTCATCTGTTACAACGAGATTTAGATTCAGTAAATGCTTGGTGTCATAATAATTATTTTTTTCTTAACGTTATCAAATGTTTTTCAATTAGTTTTAATAGAACACTGAATAAAATACTTTATGGTTATGATATTAATCATAAACCGTTGAAACAAGTTTCTCAAATAAAAGACTTGGGCGTAATCTTTGATTACAAACTTACATTTTTTGAGCACATTAACTATATGTGTAACCGGGCTATGAAAATGCTGGGTTTTGTTTACTCCAAGTACGCTCAAATTACTTTATTGTTCTTTGGTGTGCTCTCATTTAGAACATGCTCCGACAGTCTACAAAATTCATATTCAAAGTATTGAACGAATTCAAAATAAGTTTGCTAGATTATTATCTTATAAATCGAGGATTTTAGCGGCTGATTTTGATCGCAATTACATTACATCTTTGTACAATTTGCCACCATTAAAACTTTGTCGCAAAAGGGCTGATCTTTTGTTTTTGCGTGGACTAGTGATGTCTGAAGTAGACTGTCCTGGGCTTCTTGCATCTCTACCATTGAGTATTCCTATTAGCAATCGACGTACCAGGCAGATGCTATTGTTTAGAGAATTTACACATTCTACAAATTACGGGGGATTCACTTGTTAGGATGTGTAAACTGACAAATTGTTTGCCAAGTAATTTTAATTAGTTTTGTACCAAATCGCAGTTTAGGTCGGAATTAAATCGTATTGATTGAATTGTGTACCTAAATTGTATTTTAGATTAAACTTGTTTTTATGTATTTTTTGTATTTTTTGTATTTTATGTATATTATTTTAGTTTATGTAATATGTTTATTTATATATTATATTGTAGATATAAATGGTAAATTTACCGTAAATAAGGAACTATTATATGGTTTTCCCATAAGAAATCCCATTTTAATTATAAAAGAAACATTTATTCTTAAGTAATACATTTTTTTTTTTAATTTAATTTAAAAGTACAATCTCTACAATAATTAAAAAAAATAATATTCCACTTTAAGTTTGTCTGCAAAAGGTATTTTTTTTAGGAAGTTTTTCAAAACATTTTTGCAAAGTTAAATTTCAAGATTTGGGTAGCCAAACTATGTCCGAGTTTTGCAAAATAATGCGTCTAAGAAATTTCTCGTAAAGCACTGCAGTTCCACAGTTTGTGTGGCTTGTATCGGCATCTTGCTGGTAATAAAACTTTGCCAATATACCAACCTAAAAGTACAAATTTAAACTGACAATACATTACATTAGTAACTTGACCATTTTTCTCAAATTTGTGGTGATTCATACCGACCAAAACACTACAAAACCTGCAAACTGTCTATCCAAAAATTTTACCGTGTGTATAGTTTTTAATGACAAATGTTAAGGATTTAGTAAATAGATAAAAAATGCCGCAAAATTTAAATTGCATTTTTATAATATTAAAATGCTATTTATCCAAATAGCAGCAGTGTTGTAATTACCCAACAAAATAAGTTAATGTTTTAGAAATTTAGCACACTACAATGAGTTTGTAAGATACATGCTTAAACAAAATAGACTCTAACAAACAATCAACAGTAGCGCAAGCAGGTTGTAATGATAAACAATTCAATTCAATTTAAAACGCAATTAATACACATCATTTTCAAACTTTTGAATTTGTTAGAATAGATTGATCAAATTTAACTTTGATCGGATAATTTAATTATTTAATTAATTTTTAAATAACAAACATCTAGAAAAATCTAGTATTTGGCAAACACTGTAAATTTGTCTTTAAACATAGTAACAAATTATTTGTATACTCACATAGACTCGTATAACTCATGTGGACAGTACATAACACTATTATCTAAATGACAACTATATTTTTCATGTTGTTTAAGCCCCTGTGGCTGCTAATTTGTATGTGTAATGTATATGATAATAGTTACTGCATTCAAAATACATTTCTAGTACTTTACTATAAGACACAGTGGCGGACCTTGGACTTTTAGGCCCTACCGCAAAATATTGAAAAGGGCCCACTCAGAGACAATAAAAACAAATACAATGTTGTCGTTTATTTAACTTTTATTTTGTAAATTCTGGGGGATCCCAGGTTTCGAAATATACGTCAAAGGGGCTCCTATGCTTGTGTCCCCTTCAGCATTGCAGACTTTTGCTTACAGGTAGCTTTCCCCCTGATGAAACAATGTAACTTAAAACTAAGATAAAAGTTGTTTTAGTTTAGTTTTTGTGATCCAAATGTTTTGACAATAAAATGAAAAACCGGTATTGTTTGTAAAATTGAATCTATTATTTATAAATTTTTGTTTAAATGTTTAGAGTATTACTTTGTTGCAAATTTTAATAAAATTTGTATTAATACAATATAATCAAATAACAAACTACAAAAGTCGTTACAAATGTTATTTTAGTAACCTTTTAGCTAGTAATTACAGCCTTAAATATAGTCGCTAATAAGTTTGAAAAGGAATCAAAACTTTGGTAAAAACTTCTTTGTAAAAATTACAATTATTTATGAAGATCCTATTAAGGTACAACAAATCAATCAATCAAAATTTAATAATAATAATAATATATTTACGCATTAGCATTTACAAAAAAAAATACATAATTTTTTCCAAAAAAACATTACATTTATCATCTAACCAAAAACACACATATACACATTACATACATTACAACTAACATTTTTTAATGTTTGTCTTAAGTAACTCTTAAAAAACTCATACAATATGCCTACAAAATCAAGATAGTTTGACATTATTAACAAGTCGCAAAATTTGCGAAAGTGTAATAGAGTATAATTCTACGTCCATAATACTAATATTTTATCAGAATACATAAACTCATTTAATATTTTAAACACAAATTTCTTATCTGTGTTGTTTCTTTGTTTATCCAACGCATCTAATTCCAAATAAACGCCGGTATATTCAAGTGATATGCAAACACGTGTTTTACACAACAAATTTAAAAAAACTTACTTTAAACTAGTTCTAATCTGTCAATATAAGTTTTGTAAGACGAAGACCATATTACGCTATAGTACTCAAGGTGTGATTGTACAACGTTAGAAGAACCCAAACATTGCCAAAATCAACTCAAGCATTTTATATTGATTACAAAATCAACATGCAAATTAAAAGATAATTTTGACTTAAGCAATACTTCTAAGTTACAAATTAAATTTAATTTTTGTAAAAAAGATTGTTTAAAATATAATCATACTTTATAAAAATTTTGTTTTTTTTAAATGCCATAAATTAACATTTATTAAAATTTAGTTTCATTCTGTTTATGATACACCAATCATTTACCGCAAATAAATCTTTCTGCATAGCCAAACAATAATCAAGTGTATTAATTTTATAAAAAGATTTAACATCATCTGCAAATAAAAAATTAAAACGGTGTTATTGATAAAAATAAAAAGCAAAATAATTCCCAAGTAGGACGTTTAAGGTACCCCTAATATAGCTTGAACGACTGACATATAATTATTTAATTTAACTTAGTAAATCCGTTTACTTAAATACAAAATACCATTTAAACAATGAATTTATGACACTATATGCACTCAAATTGTTAATTAACTAAGTATGATTAACAGAATCAAGCAATTATGTTCAACTGCATCCTAAAACTGTATACAAAACTCATAAAAAAATAATAAACAACAGCGGAGAAACAACATGGTTTCAGGAAAAATAGATCCACCGTAGACGCAATCTTTATTTTTAAGCAGATATTTTAACTATCTAGTCATTGGAGTTCAATAAAGCCGTTTACCTCTGTTTTGTAGACATGTCAAAGATTTTTGATAAAGTCCGCCTAAACAACGTTATAACCATCCTGAGAGCATCAAAGGTGAACTACGGTATAATAAATAGCATCATCAACATGAACACAAACTGTAAAACATTATTAAAAGTTGGCAAAAGTCAAAGACAATAAAAGTAAACGATGGAGTAAGACAGGGCTATTCATTGAGCCCTATGTTGTTCAACCTCATAAGGAACGAAATAATAAAAGCACTACCAGACAACGGAGGCTACAAAATGGGAACCTACAAATTTAAAGTGATATGCTATGCAGATGATGCCGTCCTCATACCGGAATTCAAAAACAACCTACAGCGACTGCTTCATCCGTTCAACTAGAAAGCCAAAGAACTCAACATGTTCATAAATAAGAATAAAAGTAAGTGTCTGGTAATATCAAAATCTTTCACAAGGTGCAAACTGGTAGTATTATAAAACATGTAATCCAATTTAACTACCAGGGGGTAAGTATCTATAGCTGCGGGATCCTACGTGGAGACTTTCGACACTAAACCTTGAAAGCAACACGTATATTTGGGTGTATGCACGAGTTAATATGAAGAAATAAATACTTGAGACCGGAAGTGAAAGTCAAAATATACAAGGAAATTATCAAACCGGTAATAACCTTGCGACAGAGACAAGGCCCGACACAACAAAAACCATATAGGTGATGAGAACGGCAGAGATAATGATTCTAAAAACCATCAATGAGAAAACACTAGACCGTATATGAAATGACAACATCAGAAAAGTTAGCAAAATAACCAATAACGCAAAGCTAGTAAGGAGGAGAAGAAAATAATGGAACAGACATGTCAAACAAATAGCCAACTCCAGAATACCTAAAACGGCCAAAAACAACGAGCCGAAAAATAACAGAAATCCAGGAAAGCCCCCAAAAGATGAAGGAAATGTTAGTCGACAATATCACAGTGGAGGTTGAGTAATCAAACACAGTCTACAGCGTACGAACATTATCTGGTGGACAAAAAAAAAATAAAAATAAACAATTTACCTTTTTTTAAGGAAGGAAAGAAAAAATCCCAACTCCCGAACGCCTACCGATTAAAAAACCTTTTCCTATACTAACGTAGTAGCTAAGAAATCACCGTTAAGTATTTAAAATTTAACTCTTTTTTTATTTTTTTATTTACTTAACCGCGTATGTTCTTTATCAGACCTTTGTCTGCCTAGCTTTGGCTTGACTGTCTCTTTCTTCCTGATCTTTTTTCTTGATAATTTCTGTAGCCTGGTTTTCTATCATGTTTCATCTGTCTTTGCTTTTGAGCATATACTCCATCATATTTTTGGCTAGAAGAGCTAAGCTTCTAGTCGTCCTCTGCCATGTGCACTGCCACATATTGCATTAGAACATAATGTGTTTGAGTGTATCAACTTTGTCACAGTATAGGCATAGGTCACTTTCCACTATGTTTATCTTTTTTAAGTAGGCTAGAAAGCAGCCGTGCCATGTCAGGATCAGGGTATGGTGGTATTCAACTTCCTCGTGTTTTCTTGTAACCTATGGAATCACTTTTAGGATTAGCTTTTTGTCCATTTTCTTGTGTCACGTTCCACGTTCCACGTCCCATTTAACTTTTCACATCAACAGAGTTTTAACTCTGGTTACTATCTTCTGCGTATTCTGGTTTGTACCAGTATAAGAAGTATGGGCATGCTCCCTCCTACCACCTGCATGGTCCTGGTTGACCCCTCGGTCCAGTACGCTATTGTCATTTGTATTGCTAACTTTATGTGTACTTCTCTAACATGGAGTTAGCCACCGAGCTAATAACCTGACTCTTCCAATATTGAGCAGCAGTCGCGCAAATGCTGCTAGTCTGTTTGGTGTTCTTTGCAATGTAAAAAACAATTTACTTAAGTTTATGTAAATAGCATAAACCTCAGCTCTATTTTTTTAAAGATTTGATTATGTTATTAGTAAAAACAAATAGATTTGTTTATGTTGATTTTTTTGAGAAAAAAAACCATGTTGGTAAAAACATCAAAAAAGTTGGTAAAAACATCAAAAGTGTGATAAAGTGGGTATGAGATGGTTTGCTACAATTCAGCAAAAACAATGGCTAGATATCTGAGCCAGCAACTGTTTATTTTTAAATTTTACCAATGTTTCCAAGACACAATCTAAAGTAATTAATATATTTGATAAATTGGCATTATTCTTACCAGTAGTAACCGTTGCACTTTTAATACTCATTCAAAAGAATGCTTTTAAGTTATCACGACTTTCTATGAAATGACATGTCTCAGACTAGCAAGTAGACCTGACGTTTGTAAAAATAACATAGTTTAAAGCCTGCGGAGTTGTTTTCCATTTCCTATCAGCTTAATTTTTTAATAAAAATAAATCAAATGATTTTTGTTAAAGTAGAGAGAAAAGCAGCAACGTTTAGCGACTAGCCTTTTTTGGTACATATAAATTTATTACAAAATATACAATATCATAAAATATATCAATTGCAGCATTACATTATTAAATGATAAGAATAGACCAATCAATACGTGCTAAAAAAATATTAGTTTCTACGTAGTTACCACACTTATAATTATACATTAAGTAATTACCATTGTTAAGAAAATTACACTTTTTGATGATAAAGAATGAAATCGCAAAAAATGATAAAAGCGCATTTAGACACTATCGTATTATCATCATAAGATAAACATAGATCTAAAATAGTATTCATTAAAAACAATTAAATTAACAATAAAACATGTCTGGCATAGATAAAACGTAGAATGAAATTAAACCAGCTGAGTTTTTTTAGGTATTTAGTTGATATTGGGCAAATTAAAATCTTTGATAACCATTTCTCTGCTATCTAGAAATTTTAAGATGATATCTTCAAGCGCTTTAACATGACCAGCATATAAATTCATAAGAACCTAGAAGATAGAAAATCTTTTCTATCCGGTAGACAATGAATAGGTTATCAATAAATTTGCTATTAAATAAACATATACGAATACATTCTTAGACGCCAACTATCACCAAAATTTAAACAACGCTACAAAAAAGTAAATTTAAACAATTACCTAAAATTCTATAAAATATTGATAAATTGCATTAAAAAAGATTAAATCATGCAATCAAACTTGTGTTTGTGTCTTTTACTATTCCACTTATTATTATTGTTGAGCCACTAAACTACATATTGCTTTATCGTGCTGGTACCGCATCTTGTTACATAAGGCAAGAGAGACATTGTTATCCTACAAATTTTCTATCTGATTTTTAAGAAATTTTGCGCATAAACCATTATTTAAACGAGGTGGTATGGTTTGAATTGGCAGTAGTTGCCTATTAAAAACCCCACCCATGTGTTTTCTAAAAGTCTTTGTTGGTAAGCTCGTACCCTAACTGCGTACGGATTTCCTAATGACCAGATATGCTCCTTATGTATATTTTTTATGTCTACATTATTAAACTAAAAAAGTTAGGATTGTTGATGTCGTTCAAGAAGCCATTGAAAAATTGCAAGTCGTTGTGCTGCGTTCCCTGGTTGTAGGTGTTGCACTTTTTGATAATGATATGGGTGAAAAATTTTCATATTTATGGTTTTCTAGACACTGTTTTTAGATAGTTGTAAACGAGCAAAAAGTTGTCTAACGCTGGTTTAACAAGAACTGCGTCAACTATTTGTTCTTCTTCTTCCACGGTGTGATGTTGAGGTGGACCTTCAAAACGGCAATTTGCAATTCCAAATTTACGGAGCTTTTGAAATGCAACATCTAGCTAGGCAACTACCATGACAGAAATGATACTTGCGTATTCTCCGTTGTTGAAAAGCCTTTTTATCAAATTTTACTAACCAAACCACAAAACAATTTTGACAAGTACTTTGACAAAAACTTGCATCAACGCACACTTTAAAATAATGTTGTTTTGTATGTTTTTGTTTGATAAGCACTTTTAAAGATTAAAACCTTTTATAACAAAACTTTTGATGAAGACTTCATAACGCTCTGCTGAAGTATATTTATACTGCGTATGCAAAAAGAGTAATTTTCAAAAAGTGGCAAAATTACAGTCTTTGATCGATATCATAATAACCGTTTTTTTGTTTATAAATATGTAAAAAAATTAGCAACAGTACAAAAAAAATTGTTTGATAACAAAACAAACTAAAGCCATAATAACTGCAGACAAAACACTTTAAAACCAATTTAAAAAAATTGTTTAATTTGACGCATCTGTTGCTTTTTAAGTTATTGCAATTACATATACATATATACAGGGTGTCATGTAACATGACAGTCTGTTTCCAAAGCAATTTTATATAAAAAAAAGGTTTAATAAACATATGCCCTAAACTTAATTGTGACTGAGCCTAGGCCTTGTAGTCGTGGCTAAACTGAGTCATTTTCTTCTAATCTAGCAAATTGTAAATTCTTGTAGATTAATTATAGTAAAGTTTAGAAGATATGTTTATTGAACATTTTTGATATATTTGTTTTAGCAGCACACTAAGCTAAAGCCGTCATGTGACGGGATATTTTTTATATTGCATCACCTTACTATTTACTCAATAATAACTTATGTTAGCCACGATGTTATCATTTATAATAAAAAAATTGAGCAATTTTAGTTAACCAAAGTTTATTGCTACCATAGCTTTGCAGTTTCTAGAAAATACCACCGATAGTTGAATGTTTATAGGTACCTGAAACTAATACAAATCTTTAACAAATCTAAAAACACCGTTCCACAATTTTTGTTGTGTTACTTTTTTTAATTGTATCGCTAAATTAGTTGAAATTTAAAATAAATTAAAATTATTGTTTTTTTAGCGCTGAAGAAAGTAATTTGTATGGCTGAGTATATTATAAACTATTTTATTTTAGCAATTTAATTTTGTTTTATTATTATAGTTTACTTAGATTAATTAGAAGCAATATACCACATTTATAAAAGCATGCACTAGCAAGTAGTAAAGAAAAAACGTTATTTAGTATTTTACTGATAATAGTATTAAATAGTGTTAATTAAAAATGATTACTGATTTAAAAAAATGTAGTAGCTTCTTCAAAATGTATTTACTTGTATTGTATTGTTCACATGAATGGTTAGTTGTAATATTATATTAACTTATTAAATTGTTTATGTTAAATTTTTTGATGTAATTGTCAAAAATGCATATCGCATGATAACTCAGTATCACAGTAACCTTTTATAATGCCCAGTTGCAGAAGCATACATGCGATAATCGGAATGAATAACAAGGCAATGCATTTTGCATAAACATTGACCATGTGCATTGGTATGTATTTGAAAATGTCCAAAGGAGTCGGCTCGTTTGGCTAGCAGTCGCGGACTGTACCACACCTCATTCCTGCGCATTTCCCCATATAATTATAACCAGAATAAGATAGCTTCTGTCAGATACCAGATATTCTTGTTCGTTCGGAGATAATTTTATATTCCCAGAAGGAGACATGTTGACGGCAGGCAGTCTTTTTCGAAGTTTCGTATTACAAACAAAACGAACATCTCACGTCGGCCGTTTCGCTTTTTTATGGTGGGTCCCGTATTCGACTCGTGTGTGCATGTGTATATGGCGAAAGTTTAATTAAACGGGACTCTTGCGGCTGAATAATGCGCAAAACGCGATAGTCGATGTTTTATTTCTTCATAATTTTTGACTCCGGGGAAACACAGTACATGTCAAACAAGGCGTTATTACATACGACTATTCTATTTACATTCTGAAATAGAATTAAATCGTTTCCCAGTAATCTCTTGAGAAATCAACATTGAATTTTAGATGTTACCTATTATTATTTACTTCCAGACAAGGGCAACAATCCAATAATAAGAAATCGTATTTTAATATTTAAAGATATCAATAATAAAACGTCAAGAAATATTAACTTTCATTTTTACACGCAAGCTACAAATTATAACAATTATCAGTTTGAGATAAATATTATTTATATTTTTGAATCTCATATATAAGTGAAGAAAGTAAGATTATAATTTTACATAACTTAAATTCTATAGCATATAGGAACGATTTATTTTAATATATAAGAATTAATTATGGCTTGTTACTAATGTCTAAATTTATTTAGAATTACTGGAACGATATTTTGAACGGTAATAAAAATTAGGACATTATATTACACAATCAATCATTCATCAAAGTGAATATTAAAATAATCACATAATGCTCGTTGCGTACTATCAATCAAGAGCTTATAATTTTCCCAGCCTATAATTAATTACATAAGTATAGATCCTAGGGTACTTACTAAAAAAGAAAGAAGCGTAATAAATAAATGATCGCGGCGCGATGCGGCAACATTCATAATAAATGTGTTCATTACCAATAAGCACCCTATTACAACAAGACTTGAAGTTGGCTGTATAGTCGAGCTGAGTGTGTGCGAGCTGTGAGTGAAATGAGTTTATAATTACTAGTTATTAGTTACATGAACCATTTTGAAGACTGTTTTACATCGCTGGCAATTTATAGGCGTCCGTATCGTTAAGTGTATAAATATTTTTATGCCTTCGGGGAAATGTACCACACTCACGCACAATTTGCATTTGGAATAATGCCGCGGAATGTTAATGACGGCAAACATTTGCTACATTTGCTCCACTGATTAACTTGGAAATAACTTTGCCATGGATTTCTTATTTTGGGGATTACCTGCGCTTTCAATGTAACTGCGACATTACGAAGATTTAGATAATCGGTCGCTGTACAAAACTTTTCCAATTACCTACATCCCATACCACATTCTAATGCACCAGGCATACACGAAAGAAGGAAATGCGTTTCGGAATTCAACTTCGGGAACACGACTGCTGTGCTTAATATAAAAATAAAGTTTTTTTCATCACGAATGGAAAACATGTTATGATATAAAAATTGCCTGTTATTATGCTTATTTTCTTTTATTGCAACAATTATTTTACGATCCCATATAGGGTAAGAATTATACAGTTAGCTGCTCGATAATAAAGTATTTTCACCTGGAATATATTAACTTAATTATATTTTATATAAAAAAGTGTAATATAATTAGGAATATGTAAATTAAATATTAATGCTCACATTAAGTGAGTCTTCACTTGTCAAATTTAAGTTGTAGGATACTCCAGCTACACTGATATCACCTATTTTTAGTAGGCTGCTGCAAAAACAATATTTTATTATTAACAATTCTTTTATTTGATTTATGTGCGTTAATTTATGCAGTTTAATAAATCGTAGATAAGTTTCCAATTAATCAACGCGTATACGTGCTTAAATGCTTCATACAAAGTCAATCAGTTGTAAATACTCTTTGCAAGTTGAAAAACACGTGCGAGACTTTGAAACTTACTGGAGGCGTACGTATAGAGACAATCGGCAACAAAATATTTCCGAAAGAAGCTTATTAAGAATTTTGCATTATAAACTTCAAGTCGTGCACAAGCTAAAAGATGATCAAAAAACAGTTTGTGTGGCTTTTTGCAGGAGGTTTTTTTGTATTGAAAAATGATGAAAAATAAACTTTTTATTGCTAAAATGAAATGAAATGAAGAAAATATTTACCATCCACTTCATAATCGTAAAGTCATTGTTTTGTGCGGTGTTTCAATATTTGGAATCAAAAAGCCAATCTTTTAAAAAAAAAAAAAAAATGATCACACGGTTACCATTAATTCTAAACGTTACATTCATAAGCTGTAAATACTTTAAGGCCAAAATTACGCAAACTTGGGCAAAATCATGTGTGGTTTTAACAAAACTGCCGCACATATAGCACGGCAAACTAAAATTGTGACGCAAAATATGTTTTTTGATCACATAGTATCAAGGTTTGGTGACATAACAAGGCCGTTCAATTTTTTCAATTTGACAGTTTCTAATTTTTTTTTTCTGTGAGGATATTTAAAGCAAATGGTCTATTAGAGGCGTCCTCAGATAATACAAAACACATTAAAAAAATGATAATATTGTACCAGAATTATTGAGAAAATTAATGACTAACTGTATCGCGGTTCAATTTAAATGAAGTAATTTTTAGAAACTAAAATTGCACATAATAATTTTGTTATTTATGTCAAATTTGATTTAATCCAATAATTTTGATCTTTACAGCAAGTCTTGAAAATAAGTAATACTGGCTGCCGGACTCTATATATCTGTTTTTAAGAACATAATATTGGTAAGTTGATTAGTTTTCTGTTAACCCTAAATAAAGTAGTAGAACCTGCAATCTTAGACATAATTTAAGAACGATGGTTGAAAACCTGTTGCCAAATTATCAACTTTAGCTTTAAATATGTTCTGGTATCAAGGTCTACTCTAGAAACTTCAGCGTTTTAGCTTTAACACAAGATTGATAGCAATAAGGTTGGCTCAAAAGCTGTTTTGGTTATAAGAAAGTTTTGTTAAGGTACTAAAGAGTAAAAACCTTAAAAAATATGCTAGACTGTTCATGCAAATTACTTAGATATAGTGTTAGCTAGAGGCTTAACTCTCAAATTTTTAAATTGCGCACCTATGATGCACAGATATATATAAAGGTTGTACAAGGAATTTCTAATTCTACTGTTTACACTGAAAAATTCTTATTGCTTCAACAAGTGCAGCAGTTTTTTTGGTATATTTCCAATGCAATTTGCTTTGTGTTATTGTGGTTTCAATAGTAGATCATTCTATTGATGCATTAAATCTTTGTTGTGATGATTTTTAAAGCAATTTTTTTAAAAATATTTATTTACTTGAAAAGTTGGCCGGCAATAAAAAGTGTAGTAAATGCAAAACATCCGAGCTCTAATCTGTAAAGAAGCAAAAACAAATGTTTCAGTATAAATTGCGTAAAGCTCAGTGGACAAGCACTTTCAAATTAAAAAAAAAAAAACTTAAAAATAGTAATTTTGATCTATTAAAGATAATACGCACGTCTACATTAGTGTAGAGACATTATCTTTGTTAAAAAAATTTAAATCAAAAACAGAATAGTTATGTTTGTCCTACTTTTAACTAGTGCTAGTGCTAGTTACAGCTTATTATTACAGCTGTAATTATTTTGACTATTCTGAATGTTAAATATAAATGTATTTGTTCTGCTTACACAAAACAGATACATTTATAATATACGTGAAATATAAGAGGCCAATTAAAAAAAAAATTATGTTGAAATTGAAAGTATAAAAAAAACATTGAGCATTTTATATTAGCCATTATTTAAATAAATATAATGTACTGACAGTTTATACAAGTGTAAAAAAACAAAAAACTATTAAGAAGAATTGAAAAAGAAAAACTGTTCCTAAATATATTTTTTTATAAAACATGTTTAACCAAAAAAGGAAAATCTAATAAAACAACTAATGTACTGAAAAATAAAGTTTTAACGAGATGAGTAGAAGAAGATTGAAAAAGATAGAGAATAAGATAAAAAAACTAATATTGATTTAAACAAGTAAAATTAAGTATTTTACGTTAGATTATAAAACATTTATACTAACATATAATGAATAAGCTGCTAATAAAATAGTTTACTGCAATTTTAATTGTATTGTTATCTGTGCTTATTGCTTGACTGAAAGCAATTTTGATTATTTGAATATTCTTATTGTAGTACTTTATGATTTTAATCTTATGGCGGCATCAACGCAAGCAAACAAATTATAAATTTTAAGTACTTATGGACTATCTCAACAAATATTAAATATTTGCACACAATAAATTTTATATAAAAATGATAAAGAGTGATGTATTGATAACATATTTACAAGCTGTAAAAATGTAGAAGCGTAATCATAAACCACAGATAGAGGAGCAAACTAACAAACCAAAAATTGTACTGTACTAATTTATCAAAAATAATTTTTTAACTCTTGTCTTAATTTTGATTCTATGTATGATATATTAAACCCAAAATCTTGATAAATTTTTCAATATGAAAAATATTGTTTATTTAAAATGTACTAAAAAATTGTTAGCCAAAAAATTTGTAAAACTAAACAAACCGACTAAAAATGTATAACGCAGTCATTAATTTTTTGTAAACTGAAAACAAAAATAAGATAAAAAAGTAGGTATAACAAAAAAGAGCTATAAACTAGTATTAATAAAAAATACGACAAAAAGTTTAAATTGCCGATGTCTGCATAAACTGAGCAAAGAATTTTGATATTTTTTTCCCAATTGTAGATTATATAATAATTAAGTAATATTTTTTTTAGTTTGATAAACTCTATGTGTTTGTTCATTTTTATAAACAGTACAACAGTAAATAAAATTTTATGTGATTTTATTAGAATTTTAAAGTCAATAGAAGCATGTGACACATATTAACACTACAGATAATATACTAGCTAAATTTAAAAGAAGTAAAAGTACATGTTCATGATCGTCGAAATAACATAACCATACGCATTTTGTTAGCATGACAAGTACAATTTCAGTAAATAGTTTTGATTTAAATAAAACTATTGCCAAATACGTTTTAACACGCATTTGCCACTTAAGAGTTTGAGCTAGAGTTAATTGATAAAAGGAATCTTATTAAAATTATAAAAATCTTTAGTTTCAATGCCACTGGTTTTGATTTCATTAATTTAAAAGTAATTTAACTTTATTGCTCGTTTATATTAGAAAAAGTAGAATCCAAAAATTAAGATTTTAGACTTAACGATGTGTCACGATAATAATAATTTTTCATTTTGTGTTTTTTGTAAACCAACCTATACAGATTCAATCATTTCGTTTGACTCTGTACACTCTAACAGTCACCATTTAATAGTTCATAGAGCCTTTAGCTTATCATTAACACCTAGTTTTTGGCATAAGGAGCTTAATAAAATTATATCAATAAGTCATAACAATGGATTTCCGATAAAACACAATTAAAAATATTATTAGCCGTAGACGTCAAATTAAATTTCATAAACGTCACAAACTATTTGAGTTTAATTGTATTTTCTTAATAATTTTTTTTTTTTTGAAATGTAATGGTACAGTAACATAAAGATGTGTGATATGCATCTAGTCCTTGGAGAGTGTTACGCCGAAATGTAAGCGACAAAAACTAAAAACTGGTATTGGATCAGCGACTCCAAGAACGTGGTACTTTTGCACCTCATAAAATAAACTGTGGGCGTCATGTAAATTTGGATCTTAAAGTAGAAAAACAAATTTTAACCTGAATATTTTACCATCGAACGGATAGGATTAGACGAATTGCACATTGACTTAACATTTCATGCAATGTAGTGCATTGTATTTAAAAAAAACAGCACTTTCATCCGTACCATTTACAAAAAATACAAGGTCTTTAAGAATTAAGGGATTTTATAGCCAGAAACATTTTTTGTGCTTGGCTTTCTGCAAAAATCGCAGAAGATGTTAGTTTTTGGAAAAGAGTGTTGATTACTGACAAGGCGACTTTTACGCAAGATGGTATATTTTATCAACTTAATATGCATATTTGGGCTCAAAAAAATCTGCATAGAATTATCGAAAAACATCAAAAATATGGATTTAGTTTAAATGTTTGGGTAGGAATTGTGAACAATTGTTTAATAGATCCGGTTTTTTTTCCTCCCGCGTTTAAATACTAAAAACTATTTCCTTTTTTTAAATGAAGATTTACCGACTTTATTAGAGGAGATACCTCTTGCTACAAGAAGGAACATGTGGTATTTACACGATGGTGCACCGCCACATTATGCGCGCGTTGTTAGAACTTGGCTTGACAATGAATTCTCCCCGAAGGTGGATTGGAAAAGGTGATGATGCATTTGGACACCTCGTTCTTCAGACTTAAATTCAATTGACTTTTATTTTTGGGGACATTTAAAACAAAAAGTTTACACTACCTCTATAAACACAATCAAAGAATTAGAAGAAAGAATAATAAAGTATTCTAATAAAATCAAAAATTTAGCTAAAGTGTTTCCAATGGTGCGATCTTCAATGCAAAAACAAATAAGAAAATGCATATATCAAAATGGCGGTCATTTTGAATAATTATAAAATAAACGTTTTTTGAGTTGATGAATACATAATAAATATATCGAAGATGTCGTCGAGTGTAGACGACAAAATAGTGTGCAAATTAAAACAATGTGGAATTTGTATAGAAAATACTGAAGCAGCTATAATATGTTTCACATGCGAAGATAAGTTTCATCTTTCGTGTGTATTAAAAAGAAATGAAACAACTGGTGAAAATAGCAATTACAAGTGGATATGTGATGTATGCATAGAAGAAATCCCAAAAAAACGAGAGTGTAACAAACACTTACCAAATAATTCCGAACGTACTGGAACAGAAGAAGCACCAACAGATAACAACACAATAGAACAAAAATTAAAAGTTCTTACTGATTTAGTTGAAAATATACAAAATAAATTAAACAACCTTAATATAAATACTCAAGAAACACATATAGAAAATAAAAACAAAATAAATACTCAAACAAAAAAAGCCGATACAAATGAAATTGACAAATTTCTAAAATCTAGTCTAGCAATAGACTCACAGATGGAGTTATCAGATCTAAATAACATAAATGCTAGTGGAAAACAGAAGAAAGAATTACCATCCAAAATGGATTATGCTGGCGCAGTAGAAAAAAAGAAAAACCAACAGAAAACAAATACACAAACATCAATTGAAACAGTTTATAAACAGCGCGGACCCACACATTCAAGTCAGAAGCATGAAGATAATAATCCTATGGAAAAACGGAAGAAAAATAAGCAACAAAGAATTAAAAATATAGGAAACTGTATTGAGGAAGGTTTTACAGGCGTAGATAGAAAAGTATGGCTTTACATATACAGGGTAAGCAGAAATGTGAATTCAAATATAATATTAAGTTATTTAAACAAAAAAAACATACCAAATTCAAACTTTGAAATAACAAAACTACAAGTGCAACCCAAAATAAATGTTTTAAAGTTGGGGCAAACTTTAATCTTAAAGACGAACTATACAAAGATACCTTTTGGCCAGCTGGAGTAGGATTCAAACGGTTTGATTTTGACATAGATAATAGATACAAACAATCAAACAGACATTTTTTTATGAATAATAAATCGCACATAGTGTCAAATACATCATTGTCGTCAAAATTAACAAATCAAAATAAAATATCTATTATAAATCAAAATATGCAGAGTATAAGTACAAGTAACTTAGCATTAGAAAAACTGATTGAAGAACATCCAGAGTGCAAATTCGTTGCTGTTACCGAACATTGGCAAGATAAACATCAGTTATTTAGCTACAAATTACCTAGATTCAAATTAACTTTGTATTATTGAAGACACAAGAACGCTCATGGAGGTGTAGCCATCTATTGTGAGGAGTCAATAAATGTTCAAAAGAGATGTGACATTGAAAATATATCTATTAAATATTTATTTGAATGCGCTGCAGTAGACTTTATATTAAATAAGAAAACCTACACTATTATATGTATCTATAGGCCTCCAGAGGGAGACTTAGATGTATTGCTAAATAAGCTTGAAATTTTGTTAGATTTGCTAACAAAAGAAAATCACACATATTTTATAGTTGGCGATTTTAACATAGATATACTTGTAAATAATACTCCAGTTAAATTATTTAAATCACTTCTTCAATCGTTTAACGCAAATTTAACAATATCAGAACCTACTAGAGTGACAAGATCGTGTCAAACACGCATAGATAACATTATAACAAATCTACATTTAACACACGAATATAAAGCAACTGTTATAAACCACCATATATCAGATCACTATGGCGTAAAAATATCTTTTCAGTTAATAGAAAAAAATCAAAAACATTACGGAAGAACTTTTAATTATACAAACACAGAAATATTTAAACAGAGCATATCTAAGACAAATTGGAATCCAATATATGATATTAAAGAAAGTAATGTAAATAAAATGGAATTGTTTTTTAAATCAATTTTTATTAGTATTTAATGAAAGTTTTCCTCGACATATTAAAATTACTATGAAATCAATCAATAAATTTCAAACGCTGGAAATTCAATCTATTAAAAATGAACTTGATCTTCTATTCTTATTGAAGCAATTTGAACCAGCAATAGATGCATCGTATAAGAAAACCAAAAAAATGTACAACGATGTACTAAAAAAAACTAAAAGGGAATATTACTGCAATAAAATTGAAACATCGGAAAACATACCTAGAACAACTTGGGAAGTAGTTAATACAATAACTAATACAAATCGTGCAAATAAAACACAGATATCAATTGAAAAAAACCCAGTTTACTTGTCAAACGAATTTAATAATTATTTTACAGAAGCTGCTACAAACTTACTTAAACATATACCAAAAAATGAACATAGTAATTATATTACACTAAATAAAAATACAATATTTTTACATGCTTTAAACGAAAATGAGCTCATAGAAATTGTTAACAGCATGAAAAATAAAAAAAGCACCGGATATGACGAAATACCAGTCTCAATAATCAAAAATATTATACACAAAATTACACTTCCTTCCTTCCTTGTGTCATATAATAAATGCATCCATGGAATATGGAATATTTCCAGAGCAGCTTAAGATATCGGACATTGTACCAATATACAAAAAAGAAAATTCTAACTCAATTGCAAATTACAGACCTATATCCCTATTAACTACATTTGCCAAAATATTCGAAGCAGTAGTTTGTAAACGAGTCCTAAATTTCTTTAAATCATGTCAACTGTTCAGTGAATCTCAACATGGATATCTAAAAAACAAATCAACAGAAACTGCAATATTTGATTTTATAACAGCTTTATTAACAGACATAGAATTGAAGAAAATACCATGTGGAATATTCTTGGATCTATCCAAAGCGTTTGACACCATCAGCCACAGCATACTACTGGAAAAACTAGACGAATATGGTATTAAAGGAAACGCATGGAAATGGTTCAAATCCTATTTGTCAAATCGTCTACACAGAACAAAAATTTACAACACTAGATCCGAATTCAAGGAAATGGAATTGGGAATTCCACAAGGAAGTTTGACGGGTCCGCTATTATTCATTATCTACATAAATGACATCAACCAGTCCACAAATAAACCGTTAATTAATTTTGCCGATGATACTAACATCATTATAAGTTCTAACTCAATTACCGAACTGGAAGATGAGATAAATACAACTCTTCCTGACGTCCAGACATGGTTAAATAAAAACCAGTTATTATTAAATCAAGAAAAGACTAATTATTTAGTTTTTAAAACAAAAGTGTCAAATGTAAATAACATCAAAGAATTAAACATAAACAATACTGCTGTAACTACATCTGCAACCACTAAATTTTTAGGATTGAATCTTAATGAACATCTAGATTGGTCCAACCAAATAGAAGAAACATGTAGTAAACTAAACAGAGTATGTTATAGCCTGCGTGTAGTTAAAAATCAAATTTCAGCCAACACCTTACGAACGCTCTATTATGCCAACTTTAATAGCATTCTAAGTTTTGGAATAATCTTCTGGGGAAGTTCGACACGCATACAAGATGTATTCGTAATTCAAAAAAGAGCTATTCAAATTATTTATTATATTCCCAATCGAACCTCTTGTAGGGGAAAATTTAAAGACAATAAAATTTTAACAGCATATGCAACTTATATTTTAAATTGTTTATTGTTTCTTTTTAAAGATAAAATAAAATACCAGAACAATAAAACAGAACACCGATACCATACTAGGTTTGTAAACTACACTATACCAAATCATAGGCTTACATTAACTGAAAAGGGTCCTTTATATATGTCCATAAAGTTATTCAATGCGTTACCACAAACCATTAAAGAAATAAATAATTTTAATTTGTATAAAAATAAAATAAAAACATTGTTACTTGAAATAGAACCATATAGTTTAGAAGAATTTTATTTACAAATATAAATGTAATTTTGTAATTAAGATATTTTATATGTATTTAGGTAATGTAAATTTGTTTGACACTATCACTCATTGCTCAATTTTATACACGTTATGTATGTATATTTTATGTCCATTTGTTGAAATAAAGCTGATATTATTATTATTATTATTAATATTTTTTATTTTCTTTTTATTCTTATTAACTTAATTCTAAAAAATAAGCAACAGCCTAATACTATTCTGAAGTCACTAATTTAATTTCAAAAACAATCTGCTGCATTTTTTAAACAATCCAAGGACTAGATGCATATTATTCATCTCGGTGTTACTGTAATTGTAATTTAAAAGTTCCAGAAGGTTAAACATCTAAAGAATTTTAAAAAACTATCTTTCTAAAGACTTTTTTTATTCAAACTTTAACAGTTTGTGTAAATATGAAAAAAACAAAAATTGTTACAAAATATTAAAAATTAAAACAGTTAATAAAAAAAAATCAAAATTTTTTGTAAACTTATATACCGGGTGTCTCAGACTACCCGTACCAGCCTTTTATTTCGACAACGCTTGGTCGAATGTGACTGGGACAAAAAAAATTATTACCAAAGTGAACCCAAGGAATCCACTAATGAATTTATTTTTTACCGAAATAATTCTGAAGTACCTAGAACCGGAAGTAACTTAAAAATTTCAAATGGCAACATAGGTCGAGTATGATATTAATTGATAGGTTTAAAAAAAAAAAACAACTTTTATTAAATTTTATATTTTGCATATTTACAAAAATAAACGAAAAAAAACTAAATTGAAAATTAGTTATCTATTCAACACTCAATTTCATCAAGTTGGCTTTGCTATTTTGTTATGTTAAAATAATTGACGTTTGTTAATATGGTATTAATTGAGAGGTCTTTTTAAAAGAAACAATTTTTATTAAAATGTTTTTTTAATATTTTGCATATTTACGATAATTAAAAAATACTAATCGTTTGAAAGTATTTCATTCAACAATTCAAATAAGAGTGTGAAAGTAAAAAATATGATAATTAAAACAACTGTTCAATTATTTATGGTATGTTCAAATTGCCTTCCTTCTTAATCAATGCATCTTTGTAGCTGATTTTGAACGTCGTTGACGGCCCGTAGTATCTCATCTTCACTAAGTGAACGGCAGACATTCCGTATCCTCTCCTTTATATTATCCCTTGTGATTAGAAGTTTTTTATAGACTAGATCTTTGATACGTCCCCAGAAGAAGAAGTCAAGAGGCGTTATGTCAGGAGAACGAGGTGGCCATGGAAATGGTCCTAGCCTTCCAATCCATTGACCAGGGAAAAGGCGATCAACGGTTTGACGAGAAACTCTTGCGAAATGAGCTGGACAACCATTTTGTTGCAAATACATTGTTAAACGTGTCGCATATGGAACGTCGTCTAGAAGGTTAATTAGATTATTTTCTAAAAAATCAGCGTATTTAGCTTCGTTTAATGAACCATCAAAAAAATGCGGACCAATTATTTGGTTTCTTAAAATACCACACCAAACATTAAGGGTCCACACGTGTTGATTATCAACTTCTCTTAACCAATGAGGATTTTCATTACTCCAGTAGTGAGCATTATGTAAATTAACAACTTCGTTGCTTTTGAATGTCGACTCATCTGCCCATAAAATTTTCTGATGGAAATTATAATTTTTAAAAGACAACCATTCACAAAAATTCAACCTATCTTGAAAATCCCGCTCTTCAAGTTTTTGGTGTAGAGAGATATGGTATGGATGGAATTTGTTTGTTTTTAAAACTCTCCAAGCAGTGGAGCGACTTATTCCAGCATCGATTTCTATTCTTCTAGTCGAGATGTTCGGGTCTAGAGCAGTTACTGCAAGAATATCTGGTGCTTTTTCATCTTGTACACGTTTTCTGATACTTTGACCTGTGTTGTGACTGGGCTGTAGCTTACCAGTTGTCTTAACTCGTTCTGCAAGGCGCAAAAAAACATTTTTTGATTGATTGGCTCGTTGAGGGTATCGCTCAGCATAAATTCGCTCAGCAGTACGTTAGTTTTGGCCGCATTCACCTAATATCATCAACATATCAAAACATTCGAGGTTTGTAAAAACCATGTTGACACATTCAATACTTTGACAATTAAAATTTATTTTACTTCAACTATTCACAAACGTCAATTATACAAAAAAGCAAAGCCAACTTGAAGAAATTGAGTGTTGAATGGATAACTAATTTTCAATTTAGTTTTTTTTGTTTATTTTTGTAAATATGCAAAATATTAAAAAAACATTTTAATAAAAGTTGTTTCTTTTAAAAAAACCTATCAATTAATACCATACTCGACCTATGTTGCTATTTGAAATTTTAATGTTACTTCCGGTTCCGGGTACTTCCGGATTATTCCGGTAAAAAATAAATTCATCAGTGGATTCCTTGGGTTCACTTTGGTAATAAATTTTTTAGAATTTCAAATTTTTGTAAAAATCATTCTTAAATTTTTTTAGAAAATATATTAGTTAACTTTTTGTAGCTTATCTTAATAAACACAATTATAAAAACCCAGTTTAGAATTTTTGCTATTATTTGATTGTCCAATTGAAACTATCAGAACTTGCAATAAGCATATTTAATAATCTGTTCAAAGTTTTTTACTGTAAATGTTAAACTGCTACTAACAAAATTAGAATTTTACGTAACAAAAATTAATCAAGACTACAGACTGTGTTTAACTATACTTTTGGTACTAATTCTACACTAAATTCTGAGGTTCATCAAGTATCTATCTTAGAACAGTTGTTGTTCATTATATTTATTAATGATATTCTACTTCACTTACCTTACCACACAATTTTATACTAAGATGAAACAATCTAATAGAAATGTAGATGCTTTAAGAACAACACAAAAAAACAAGCATTTTGTTTGCGGCAAACATGTTGAATATTTAATGTTTGCACTTAAAAAAAAATGATTTGGTTAGTTGCATATTTAATGTCTGCACTTAAAAAAATGATTTGGTTAGTTTTAGAATTAGTTTGACTACGTCAAAAAAAAAATGATTTGGTTAGTTTTAAAATTAGTTAGTTTTTTTAAGTGCAAACATTAAATATGCAACAACATGTTAAATTATTGGGCATCAATTTAGATTTAAATCTTTATTGGGACAAATAAACAAAACTTTTTATGTTGAGTAAAATGCAGTTTTAGTTGTATATAATTCATTGTTTCACTTAACTATAATGACCTATAGCATGCAAGCCTGCAATAACACAACAGCACACATAAGTTATGTTATGCAAAAAAAGAAAAAAACAATACCTGTATCTAAACGCCAAATTTTTAATGCAGAGAAAGATTTAAACAAATTAAAATTCTTTCATTTTTTGCATATGAGTAGTTCTTAATATGCATAAAATTAAACAAAATTACAAAAGTCACAATTATAACTACTAAACTAGCCACAAAAGTGATCTGCTAAAATCATTTTAAAACTTAGTAAATCGCTTGATGGTGAAGAATAAATTTGAATAACTAATTTACTTATAATAATCATTTTAAAACATTCAATTTTTATTTCTATAAAATTGTAAAAAATCCATGTAAATTATCTTGTTTTACAATACTAAAAAGTCACCTCTAGATGAAATATCTAATTCGCATAACCTGGATCATTCGACAAATAGTCCGTTGTCTCATTCCATCGAATCGCACAGCATGGGGTCGTTTCCAAATATTTAACTAACAAATATGAAGACATTTTTTAATTATATCCAGATTAAACCCAGCATGTAATATATAACATGAAAACTTTAAAACAAAAAAGGAATACATTTAAATAATTTAATTAAATTTAAAACATAAAAATAAGTAAGTTGAAACAAGATGATTACATTAATTTATTTATTTTTAAAATATTTTAACCTATTATTAATTTATATACTATGTGGTTTTTTATATTTTCTTTATAATTTTTAAGTTTTCTATATTTTTTATATTCTTTTATATTTTTATGTTTGTATAACTTATTTTAATTATGTTTTTGTTCTTTGTTAAGAGCATACCGACCGCTCCCTTGATTTGTAGTATTTTAACAAAAACGGCAACTTTGGCTTCATCGTTGCTTCTACAAATAATTTGATAATCGATTAAATTTTTTACTAGTACATTTAGAAAAGATTAAACTATGATATGTTGAAGTCTTTTAGTCAAATAGTAGTAGGAAACAGCCGAAAAAACCCATCAAATATAGAAATAAATGCGTTTTTCTGTATTTTTGAATGCATTTTGTTGCTATTTGCAAATATAATTTCACAAAAAAGGCAATTTTTAAAGCTACTATTTTTTCAATTATTTTTTAATATTTGCTACAGATGTAAATTGGTCTATAGCTGTTGGGAAATATTCCTTGACTTACGGAATTTATTAACGCAGCTAATGGACCTAAATATTCAGCGGATGATTTTAAGATGCTGGCAGTTATGTCATCAGGACCTGCAAAATACTTTGTTTTTAATGAATGTATTGCATTGTATACTTCAATACCTGTTACAGGTTCAAAATAAAATGTTTTTTTGTTTCCTGGTATTCTAATACTGTTCATACTCAGTTCTGACTGTATTATTTTATTTGCTATCTTATTAAAGTATACGTTAAAATAATTCCAATTTTCAATTTTAGTTTATTGTTCTTTATGCTGCTGTAATTTGTAGATTTATTAATTATTGACCAAGCTGCTTTAGTTATATTCAAAGATTTTTTTAATATTGCACTATTATGCAACTGTTTTGAATTTTCTAAGATTTTTTTATATACAGCGTTATATTTTTTATAGTACTGATGTTACCACTTAATGACAGCTTATATAAATCTTTAAGATTTTGTGACGATTTTAATATGCCTGCAGTTATCTAAGGTTGTCTTAATTTGCTATTACTATTATTGTTTTTTTTTAATTTTTGGAAATGAAATATCAAAATGGTAATATGGCGTATTGTAAAACTGAATAAAATTTATATTAGCATTTTTGTGACTTATTATTTTGTTTCAATTTTTGTTTTTTTATTTTTTCGCTAAATGTTGCATTGTTATCAGCATTCTGAAGCAGTCGGTTTCCTTTTTTTTTGGACTCAGTTATAATAAGTCGCTGAGCATGATGGTCCGACAATCCATTTATTACCACCTTATTTTCGAGTAACGCAAATATTGTCAATGCAGTTTTTTAATCTTGTCGGAGTGTTAATCTTTGGAACCATACCAAATGTGTTTAACAAGTCAATTAATTGTTTAACTTCTTTTTTGGTTTCTAAAAAATTGGTATAGACATGGAACATATTCCCAGAGAAAATAATCGAATGAAGTCAAATCGCACGACCGGTCCATTTTGTAAAATTAATCGTTTGTAAACTGTTTCTTTCAGTAAATTAATTGTATCGCGCGCTGTGTGATATGTGACGCCGTCCTGCTGAAACCGCATGTCTGCAACATAAATGATGTCTAATTAAGGCACGAAAAAGTTGGTAATCATGTATCTGTACCTATCACCGTTAACTGTAACGTTCCGACTATTACCATTTTTGAAGACATATGAATCAATGATTTTACCGGCCTATAAAACGCATCAAACAGTATTTTTTTCTGGATGTAATGGTGTTTTGACAATGGCTTATGCCATTGCTCTAAATGCGACATAATCATTTAACTAAAAGTGTGCTTTATTACTAAACTAAATTTTTAAATAAAATTGTGCATCAATAGTAATGTTTTCTTTGGCCCATTTACCAAATGTACGGCGCAAACGATGATTAAGTGGCTTTAATTCCTGTACAAGTTGAATCTGGTAAGCTGGTAAACCAAGATTTTTTTGCAAAGTTTTTTATAAAGTGAATAAACACAGGTTTAGTTGTTGAGCACGATGACAAATTGACACATTTTGATCATCATTAACACTGCGCTGCACACTATCAATTGCTTCTTGTGTGCGCACTGTACGACGTCGTACTGGATGCTTATTATCGTTTTTATTAAACGTATTGCAAAAACAATGCACAGTTTCTTGAATTAATTGTTCTAATAGACGGTTATGAGCACCATACAATGCACGTAATGCCCGATTAATTTCTCAACTGAACCATGTTTTTCAAAATAAATTTGAACAATTTGCAAACATTGATCCGGTGTGAGCTTATTCATTATAAATTTCGAAACCAAACTAACCTCAAAACAACTGAAAACTGTCAAATCGGCTGTCACAGATAAGAGTGTTGTCAACCTAAAGTTTGCAGCCTCTAAAAAAAAACACCCTTTAGCACTTAAGTCTTAATTGCTATCCAACCAATCCACCAGTGAAAAAATATTGATATACTCCACTCTTATTCATAGTTTTTCAGATGATAGCACCTCCTTCATATTACATATTTTCCAAAAACCAAATTACGTATAATTCTTTTGCCAAAAGCATCTAACCCTATTAACTATAAAGATTTTAGACTAGTTAACTTTTTGTCAGTATTTTTAAAAGTACAAAAATAGTAGAAAATCAAATACGCACACATTTAAATAGGTAACATATTTTACTACCAACTCAATCTGGATTTAGACCAGCTAGTTGTGCTACTGTTATGTCTAATATTACAGATATTACAGGTGATATCTTACGCTCTATTATTAAAGTAACCAACTTTGCAATAATTGACTATTTAAAAAGAAATGCAAAAAAATTGTTTATGAAGATATTTTGATCAAAAAGATTAAAATATCAAGCAATAAAAAATAACATTTTATTAAAATGAAACAGAAAATTATTACCAATAGTAGACTCACATTTAAATAAAATGTTATTTATGAATCGATTTTATTTAAACCAAAATCTGAAAACCATGTTATGTACAGCGTAGTCAAATTTTATATTTAGAATTTCTATAAGACATTCAGTAAGCCACTAACTGTCAGATCTGCATTGGTTAAATTTGGAACACACAAAATATATGCATTCTGCTGTTTATGTATCACAAAATTATAACAACACTTTTCCAAATTATCTTTTTAATAAAGTAGCATTTTGTAGTCAAAATAGTTTTTTGTAATTTTTCAATTTTTTTTATTTATAACATCAACAAACGAGTAAATTGAGTAACATAAATTTAAAAATATGACGGGTAATGAAGTCATCACCAAGTAATCAACATTTCAGTGATATTGCAAAAGAAACACGCCTCATATCAATAGCGTTCTGAACATCAGAAAAATTTTAGTTAAAACTGACTTTAATTCTGACCCTTTAATTATAAACACTTGTGTTTCTTAAAATTCTGCGCTTTCTTAAACAGTGTTTTTGATTTAGAATAATAAACTTAATATCAACAAATATGACAAAAAAAAAACTAAGTTAGCATCTGATGCATCTATAAACAAAGATCTTAAAACAATATCTTAAAAGAATTCTCATTTTTTTGCTATGTTATTTGACTCTTATCTCTATTTTTTAAACTTTAAAGCTGACTCTTTAAAACCTTTATGCAAATTGTTGATAATTATTTAAAAGCTATATTATCAATTATTGCGTATGTTTAGTTTAAACAAGTTTGTGTCAAAAGCCTCGGGAACACAAATTATAAACAAGACAACAATCTTTAATGAAAATCAAAACCATGGTTCACAAATAAAAAACTTTAGCAATAAAAAAGAAGCAACCACGAATAGCCCGCACAACCGTAAAAGTTACATAGCGATAAGAAACAAAACCATCAATCAAATTTGCGTAATTAAAAAGAAACATTGGGAGAAATTTAGCAGAAAGACTGAGAGTGATTTATATAGTATTCAAAAAAGGATTTAAAAGCTTGTAATAAGTTTCAGAAAAAAGGTCAATGGAACAGTGCAGATAAGCACCATCAAAACGCAAAAATTAGGTCATTTCACAACACAACTGTACTCACAACAAACAAACTATTAATACCTACAGATAATACCCAAATACTAAAACATATTATGACAGAGTATGTAGAAACAGCAATAAAAACTTTTAAAAACGGAAAACACCAGACCCAAATAACATTAGAAACAAACATTTAAAATATGGAGAACAACCACTATCAGAACAATTAGAAAACCTATTCAATAAGATCTTTTTGACCACGCAAGTACCCTAAGATTAGAAGCAGAGCACAAGCATCGCATTACATAAGAAAGGTAGACTAGACAATCCAAATAACTACCAATGCATTGCTTGACACCTCCATAAATATATTTACTAAACTCCTGTTAGACAATATCTATAAAAGTATACAAGAAAAACAAGGATTTTGAAAAAATCGCTCAACCACAGACTTTATCTATGTGGTTTGTCAAATTGCGGAAAAACCATTAAAATTCAAAAAACCTGCCTACCTCTGCTTTGATCTTAAAAAAAACATTTGACAGAAAATGTATATAACATTCAAATGTAATAAAGACAATTAAACAACTAAACACAGACAAAAAGACAAAACTAAGAAATACAAACGGCAAAAAAAACAGAATACAGCAGGACGACAGTTTCAACTGTAAATTATTTAACCTGCTAATGAACAACATTTTTGAAAGTCTGGATAGAGTAACCCACGGATACAAACTAGAAAGGACAGTTGTAAAAATTGTCTGCTACGCTGACGACGCCATCATCATTGCAGACGTCATAATCGTTCAGAAGACGGACTTCAACGTACGCTAAGCACATTCAAAGCAGCATGTAACATTTTCAATACAATAGTTGCCACCAACAAAACTAAAAGCTTAGTCATCGCAAAATCACCAAACAGTTGCAAAGTGGCAGTGGATTGTACCATCAAACAATTGTCTCAATTTGAATATTTGAGAATACAAATCAACGCATACGAAAATCTAAAAAAACAGCGTCATAAAGCAGTGTGCAGACCAATATAGAAGAACAAACACATATTTACTGAGAGTAAATCCAAAATATACAAGGTATGTGTCAGAACTGTAGAAATGAAAACTCTACGCACAATAGCAGGATACACTCTGATGGACGTAAGTGGATCGAACACATAACAAGAAAGAACAACATCCGTTTAGCAAAGGTAGTAAGAGATAGCAAAACATTTACAAAAGGAGCTCTTGGTACACCGCCAATGCTATAGACGGACAGCTTAACATTGGTCTCACAAAAACAGTGAAACCAGGAATGATGGATTGTCACCACAAACCGTAAGGCTTTTGTAAAAAAAAGAAAAATAATTAGATTATACCAATTTGCTAATACAATGCAAGTAACTTTGTTCTATTAAAATACTTTAAATATACTTGCAGTTTTTGTAATAGCGTTTTTCTTGTTAATATTACGAGTGTTATTTTGTATGATTCCTTTTGTATGCTGTTGGTTGATATTTTGACAGATGCAATTCTTCCGATTACTAAATAAAAACATTACAAGTTTGGTATATGTTTTACAAAAACGGTTTACAAACTTTTTATAAAAAAATATATAAAAAATGTACATCTTAAAAGTCACTGTCTTGTTATTGACGTAACTGCCCTATTTGCGTAAGACCTTAATAATGTGAATTAAGACATTGTGATTTTTTTGTGTTTATTAAATTCAATATCTATATCAATAATTCACAAACAGTTTTTGTTTTCAAAAACAGAGTTTATATTGATATTGATCAGAATATTCGTTAATCTGTCAAAAACTATGTCATAAAGCCAATTTTAGCAGCAGTAGTCAAGATAACTATTTTTGTCAAACATTATTTGCAATATTTAATTAGAACGTGCGTACTTTAAACACTTAATAAAAATGCACTATTTATAACAAAAAATAGTACTTTTGAGTGAACTATTATTAAAAAATATAAGAAAATAGTTTTAATTTAAAAAATATATGAAAAACCTTTCTAATACTCAAAATATTTATAGATAAACAATAAATTCAATTAAAACTTTACTAATAGAGTAATATTATTTCCTATATACAAATGGAGACTTGGATACATTATTAATTTTTTGGTTAGTAATAACTTTAAAATTGCTATAAATATTATTTATAATTATTGTGAAGACATAATTTATAAGGATGACCTCGTGTGAACTTAGAACGTTCAAGCTTCACAAACTTTCAAAATGAGCCACTTTAGCACTAATCAACCGTATAGTATGAAATTACACTGATTTTTTAAGCGGTTTGCTTATTTTTGTATAAAATTGCAACAATAATTTATTTTATTATGTTTACGTTTTATACTTCAGTAGTTAAGTAATAAACTAGATTCAATCAATCAATATTTTTACTAATTTTAATTAAATTAGATATGCATAGTTGACTTATTTAAAAAAAAAAAAAATTAACTACTTGTTAATAATTTCACATTTGAAACGTGAGAATGTTAATAGCAAAACATATATTTAGTTCTACTCCATGTTTAATTATGAATGACATTATACATATATATTTCTAATCCTATATAAAGTGAAACATAATGGCTAATTTCCAGTTTCTAAAGAGTTTAACATTTATTTACGCTCGGGTAGTATATAATGTATATATAAATGAGCGTAAAGGTTGTAAAAGTGAGTTGTATAAAAGCTGTTCCTTGGGAGTATACCATCACCATCTACCATCCACAATCCACCGAATGTTAATATAACCGGGTGATTGGGTTACCAGCATATAGCTGTATTCATAAACAATTTAATCTGCCAATTAACTACTCGATAACTGAAAGGAATGTATATTTATGAATATTGTTCTGGTCGATGGAAAGAAGAGGAGAAAAAAATCACCGGTTATAAATCTATCGGATGAACCCGAGCTATAATGATCTCACTAGCTGTGTGGGCTCAACATTTTTATATATTAATTTTATGGTTCTGTTTTGAAATTGTTCGATGTTTACTTGATTATATCGTCCCTTCTCTTTTACACTTATTGAAGAAGGAAGACGGAACATGCATTAACGCCCATACAGTAGCCATGCTGTAACTAATTCCTATACAATAAATAAAAATAATCATCAGTTTTAATTAATATTGAAGAAAATAATTGGCTACGTTCTGAGATAAATTAATGCAGTGCTCTTCTTTTTTTGGGTACATATATGTAGAGATAAAATATAAATATTATATTATAATAATGTTGTTTATTGCAGTTTCAATAATTTGTATAAACTTTTAAATGATGTTTTTATAATCTATAAACTCATCTCAACCTAGTTTTTAGCTTAACTAAGGTACCAGTATTATTTATAAATATATCAAAAACATAACATTATTCATGAATTAGTTCTGCATGAAAATTATAAATGGTTAATTCTCTACTAGAATCTTTATGTCAACAATTTATCAAACCAATATCCACTAATCACAATTGATGTTAATAAATTATAAAATCAATTCAGATAATTAGGAAATATCTATTACAAATAAAAATTAAAATTAAAGTTATCAAGACGATTTAAAAAACAATGCAGATCATTTTGCTCCCCAAAAAAATATGATTGGCGATATAAAACCTAAACTTTTATATACGCGTTCATAAAATAAAAATAACAATACAAAATTGTTACTTAAAACAAATTTAGATAAAAGTAAAATTATACCTAAATTTTATAGTTTTATTTTATATTGGCAACTTTGTATCTTTTGAATAATTTAAGTAACTGAGTTAATGTATACAAAGTAACTAAAAAGTGATAAGTAAATTAGTGAAAAAAAAAACACATCCATAATTCAGCCTTTTGTAGATATAATAAACGGAATCTAAGAATCATCAAAACTTAAAAAGTGATAAAACACAAGTATGAAGATAGCAAAAATGCTATGAATTTGAAAAGTCAAACCACACTTCCTAAAAGTAATACATTGAAGATTAGAGTTAAGCAGTCTGTGAACATTGACCTTAAATATTTGTAGCTTATAAGTCTTGAGAAATTCTGAATTTAAAAGTTTATTCCATGTGTCGGTAGTACGGTTAAAAAAACTGCTCTTAAAAGTGTTGGTCCTACACCTTTGAACTGTTTGTAAGTATTTGTTTTAAACAGTTTTTTATTATTAACACACTGTAAATAACTCTATCAAACGCCTTTAATAGATTAGTATATATAACATCATAAAAAGCATTCAGAATTTATTGTTCAAATATATTGAAAAGTTTTTACATGTTACAATTAATTTATATAGGATCCGTCAACTAGTATTGACAAATTTTGGAGCGTTGTAGTAGAAGTACTAAAAAGATAGGAAAAAAATTAAGTGGGTAACTTGTTTAAAATATAACGCAGTTTTAGTAACAATGGATTCGTGGTCGGTGCAGCAGCGTATTTTTTGTGTAACATCATTTGTCAGTACCGAATTCATAATTGAAGTTCAGAGGCAATTTTGTGCGACAATATAACGTTTCTCAGCAAATAACATCGAAAAAGTGCAACAAGCGGTACAGCAAAGTCCACAACAATCGGCAGTTTGCTAAGCAAAAGCATTGAACATTTTGAACACTGGCCTCAGGCAAATTTTACACAACCACTTTGGATTTCATCTCTTTAAAATTCAAATAGTGTACAAGATTAAACCACTGAATTTTGCAACACATAGTCAGTTTTGCGATCATTTTCTTGTTTTTCTTTGCGATAATACAAATGTTTTGTATATTTTAATTTTATCTAATAAAGCACATTTTTATTTATCAGGTTTTATTAACAAACAAAACATGCGGTACTGGTTGTCTCCCCGTGCAGTTCAAGCGCAATCCTTACTCTCCGAAAAGTCACAGTGTAGTGTACGCCACACTCTGCTTTCTTATTTTTTTTAACAAGACTGTATATATGACACTGTTTATTATTCTTTATATAATTATAAAACGACGTAGGTATGCGCCTTATCCATGCGCTGACAAATTTCTATGGTTACTGCACTTTGCAGGTTAGGTATTTTGTTTTAAATTTATTAATGTGCTACAGGTTATAAAATTAGTGAAAATACTAAAAAAGTGGAAACGGATCAAATTAAAAAATTGGTAGCAATTACTATATGTAGAGCTGCAGTAGCAAAATTAAAATAAAATAAGAAAACACAAAGAAAAATCTGGATGAAAGACTGGCATCAGAGAAAAAAAGATGGAAAAGAACTGCTAAATATTTTAAATAATAAACTTTTGACAGAAGATCCAACATCCTACCATATTTTTTTAAGGTTGGACATTGAAATTTTTGAATTTTTATTAAATTTAGTAAATCTTTCAATTTCAAAACAAAATACTCATCTACGTGAAAGTGTATCTGCAAGAAACAAGTAATATTTTTGATAACAAAATAAGCAGATTAAATATAATAAATGTATTTTTCTATTTTAGGCTGGAAGTTACATTAGGTTTTGTGGATACCAGTAAAACATATAGATTCTAGAAAAATACATGAGTCAACTATATCAAAGTTTGTACCGGAAGTCTGGAACGCAATATTTCAAACTTTGAAAGTGAGGTTTTTAAAAGTAAGTATTTTACACCAACATAGGAAATTTATTAATGTTTTTCTTTTTAGACCCCTACTACAAAAGAAGAATAGGAACAAATAGCAAAAGATTTGCTTATCGCAGATTTTTATATGTTAACGTAAGAGCGAAATGATATTCCACATCTATTAGAAGGTTGCAGTAATCTCGTGCCCTATGTAATTGTTGAGGATGATGAGTTTCTACTTACTGATCGTATTATGAAACCATATCCGCAACAAAATCTATCATATGAAAAAAGAATTTTTAATTATTGTTTATCTAATGCATGGCAAATTGTTGAAAATAACTTAACTAATCGTTTTTGAGTACTTTTGGAAATTATAACGTTGACCTGTCTTGTATTGTACAACTTGTTAACAAAGGATTTTGTTGCTAAACTTAATACAACAGAAAACGTAGAAACTTTGCATCAACCTGAACGATTACTAAACCGGCAAGGTGCTAACCGGCCATCTCTAAATATCTTAAGTATTAGAGATAGATTAAAAAAAATAATTTCAGAGTCCCATGGCAAGATGAAGCAATAATAAATTTTAAAATGTAATTTGTTAATTGTGTATATAATTGACTGTAACATTTACTAATATGACCATTTGATTATTTATTTGATATTAATTAAAATATTTTACTTTTATAATGGTTTTATTTAAAACTATGTTCATAAACTAGTTTTTTTGCTCAAGTTTACTGACTAAATATATAAAAGTAGAATAAGTATTTTAATTAATAATAAGTTTGTTCTACAAAGTTAAACAAAAAAATCTCATTCATTCACTATGATTATTAAATACACAGAAAACCCTTGGATTGTATTGATAATCGTTTTATTAAATTGTTTCTCATATTATGAATTAAATATTTTATTATATTATAATGTAAATAAATTACTTACCTTTAAACAAATTATTTCTTTTACCTACACCATTTATTTAAAAATTAAATAAAGCATGTTTTTTTTATATATATACTTTATTTTAACAGTCAATTTAATCTTGAAGCCATGATATATTAATCCGTCACTTCTAGGATCTTTTCTCTTGCCTCATGTCGGTGTTTATTTTTAACATTTTACTGCGGAGATATGTTAAAAAGGCATCCACTTCTTCCACAGCTGGGTTTGATGGTTTTGTGGAAATAGACATAAATTTCAAGCAGCTGAGGCTGTTTGAATTTTTTTTTTTTTTTTGACATTTTGCCAGCTCGTTTTATTTTCCTGGAGAGACCTCGAGCTTCAGAGGATGACGTTTGTTTGGCTTATAGCTCTGCTGCTAACTGACGTTGAATTTGCACTTATTAGATCATTGTTTAATTCAAAAATGTAGTCGCCACTATCTACACAAATCTACAAATATAAAATAGATATTATTTTGATAAATTTTTGTTTTAGACAATTATTTTACCTGTTTTACTGATTTCAATTCTTGATTTGGATTGAAATTGTCAACAATTTCCAGACTGTCGTAAGACTGTCTATTGGTACCCGATGATTATAATAAAAATTTCATCAGATCAAAGTACCAAACTGTTGGTTGATAAATCTAGAAAAAATTATAAATATTATTTAACAAACTTTTAAGAAGCTTTACGTTATAAAGCTGACTACGAGCGAATGTGTTTACAATATTTGCTTACTTTGTCAGTTCCTGCACCACATTTAATAGAATTGATATGTTTTCCATGTTCTTTGAGGAAGTTTGACTTTAATGCTCGGAACTTTGCTTTGATATCTGTTGTTGTTACACATCTTAAAACAGATAAAATACAAACAACAGATTCCAAAGCAGAGTTCCTTGTATGTTTGTTGCTGTATTGTTTACATTTTATGTTATTCAGACATGAAAGTTTTTGATATTCCTGGATTAGCACCTCGACTTGCTTCCGCAACTAAGATATTGCAAATGAATATATATTAAATTAAATATACACAAATATTCAATAACAAAACTTCAAACAGGTCTGTGTAAATAAACAAAACAGTTAGGTTAGATATGATATGTATGCTACTGCGCATCACGTTCGCTTTGATTATAGATGGGAAAATAGAACATGATCTAATTTTTCAAGATATAATTGTGACCTTGAAAATATGTGTGTTTTACACACGGAATTGGTTGATCTATAATTATATATATATAATTCAAGACATATTTATAGATAGTGTCATACGGGTTTTAAAGCGTTGTGGCAGATGTTTCCAAAAACATTGATTTTACAAAATGGCGATGTTAATTGTTAAATCTTCAGATTTAACTCCCTGTGATTTTTTCTTATAGGGATATTTGAAATTAAAAGTGTACGTCGACAAGCCCAATACATTAGAAAAAATTAGTCAAAATATTAAACGGCAATTAAGAGCCATTAGTCATTTTGCAATCGACTCCAAGAATGCGAAAGATTGAATAAAACGCATTTGCTAAACGTAGTCTTTAAACTTAAACACTAATAAAAACTGCATTATGTATGTCATTAATAAAGCTAGGATTTATATGCGTTATGATTTTTACCAATATTACATGCATATCAAATTTGAATGTATGTATATCTCGACGAACCATAAGAAAGTAAAGCAAATGACACCTTCTTATTTTGGCTTATTTTGCCTATTTTCGGATTTTATGCATATTTTAGTTTTTATGCATATTTAATGCATATTTTAAGAGTTTTTATTTAATTTTCTTAATTTTTATGCATATTTGATGCTTATTTTAAGTAATTTTGCCTATTTTGGCATTTTTGTGCATATTTTATGCTTATTTTAAGCAATTTCCGATTTCATAAAAATTTAAGAGTTAATAAAATATTTTTTTAAATCAATTATATGCAAACGTTTTAAAATAGTCATGGTCATGCATGACTCATGCGATTAATGCCCGACTTTTTTGACAGAAAAAGGTCATTTTTAATAAAAAATTTGGAAAAACATATTATAATTAATTCTTTTCAAAATGAATTATTTAATTACTATTATTGTCAAACTATTATTATTATCATTTATTGAATTTTACTTTTGTTTCTTTTGTTGTGTTTATTATTATTATATTAAAAGTTATTATGTGTAATGCGTTTTAAATAAAAAAATTAAAAAATATGCTTATTTTTATGCTTATTTTGCTGTTTTTTAATGCTTATTTATGCACTTATTTTGCAGTTTTTTACGCATAAAGTCCTAGCTCTAGTCATTAATATATCGTGTTTAATTATTGTGTTTTAATTACTAAGCTTACATTCCTACCTTAAAAATTGTCAATACCTGTAGGCTAACCTTGTACATAACTAAAAATTTACAAATTACACTACGTAATTAAAGTTTTTTTTTGCATTTGATTTTTTCTCATTTTAATACATTATTTTAACATGTTCTATTGTTTTATTGGTTTTTTTACACATTCTACACATTTTGCTTTTCTTATTCAGTAAATTTGCAAACTTTTTTTATCATTTCTACAACTAAATTTTGCTAGTACCTTATTTCTGTTTTTGTGTACTTTGAATTATCGAAGTATTTTGGGATATTATTTTCTATAATAATTGCAAATTTCTTATTGTACATCAATTTATTTACTCTTGTCTTTTTTTTAAATTTTAATATCTTTATTATTCTATCTATATTGTTGTTACTTTCCATATAACTCATTTTTCACTTAATCTAACACAATGTATGCTAGGGTTTTCCTATTTAATCCTAGTACTCATCTTCAGTGTTTTGCCTGTATAGCTTCTAATATATTACTCTCTTCTTTGCACCCCCAAATTTCATTATTTCCAAATTTTGTTGCAATTTTTTATGCTTTTTTTCGACCATATTATTTTTGTTGTTGTTTTTTTTTTGTATTTTTTATTGTATCATTTCTTAAATATACTTCTAATAGCTGGTGATCTGATTCCACTCTTTCTCCTACTTTCAATTTCTCTATTTACTACCACGTAGTCAATTACCAATTGGCCATTTGTTTTTACATATCTACAGCTCCCTCCATTCTCTCAATTAACGGGTGTGTTTTTAGGTACATATTCAAAGGCAGTTTGCGTGATAGTAGCATAAACGTAATAATATTTAAATTTAAAATATTAGCCCTTGCAACTAAAAAAAAATGTATATTCCCTTTGTTCATCTCCTGCCTTATTTTCATTACACATCTAACTTTTTTTTCATTATTTTTAACATTATTTTCTTTTCTTTATTGTATTGACTGTTTGTTGTCTGTTGGATTTTTTTTTTTGATATGGTGTTGTAGTATGTGTATTTTTTTCTCTTTTTTTATCATAATCCTGCATTGGAGTCTCCTATTATCAGTATTTTCCCGTCTGTCTCTTGTTATGTTTCTTCTAATGTTTTTTTTAATATTTTTGTTTTTTCTACTATACAATGTAACTTTTTTAAAGTTTTTTTTTTCAGCAAAAAATGTTGTTCTTATAACGCGTTTTTGTTTGTTTCCTCATAATTTGTATACTTTATTTTTCTACATATTCCCGTAGTTATTTCACCATTGGTCCTAGCGGTTTTTTACTGCAAATTGACAAATTTATCTTTACTTTTTTGTCAAATATACATAAACAATGATGTTTTACAATACAAAAGTAAAGAATACAAAAAATAACATACATAAAACCGCACATATTAAACATTAGTCAGCATGACTCAGCTGACTTCTAAACGTAGATTTAGAGACACAAAATACATTAATATCAGTTGGAAAATTATTTGCCAATCTACACATTCTACCGAGTGGATTGTTGAAACCATAATTAGTAGAATGAGTAGACTTACGGAATAAAGAAGAATGCTTGCTATGTCTATTATTAGGTGTTACATGGAATAGAAGAGTACCAAGTAGCTTCGGATAATCAATCTCAGACATAATTAAATTAAGCAAGAACGACAAATCAGCCCATTTGCGGCAAATCATCTGGCGGTAGGTTGTACAATGAAGCAATGTAGCAGTAATCATAATTTACAAATAATATGCCCGATTTATAAGACAATAAACGACAAAACTTCTTTTGAATTTGTTCAATACTACGGTTATGAGTTTCATAAACAGGACTCCAAACTGACGCAGCATACTCTAAATGCGAACGCACCAAAGCACAATATAAAAGTTTTAGTGTACTGGCTGATAAACCCGCAGACATTCTATATACAAATCTTAACATTTTTATGGCACGGTTGCACATGATGTTAATATGTTTAACAAATGTAAGTTTATGATCAAAAATAACGCCTAAATATTTTATTTGTGTGACTTTGTGTCAATTATATAGTTTAAAAATATTTTACTTAAAGTTCTATGAAAACTTATTGAAAAACATTTATCAGCTTAAAAGAATAATTTATTAATATAACACCAAGTATTTATAGAATCTAAATCCAGTTGTAAAAAATAACAGTCATTGAGAGATGATATTCTTCTATACATTTTTAAATCATCCGCAAATAAAAGAAATTACGATGAATTGATATACTGTGAGATATCATTAATAAAAAGCAAAAATAAAATTGGTCTACAATGAGATTCTTAAAGAACACCTGTTGAAACAAGAATGGGCTGTGACAAAATATTAATAATTTTTACACACAGCGTGCGATTTTTCAAAAAGCTAAATAACCAGGAAATCACATTTTGATGAAAACCCAGAGCACTGAGCTTCGCAATCAAAATATTCTAGCTCACACGATCAAACGCCTTGAAAAATTGGTGTAGATTGAGTCAACTTGTACTTTAGATTCAAATGCATTTAAAATATCATTTTCATAACAGAGTAAATTAGTAAGTGTAGATCGCCCTTCACAAAATCCATACTGTATTTCTATTAAGATACTTTTGCAAATCCATTGCAACTAACCAGTTACAATTTTATCGAACAATTTTGGTATTGCAGATTGAATGCAAATGCCTCTATAGTTAGTGATATCCTCTTTGGCTCCAGATTTAAACAAAGGCGTAATATAGCTTTGTTTCCATATTTGAGGAAATTTAGTTTCATTCAATGAAGCATTGAAAAGTAAGTGCAATGGCTTTGCAATAGAATAAATGCACTTTTATAACAGTAAAGATGGAATGCCGTCGGGTCCAACGCTTAAATTACATTTAAGATTTTCAATTCCCCTAAAAACATCACACAAACTAATAAAAAAATTTGAAAGTTTTACGTTATTATTAAAATTAAACAATGGAGTTGGATGGCTTTCGTTATCATAGAATGAAGAAAAAAAAATCTGCAAAACTTTTGACAAAGTTGTTCCCATTATGACAAATTTGATCCTTATAATACATTGAAGCTAGAAAACCATTAGTTTTTTTGTTCTCAATAACAAATTTCTAAAAATGTTTTGGATTACTTTCAGTTTGTAAAATATATTGCTCGTATTGATGTGCACTGAAATTTTTGCACGCAATACAAATAGATCTGAATTCAATATAGTCCGATAATAGTTTTGAAGATTTATAACGTTTGTGTACACTTTTCTTGAGTTTTGTAAGTGCTATCAGTTTTTTATTGAAATGAGCTATCTAATGAACTATCATTACAAATTACTCCTATACCTAAATCATCGTTAACCCAAGACAGATTGTAATCGCCCAATAAAACTAGTTTACTGCTTGGATTCTACGGAACAACAATGGTCAAGATATTTATCTCTAGTTGAATTAGGTGGTAAATAAACTGCACAAATTATTTAAGATACAAGATTAAACTTAACAACTACAAACAAATGTTCAACACTAATAAACGTGGGGTAAAGTAATACAGATTTGAGGTGAGTTTTGATAGCAATATCTAAAACACCACCTTCGCTTTGTTTGGTGCTTGTAAGGGCCGAGCAATCACATCTAAATAAATAATAGCTTTTTAGATTTAATTCTGTACTGTATGTACTTTTTTAATATATTTTTTTTACATTTAATCTAAACTAACCAATACTGACCGTATTTCTTTTCTTTTATCTTTTTCATCACAGCACAGACACAGCAATGTCATCTTTATCTCCCTCTCCCAGTCTGCTTATTGCAACGTTTTTTTTTTTTAATTTAGATAGTTTTTCTATTAAGTTTTTTTTTTTATTTTGTTTTTTTTTTTATTTTATTTATATAGAATTTTATCCAGTTTTTCTTTTTATTTTAATTGATTTTCTTTTTTTTTATTTTGAAATTTGTTCAAAATTAAAATTTAAACTACCGGTACTATTGTTCAAATATTTAAAAAAAAGAAATTGTAGATTTTTTGCAAAAAATTATGCTGTCTATCATTTAAAATTTTTACCGCGTTTATTTTATCATAGACAATATGTTAAAAAAGTTTTGGTATAGCGCTCTTAATAAAAATTGGTCTACAATTTTGTATATTATACTTATGGATGTTTTTTTAATTAACATCATAGTTTATATAATTTTGACCTTGGCTGGTGTCAAATAACGGAGAACATTTTCTTAATTTTTAGTAATATATGTATATGGTCATGTATGAGTCAAGTGTACGAAATGAAAATTTGTTTTTGCTCAAACCACTGACAATGCCTTCTTCTACTTGAATCTTGATTATGTGATTTTATTCAGTGAAAATTTTTAAAAAATTTAAAAAAAGTTTCTGAGTTTTTTTACATTTTTTTAACGTTTGTAACTTCTCAGGATTGCATTTTTTGGAAAAAATTATAAAAAACTTTTTTCTCAAAATTATTTAAAGAATAAGTTTTGATAGCCAATTTTTTTTTCCTTAAATTTTGAAAATTTTGTAGAATTTTAAAAGTTTTTCTTAAAAAAGATGACGAGTTTGTTTTTTTCTCAAATATGGATAAAAACGTGCTTTTATATGTGCAAAAGATACCCTAAAAATTTCAGGATGTGCCGTGTGCTACGCTCCGAGATATCTTACACTGTATCCACAGAAATACTTAAAAATAGTAAAAAAAGCTTAAATTTTAAATTTACATTTTTAGATCGTTTGTAACTTTTCATGATTGCGTTTTTAGGAAATAATTATAACTATTTTTTTTCTTCAAAATTGTCTAAAGAAGTTTTTACAGACAATTTTTTTTCTTTGAATTTTAAAAACTGTTGCTAATTTTAAGTACGCCACTTCTAAAAAACACTCTTTATATTTGATAAAACATAAATAAACTTTCATATAGAGAAAAATAACATGAGTTTAGTCTTTTTAGACTTTTAAAGATATAATTTACAAAAGTTGCAAATTTATTTTTGCATTGCTTAAGTATAGATGCTGGTATACCATCAATACCAGATCAAATTTTTTTTAAGTTAGTATATATTGTTTTTATTTTTTTCACAGTGATCTTACAAGAGTTTTTGTTAATAGTAGAGTTAAGTATAAGTGGCATTAGAAATTTTGTATTGAAGTATACTGAAAAAAAAATTTAAAAAAAAAATTAAACATTTCTTCTACTGTTAATGCAGTCACATTACAATAATTAAAATTTTTCGATTTGACATATCTCCAAAAATTCATACCAGATCATTGAAAAAGTTTTTTTATAACATAAACCATTTTTAACTTAAATTTATTTTGGTCGATAAAATTAAATAATCCTCAAACCATCCGATTTTTTATAGATTTCATGCAAAATTTTTGTAGGTATTATTATTTTTTTAAATTGTTTGGAAAAATAAATTGGATAAATAAAGTAAACTTGTGGTAAATTTAGAAACAAATAACTTAATACAAGTATACAGTGTATAATAAAATACCTGTGTACAGTCTTCAAACTTCCAATCTACAAAATGTAGGTAATTCTGCATTTCTACTAGGTTGGCTTTTTCAAAGTTATATTTATGTGCTCTAGAATAATTTAATACTTTAAATTTTATTTTAGATTTAATAGTTGTATGTAAAACCGCATATTATTGCAAGAAGTAAGTGATTGTCGGTAGTACTAAGAAGCATGCCCTTGTTAGTGAAAAACACCAAACCTAATAAATAGGCTTTATTATTTCTAATGGTATTATTAACTTTGTGCAAGTTTTACTTTGTTAAAAAAAGTACAAGGTAACTGCCATAAATTTCAAACCTAACCAATAATATTATTTCTCTTAACCTTTATACACTTACAGGTATTAAATTGTAGTAATTCTATTTTTACATAAAAATATTCTAAAGATTTGTTGTAAAAATGCTCTAAAACAGCAATTTTCACTTTTTTATTGTCAAGAAACTGTCTACTCCAAATGTTTTATTTTATTTTGAAAACAAAACGTAGTTGCTAGAGGTCAAGTCTAGACAGTAGAAGATGTGTAATTTTTTTAAAACTGCATTTTCTTATGGTTAGTTGAGCAACTTCAGCAGTGTGCACAGCTGCGTTGCTGTGGAACAACCTGAATTCTTTCATTGTTGTTTTCTTTGACGTTTTGTTGGAATATTTTTTCTTAATTATGTAATCAGGTAGCATAATAATTTAACTACTTTTTAACATTTGCGGTATGATGTAGATTTTTGCATTTTCTCTAAATATTTTCATAGATATAGTTCAAACAATATACAAGATATATTGATTTAAACAAATAATTGGTGGACCATGTAACGTTTAAAATTTGAACTACCGTTTATTTGGTTTTTCAAAAATATATTAACATTTATGAGTTAAACAAAATTGAGAAATAATGAAAACTTACTTCTAAAGTGGTGAGTTTTTTACTGAAACAGTAAAAAATTTACAAAATAAATTTTATAAAAAAGAAGTGTCTTTAACGCAATTTGTAGACTAATTTGTGAACAAAACAACACGTTTACGCCCTCGTCCAGTGCGCTCAGCCAAAAAAAAAAAAATGTTGTTGCTCAAAGTGTACGTGAACATGCATCAACATCAATTTGTCATCGTTCTTAGGAACTGAACATCTCTCGCACTTTTCTGAAAAGAATTTTGCATAAAAATTTTGGTTTGAAGGTTTACAAAGTTCAATTAGTCCAAGAAATTAAGCCTCATGACTATCCAATGCGTTTTCAGTTTGCCCAATAGGCTAATGATTGTTTGTCAAAAATGAGCATTTTTATAAGAAAATCGTGTTTTTTTATGAAACTTGATTTTATCTTAGAGACAAAATGTCAATAAGCAAAAAATTTGGAAAACAAAGAATTTACACCTGAATATTGAATAGCCTATGCATCCACAACAAGTAACCGTTTGGTGTGGTTTTTAGTCCGGCGGTATTATTGTACTAAAAAATTGTGTTAATCGGATGTGTTACTATCATTTGAATGATGTTGTGTTTTATTCTTAAATGAAAATGTCAAATCTTTTATAAAAAACTCATAATTTTAAAAAAATATTTTTTAGTTTTTTATTTATAGCCGATTTAAATTCCAAAAGTTAGATGACCCTCTCTTTATTTAATCGTAGTACAAAGATTGCTAAGAATTCTAACAAATATTCACTGACAGTTCAGGGTTAGAGTAAGTCCAGAAAATTTGATTAGTGTGTGATTTTACTCGTTGAAATTCATTTTTATGTAAATATCACACTTTGATATTAAAAAAAAACAGAAAATAAATGATGCAATAAATAAAATTTAAGAAAACTAAAAGCAAAAATTTATAAATAACAATTGTATACGCTTAGATTTGTGGACGACATCCATCTTTAACAGATAATGAAAAGACAGAAGAAACTAGAAAAAGTATTAAAATGTGATACATACAAGAAAAACCGCATAAGCATAATGTAACAAAAAAAAAATTAGAATTAGTTTAAATTAGCCCGCAACAAGAGAGAATGGCGTGCTATTTTTAACTAATCCATGTGATTAATGACTCTAGAAAAGATTTCGAATATAAATGACACGTGAAACATTAACAAATTTATGTTTTGCCAACTAAAAACATAAATTTTATAACTAAGAACAATACTATGGAAAATTATAGCGTAACATAACAAGCTAATGTTTGCTATATTTACATAAAAGGAGGAGTAATGAAATGTAATTGAAATTAATTAGATTTTTCAGAATGTATTTTACTAGTCAAATATGGTTTGTCGGGCGATGTTTAATGCTGAAAGTATGGAAATCAAAAGACTATGCATAAATTTCCACATTCCAATAAATATTTCAAGAGCAAACAAAAAAACCGTCACGCTATTAAAAATAAATAAAATTGTGTAACACTATCAGAAATTCCAGATAAAGGCTTGGCTAACAGATAACCTGCAAGTTAAACTATTTCAGATAAATGACTATAGCAAATTAATTGGTACGTTTACTATATGTATATTTTGATAAAAATATTTATTTAGTTTGTAAATTTAAAACATGTATAAATTTTAAATTTCTAAACACAAATAATATACGCTGTGTTTGTTATAATTAGATTTCTACAATCCTAAATTTATATTTTGTTCAAGATAAATATACTCACATGTGCTCAAAACATGATAAAATTAGATAATATAGGTAGCGTGGCCGAGCGGTCTAAGGCGCTGGTTTAAGGCACCAGTCTCCTCGGAGGCGTGGGTTCGAATCCCACCGCTGCCAATTTGTTTTATATTTTAACTAATTATACTAGGCAAATAAAATTGCATAAACGCAAAATAAATAGCAAGTTTGTTAAATATAGACTGCACATATGATGATATATGTGTTGTACATAAACATTTATCAGTAAAAGTCTGATAATTAAATGACGTAGTATTTTGATCATTAAAGCTATAATTTGCACAAGCTATGATGTAGGCACTGAGATAAGACTGCATTGGGTAATTTAAATAAAATAAAATAAATCAAAATATAAATCAAGTAACAGTAAAATGAAACATATACACTACAGCCAGACACGAATATTGTGGCCTCTATATAGACAACTTAGTATACACAAAAATTATGTTAAATGTAGTTAAACTAATGCCTTTGTCCGTTTTAGCACTTTTCATTTGCGCTTACATTTTAAACGTTCCATGGGCGACGTTGTTCTGGGATTGAAAGATGTTAAAACGGGCAAAGGCATAAGTTTAACAACATTCAACATAATTTTTGTGTATACTAAGTTGCCTATACAGAGGCCACAATATTCGTGTCTGGCTGTACTTGTGTAGTACAGATAGGTAAAAGTGCACATAATAATTTTATATATTATTTGCTATACTTGTACGTATTTCCGACTCGTCTCGTTAAACTGTTATATAGCAACTTAACAACTGGAAAGTTCTGAGATGTTTTAAAATTTAACAACTTTTGTTAATTTTTGCCGTACTTTGTGCACATACCATTTTTGCGATGTTTTGTAACATATTTTATAAAAAATTGCTAATAATAATTACTTCGGTCAAGTTCACACAAAGGTTAAATCTAAAATGCTAAAATATTGCTTAGCTATAGTCAAGTAATGTAAGTTTAACTTTAAAGTTGACATTTTGTACTTTGTACAAAAACTGTTGGTTATAACTGGATGTTGACGGTATTCAAAAAATATTATACCTGTATAGACTTGTGCATAATGTTTAATTTTTAATTGCTTTTTTAATAAGTCAAAGCTTTATTTACATGTGAGAATCACCAATAATAAATTAAAATTTCCTCAAAAATTATTTTCTTAGCATCAAAAAAACATGTTTGGTAAAATTTAAAAATTTTGATACCCCTCCTCTTTTTCTATAGTGGGCATTTTTTCATTTTTATTTTTTTCTCCGCACCTATTAAATGAAAAATTCTAAAGCAAATCATGGAAGTAGGGTTTTGGGTGGTCTTCAAACGCAATTTTTTTCAGCCCTTCAAACCCTGTATACAAACCTCTAAAAAAAATTTATATATGTTAAAATTTATTTTTGGTTATCTAAACCTTTGATTGCATGGAATTTTATTTTTTAACTTTATAAAACCTACACCCATGATTTTTTTGAGGTATTTGCAATTGGAGCGCCACTATTAAAAATTGTTTTTTTTCACTTTTTTGCCATTTATACTGTTTTTTTTTCTGCTTTTGTGACTCTGCAAAACATTTATAGCTTTTAAAATACTGAAATTCAAATATTACAAAAATTTATACATTGAGTAGGTTTCCTGGGTATAATATTTTCATCAATTTGCAATGATTTGACTGCTCAAAACACAATTTATCGTATTTTTTTACAATTTTAAGACTTTTTGCACTACAAAATCAAAACTCAAAAACGGTTAGTAATAGACACACTGGACAAACTCCATCATCTTCAGAAAGATGAAATCTATTAAATTAATCGGTTTATTTTTTTTTATTTAACTCTTCTTTTTAGAAAAAAAGTTAAAAACAAAGTTCCATGCAATCAAAAGTTTAGATAACCAAAAGTAAATTTAACCCTTCTGTAATTTTTTACTATTAGCTTTGATGTGATACGCTTCTTTATAGCTAGAATTGCTGTTTTGTTGTCTTAGCTTGAAAGATAATTGCATGTATCCCCAAGAGTAAAGTTTAAAAATGTTAAGATGTTTAGCTGTTAAAAGAAAGCTTTCTCTCCATAGCCCAAAAAGTATTTGAGCCATCGGTAAAGTTTGTCCTTATCCCTATTCTGTCTTGTTGTTTACGTGAGTATACACTGTAAGATTGTTTTAATACAAAATGGAATTGCATAATGTTTGCACTTCTAGCAAAGGTGTATTTTTACAACTAACGAAAGCAATAGTGCATGGCGGTCTTTTCCGTAACATAGTAGAGTTTGGTTGCATTCAAGCGCAGTGCAGCTAATGTTGCTGTTTCCTTGACATAAATGTTTAATCGTAGCAAAAACAGCATTGTTTCCGTGTCTGCAGTTACGTCGTTTGCGTGCCGCATGTTACACTTAGACATTCCATTTGTTGTAACTGATTTAATTGATTTTTGCAATAATAGGTTTTTTCTTCTTCTTTTTTTTTGTTATATATTAATGATTTATTGGATTTTAGTTTAAAAAGTTTAGTAATATAATATACTGATACGAGAGGCACTGCTAAAGTTTGCAGAATCAAATACTGCCTCTATTACCACCGTTTTGCGATTGTCATATTTGTAAAGTATGACGTTTTTCTCGTATAATTCAGTTGACAGTTTGATTTCAAACTACTCGGTTTCGTTTCAACAAAGTTTAACGTGAGTAATAATTTTTTGAATCGTGACTTTCAAGTGATAATTTTTTATAATTTTCGATACGGTTTAATACCGCAGCAATGTGTGGAAAAACTTAGATTGTTGTTTGGAGATAAAGCACCATCCAAAACTATGGTTTACAAATGGTTTGCAGAATTCAAGCGTGAAAAACTAAAGTTTGATGACGATTTTTGCAGTCGTTGGATCCTACACAATTTGAAAGAAGAACAAAAAACGTGTCAAGTGGTGCAAGAAAATGCTAAAAAAATTTGAAGAGGGTCGTTCAACATTGTGACAGGTGATAAATCTTAGATATATTCATATGAACCTAAAACTAAACAGCAATCGACTGTATGAGTGTTTCAAAATGAACCTGAACCCACAAAAGTGATGCTTTTAGGAAGCGTTTCAAAAAGAATGATTGCTTGAGTAAAAGCAAATTGTTTAACAACTCGTTTCTAATGCATTAGAAAATAATTCAGAAATTATTAATAATAATGCAAAAACTCCCAACTTACAAGTGGGGGGGTACAAGTGAGTTGGGAGTTTTTGATAAGATATCTCAAGATATACTTTTGGAAAAACAAAATGTAGAATATTATGGCTGCCAATCTGTGATTTATTTTGCAAAAAGTAGTGTTCTACAGTGGTATAATCTTGCACTACTCTTATTTCTAATATGATAATAAATTGTGCTAAAATTTAGATAAATAAATACTATAAACCTCAAATGATGTCACTAGTTTTATTTAGATTACATAAGTTCACAAAAATAATAATAATAAAAGACGACGGCGACAAATAAACAGAATCTGTACTTGTTAGTGAAAAAACGTCTAACACGTGTGTTATAATAAACTAATTACCAAACATTAAAACATAAATAAACATAACCGCTACTATCATTTATTAAGATTTTTTTAATTTGTTTAACAGTATTTTTTTACTCATATTTGAATATTTTAATCATTTTAACTTCAAATATTTTATTGATTCAAAATTTTATGTTATTTTAGACAAACATAATGCGGTGGTATATTCTGTTACATCTAATTTATATAAATAATTCATACAAACAAACAAAGTAACTGACTGCTTGCAAACTGTTTAGTTCTGACAAATAAACAGTGTTTTTGATTTTGAATTAATTTTTTTTTAAACAAACCTACAATGTGTCTTGCTAGTTGCTTAGTTCAATGATTTTCCATACTATAATTTTATTTTTTTGTTGTAGTTTTAGGTTAATGTTTGTTTACTTTGTTAGTACTGTTTGTTCTAGGTACATTCTATAGCAGACTTACACGACATTTCTGCTACCTCTTTTAACTCTAAAACAAATTATATTATAGTTATTTTTTTACATAAATTAAACATAAATTAATCATTGTTTATATTCTTTTTTCTTTTTTTTTTCTATATGTTTATATTTTGTAAACTCAAAAGTTTTATTTAATGAAAAAATGCTATAGTTTTGATTGAAAGACCCCACAAAAATATTGTTTATAATATGTTTAAGTAGTTTAAATTAAATGTGATATTGACATAAAAAATATTCGATAAAATTATAAGAATTGAAGTGTGAATACTATCATGTAAATCAGAAGGACACCTAAATTTATAATAGTATTGAAAACATGGAGAAGCTGTAATTGCTGCAGAGCAGATATTAATTTAGTGTAATACAGGGGGCACTGCTGTTTGCGAAATCAAGTACTGCCTGTATTGCCAGCGTTCTGCGATTGTTATATTTGTAAAACTTGACGTTTTTCACCTATAATTCAGTTGACAGTTTGAGTTCAAACTGCTCGGTATTGTTTCAACCAAATTTAACGACAGTGATAATTGTATGAAAAATTAAAATTTCAAATCGTGACTTCCGAGTGATGGTTTTTTATTATTATCAATATCAATACGGTTTAACACCGCAGCAATGTGTGAAACAATTTAGTTTGCTATTTGGGAATGAAGCACCATCCAACACTATGGTTTACAAATGGTTTGTAGAATTCAAGCGTGGAAGACCAACGTTTGATGACGAACTTTGCGAAGATCGTCCATGCACTTCTGTTGTTGCAAAAAATATTGATGCGTGAAATAATTTTGTCAGATCGGCATGTGACCTATAGTGAGATAGAGGCATCCTTAGGCATTGCATCAAAACAAATACATACGATTTTGCACAATCATTTGCATGTCAGGAAGCTTTGCAGTCGTTGGATCCCACACAATTTGAAAGAAGAACAAAAACAGGCACTTGTCAAGTGGTGCAAGAAAATGTTAAAGAAATTCGAAGAGGGTCGTTCAAATTTGGTGTATAACATTGTAACAAGTGACAAATCTTAGATATATTCATATGAGCCTAAAACTAAACAGCAATCGACTGTATGAGTGTTTCAAAATGAACCTAAACCCACAAAAGTAGTGTTTTTACGAAGCGTTTTGAAAAGATTGATTTCTTGTTTTTATGGAAAAAAAGGTCATGTTGCAACTTTTGCATTAGCGGATTAAAAAACAGTTAATGCTGACTGGTATACTTCAATATGTTTGCCTTAAAATATTGCTGAAATCAGAAAGAACAACATAAACCGGCAAATTATTGTTCATCATGGCAATGCAAGCGCTCACCTATTTTGACATATCAAAAATAAAATGCCTGAAGAGGCTGTTGAAGCATTTAAATCACTTGTTTTAAAGGTACCTCGCTCAGAGTGGCAAAATTGGATTGAAGATTGGTTTCATCAAATGCAAAAGTGTATAGATTTTAAAGGAGAATATTTTGAGAAGCAATATAGCGATTTACATAACGTAATTTTTGTTTTGTTTTACATTTTTGCAAACTTTGGCAGTGTCCCTTGTACTAGTATGCTGACATCAAAAAATGTAGTAGAACAGGTGTAAATTACTAGCAAACTAAGCAATGATCAGTTCGAGGAATGTATGTTAAGTAACTAATTTTATGTATACATAGTGTTTCCTAAATAGAAGCTTTTGATACTTGTCAAAATTGTTTTCTTTAGTTTGGTTAGTAAAATTTGATAAAAATGCTCAACAACAGAGATTACGCAGATATAATTTTTGTTTACGGATTCTGCAATGGCAATGATCTAGCTGCATGTCAAAAGTATCAATTAAATTTTTCTGGCAGAAAGCAACTTTCTCGTCGCGTATTTTCGATCGCAATTCAAAGGCTTTGTAAATTTGGAATTACAAATTGCTGTAGTGGAAATCCAGATCAACAGCACCCCGTGGCAGAAAATGCTGGTTTATACGCAGAATTTCTCAAAAATCAGATGGAAAATTTGCTGGATAATAATGTTTCTCTTGTCTTACGTAACAGGATGTGGTACTAGCACGATGGAGCACCGCTCCATGTTGAGCAATAGTTTAGTGGCTCAACAATAATTTTAATAATAACTAGATTAGTAAAAGAGGTCCAGTGAACTAGCATGCAAGATTTCCTGATCTAAATCTGTTGGACTTTTATGTGTGAGGACATATGAAACAATTGGATTATGCAAAACCAATAAACAGCGTGAAGCAGCTATAAGAGAGAATTTTGAATGCTGCATTGCACATTCAAAACACAACAGATTTAGAAACGGTTTATCATTCTCTTTTAGTGCTTTGTCAAGCTTGCATTAACGCTTATTAAAGTAATATTGTTTTGTTTGTTGTTATTATTGTTACAAATGTTTTTTTTTTTATTTTGCTACATAAAAAGTTTTTTTAAATAATGTGTATTTTTTGATTATCACAAAAACGAAGCAAGATTGACTAAAAAGTTATTTAGATTTCCTGTTTAAAAATTAAAAATGTAATTTTATTTTTTTGCTTTCAGTTAAAAAACACTCTGTATAATGACAAATGTAAAATTTTTTTGTAATTAATAACATAAATGTATCTAATGAATTAATAATTTATTCAAAATCAGTCAATCGAATCACAGCGGCCAAGGGTCAAGCATAGACAATTGTTTCGGTTCTACAAACCTCGTCAGTATGCCTTGTACGACCACGGCATCGCATGATAGCGAAGACAATTTTGAATAAATATTTCTGTGCTTATGAACACAATTGATATTATAAATAATCAAACGAAAGACTGGTTTGCCATCTAGTTGCAATTTTTAATACTAAAATGTCCGCATTAATCGGTATCATTTTTGCATTTATGCAATTGGCAGTCATTTCGCGGCTATAACGATTTTGAATCGCCAATAAATTATGAAATGAATTAATAATTTATTCAAAATCAGTCAATCGAATCACAGCGGCCAAGGGTCAAGCATAGACAATTGTTTCGGTTCTACAAACCTCGTCAGTATGCCTTGTACGACCACGGCATCGCATGATAGCGAAGACAATTTTGAATAAATATTTCTGTGCTTATGAACACAATTGATATTATAAATAATCAAACGAAAGACTGGTTTGCCATCTAGTTGCAATTTTTAATACTAAAATGTCCGCATTAATCAAACAATTGTCTATGCTTGACCCTTGGCCGCTGTGATTCGATTGACTGATTTTGAATAAATTATTAATTCATTTCATAATTTATTGGCGATTCAAAATCGTTATAGCCGCGAAATGACTGCCAATTGCATAAATGCAAAAATAATACCGATTAATGCGGACATTTTAGTATTAAAAATTGCAACTAGATGGCAAACCAGTCTTTCGTTTGATTATTTATAATATCAATTGTGTTCATAAGCACAGAAATATTTATTCAAAATTGTCTTCGCTATCATGCGATGCCGTGGTCGTACAAGGCATACTGACGAGGTTTGTAGAACCGAAACAATTGTCTATGCTTGACCCTTGGCCGCTGTGATTCGATTGACTGATTTTGAATAAATTATTAATTCATTTCATAATTTATTGGCGATTCAAAATCGTTATAGCCGCGAAATGACTGCCAATTGCATAAATGCAAAAATGATACCGATTAATGCGGACATTTTAGTATTAAAAATTGCAACTAGATGGCAAACCAGTCTTTCGTTTGATTATTTATAATATCAATTGTGTTCATAAGCACAGAAATATTTATTCAAAATTGTCTTCGCTATCATGCGATGCCGTGGTCGTACAAGGCATACTGACGAGGTTTGTAGAACCGAAACAATTGTCTATGCTTGACCCTTGGCCGCTGTGATTCGATTGACTGATTTTGAATAAATTATTAATTCATTTCATAATTTATTGGCGATTCAAAATCGTTATAGCCGCGAAATGACTGCCAATTGCATAAATGCAAAAATGATACCGATTAATGCGGACATTTTATTATTAAAAATTGCAACTAGATGGCAAACCAGTCTTTCGTTTGATTATTTATAAATGTATCTATCTATCTAACGTTTTTAGATTAGTGTAGTAGTTTTGCCAACAGCTTATTTTGCCAAAACAAGATATATCTTATGTATAGGCCTTTTATTTTATTTTGGTTGACAGCGTTAGTGAAGTATTTAAGAATTTTGGTAGATTGAATTTGCCAATTTTCTTTTTTAAGGTTAACCGTCTGCACCAATTTTCTATTATTTACTTATAATAAATTTGCATTACAATCTTTTACATTTTAGAGAGTAACTTTGTATCTCTAAGTATCAAATTGTTTGTATTTTTATGTATTGTGATTGCTCTAATCAAACGTATTTTATTGGTGACATTTTTGTACTTCTATTTACGTTTATTCTATAACCTTTTTATATAATACTTTATGTAACACATTTTTGAACAATATTGAATGTCGTTCTAATTTGATATACAGATCAGTTACAAAAGAAAAGTTAACCAAGTCAGATTTTTGGTTTATAAGATTAAGCATCAGAAAAAAAAAATTGTTTTTAACCTTTGAAACCTAACTATTTTATTTGGCAGAAAATAACTATTTTATAATCTGATACATTTCCTATAAGAATTACATGCATTAGACTGTTTGTTATTTTTGTGATCTTATAAAAAACATATTTGCTAAAACAAGACAGCTTTAGTAAATATGTTATCAATAACAGTATTTCTCTGTTCTTTGTAATTTTATTAATAGAAAATCTATTTATTAATTTAATGTAATTGTATTAACAAAATTAATTTCACGACACTACCTACTAGACAATTCATCTACAATTGACACAATAAGTTTAAACATTGTCAATTATGTAAATATAAAAGTCTAGAAAGACCTTGTGCATTAGAAGAAATAGTGTAATGTGTTTGTGATGTTTACCAACAAAGTCTACACTTGCAAGTTTAAAACTACAAATTCTGCAACCAACATTGTGAAAAAAAATATATAAACGTCTCCCTCCCCCCTCAATCTTACATCGTATGATTTTTCTTATGAGTATTTGTAAAAAGCTTGGTTTACGTCTGTATGCTTCCTAATAATTTAGGCGAGTTAATTGAAAGTGTTAATGCAGATATGTTACACCGGGTTTGGTATGATTAGACTACCTATCACCTTGTGTGCCGTGTGACACTAAAAACACATATTAAGCACCTGTAAATTTTCAAATTAAACTTTAAGAATCACTTTATAAAACAGTGTTATAATAACATTATTAATTTTGCATTAATAAAACATTTTTTAATATAACTCTGTATATGTACAAAATAAATTGTTTATCAAACTAGCAATGCCGCCAAAGTTGCTGTATTCGTTATACTACTGCAAATCAAGGTATCGGTTGGAATTATCTTCTCACCAAAAGTCCTATCAAAACTTGATTAAAATTAGGATCGTATGAAAAGTTTCTAGTATAGTGTTATTCTATTAATTAGTTTTAATTGTGTGCGGTTATTCTTATTAGTTATTATTGGTTTAAGTGCAAAAATTGCAAATATAATATTTGTCAAAAAAAAACATGAAAAGTTAATGAAGATTATTTATTAGTTCTTACCGAATTCTTTTTTACTAAAAGATTATTAATTCAATGCACACTTTAGGTGTTTGTATTTAAATAAAAATAAACATAAAATAAATTAATAATTTTCGAACTCAATCAAACTATATCTGCGGTCAAGAGTAAAGCTACAATAATCCCATATCAATAAACGTTTATATTATAAGTTTTAGAAATTTCAGTAATACCAGCAATTTTTACAATTTTAAATTGACATGATAAACAACATGATAAAATTCTCACAATATAAAAAAAAATACAAATAGGGTTTTATATACAACCCATTTTAAATTTTTTAATCAAACAAACTTTCAAAGATTATTGAGGACTATGAATATAATCACTACATAGTGGCATTATTTCCACCTCATTAATTTATACAAATTTAACAATCAAAATATTATTATAGCTCACACTGCCAATGCAGCGAAACAATGCTACCATTCCGCTAAGACTTTTCTACACATAAATTGAATTTTATCAATTATATATTTATTAACGTTTATATTTTTCGAATTACAAAAACGTCAAATAACTTTGTTTCTTTGCTTTCAGATCAAATATTTGTCATCCAATAAATTAATTGGCATCATTAACAAAACCAAAAAAATCGTAAACATATTTTCTTTGCTATAAGACATAAGTTAAAAACTTATTGATTTTTTTAAAAGAATCTAGAGCATTAAGGCACGTTTAGACAAGCTAAAAAAGAACATTCTAATTAGTAATTTAAGGATAATTTAATATTAGTCTGAATTTTTTCTTTTATTAAATCAGATTAATGTTATAGCTTACATATATCTAAATATTATTTAATTATACAAATCTATTTTTTACATATTTTGTACATACTATATGTTATTTCCTATTATGTTCAATGCTTTTTTTAGCAGCAAAATAACAATAAAATACGTTTCCAGGGATCAAAATACATATTGATTAAATTAAGACCAGCAATGCAATTATCGACAAACACATAAAAACAGTCGGTTACTTTAATGGTTTATAGTTTTATCTGATTTAATTATCGGTTAAGTAGCAAAGTAAAGGCGGTATGATCAAAACATTTTTTTTTTTTAAATGGTTGCCAGCTGCAGATCGGGGTCTTTAATTTCAACAATGATTGTAGTAACTATTAATTATAGTATTAATAGTTTTAATATTAATATAGCATAATAAACTATTTATTGGCAACGTCTTAAAATAAATGTATTATTAACTCCAGACAAACACATATTTTATTAAAATCTTAATAAAAGTTTTAATTGAAATGTTATCGTCGATGGCGCGGCAAACCTCTTTTGTCAGTGGTTTCAACCTTTTGCCTCCTTCAACCCACCAAATGTTTTGTAAAAACAACCCACCAATCTGAAACACATAATATACTGATAAGTCCATTATTAACATTGGTCTCCATAAGGTTAAATATTCGATTAGTTAAAATATTCAGACAGACAAAAATAACATAATGAATAAATTATCGTTTCTGAATATTTGTTTTTGAATGTTCTTTATGCATTCAATTAGTTTTGTATATAATTAAATAAATAATATACTGCTCGTTCAATTATCTAATATTTATTTAAATCATTTAAACCAATACATTTTATAAAATTTATTAATATTAAGTTAAGCTGTTTAATAGAGTCGTTTCATATAATATTAATATTTTACCTATTTACGACAGACGCACGCAATTTGATATAAAATCAAAATCAAGAAAATCGATAACTTCGTGGTAATTACGATAATTTTTCACGAGACATAATTTATTATAAAATTGATAGCGAATTGATTACATGATTGCACCATTATTATACCATTAATTTTAATTATTATATTTCAGAGTGATCTTGAAGTTAATTCGGAGAGAACGTGCGGATCCCAAGATATTCCCAAGAGTAATTTAACCCTCGAACAAAAAAACCGCAAAAAGTTTTGCTCTCGTCGGTCCGTTTCGTGTGCAGCACGTTTCCCTAAGAGGGGCATTTGCTGTTTTAATAAAAACGATAGCCGCACGTTCTGCAAAACTTCGTCCATGGTATACTCATATACCACATATGGTGTTCTTCATATAAGTTCACGACCAGGCGGAGCATCCAGTTCTTGCGGCCAATCAGACCAAGTAGTTATCCTGCTGGTATCCTGCTGGTCGGACTCTACTAAACATATTTTTTATGCGTCTGTTAATCACCTGGCTGACCGCTACAGCCTAGCGATGGCCCTCGGAATGACCGGACACCGTCGCTGCGGTTTCTCTCATATGGACGAGATATTAGTGTTCGGACACGAAAATAACCCTGCTTCGGTTGTTCGGCAGAGTAAAAAAGCACCGGCATAATATGGGTTTTTAATGTTCTCAACGTACGTAAACCTGAAGAATTATTTATATATGCGGTGTGTTTGGTATTGAGTGATTATTTACACTACTTTTGATAGCTTTGTAATTATTGATTGGTCATGTTAGTACAAAAACATAATTATATTTTACATTATTAATTCGACAATTAACTATAATTTACTAATTGCATTTGTTTTGTACTAATGAATGTTACAAATGTTGACATTAATATTAATTAAGCGTCAAATTGTTTAATTATGATTAAATTTAAAATTTAATTATGATATTCCATTTTCTAATTTCCGGTTGTACACGCTATTTTTAGAGTCTACATAATTAATAACAACATTATCTTTACTTTAAGCCGTCACTTCCGAATGCAAATGTGAAAACTTGCTAGAAATTTTCCCATTAATATTTATAATCATGTTTATTTATTTGTGAAAATAAATGAATACATATGTCTTAATAAAAGAATAAACGAGAATTTACAACTTTTCAAATAGATATTAAATAAAATTAGTGTATTTATACTCTATAGATATTACTCAAAATGGTCTAAATCAGTCTGAAGGTCCTATGAATGATGAAGTGATGATAAAATCAGTCAGATTATAAAAAAATGTACTATTTCTTAAGTAGTGAGTATTTAATTATACTAATCAATTTATACTTGCTTATGTAAATTCGATATAGTATGAACTACAATTCAGATTGTTTAACCCGCATATTTGTTAGTTATGAACAATAGCTGTAAAGTATTTTTTAATGAAAAATGTTTTTTCTATTAACAACAATTCTATTATAAGACAAAACAAAAAACGCGCAATTTAAAAAAAATTGTGGGTTAAATTTATAATTATTTTTAAGTTGAAATTGATTTTGATATTACTATCAAGTTTTGTTAACAATTTTATTATGATATGACAATAATGATTAAATAAAATCAAGACAAATGTCTATTAAACCATTTCTCATTAAAGATTAACCTCATCATTGATATTTACATATTTTTACTTAATGATTAATTTAATTAATTTACATTAAAATAATGCACTTATGTCATTGATCAGATTTACTCGATTACATCAAAAAGTCAAAGTGTAATTACTAACAAATTAATGTTTAATTTCTGATACATTTTTTTGTGGTTTTTGTTTGTAAAACAGCATATAATAAAATTACAATCAAATAATAAAAACTACAAAAATACTACAACATTTTTGTGAATAGAATATGTAGTAAAATGTATAGTAATAAAATCTGAAAGAACAGAGGGAAAAGTGCGAAAAAGAGCTACTTTAGCAATAGATAACTTGTTTTATTATTAAATTTAATCCGCACGGTGGTGTTTGTTATTTATGTACAATACAAATTACTTATAGTTACTTATTAATCAAATAACATTGTTTGAACGGTATCCCTCATAGAATTAATTATTCCGAATAAAAAATAATAAAATCAACATTGACAATGTTTAAGACATTAGACAATGCATTTTTTGTCAATATTTATTTATTTATTAAACGGTTCACCTATTTTATACAAAAACAACAACAGTAGAATGCAAAAAATCTTAATACTTAAACATAATAAAACGTAAGACTCACAAAGATTTTCTTAAAACGGCTTATACTTATTTGTAGACGTTTCAAATAGATTTAATTTACAATGGACTAAACTACACATAATTAGTTCTATGAAATGCAAGTCTAAACTAAGTCATATTTCTAGTGTTCTGACCGTGCAGAATTTTATTTTAGAAATTTTGAACTGTCAATATTTGCATTGATTATTTTATATAAGATCACTTATTAATTATTATAATGCTGCAATCATGATTAATTAGTTTTATGAATGATATAAAACCAACACGACGCAGAAATTGTGTTGAACCCTCTTTAATGTGTCAATTAAGTATGGTCGGTGGGAACACTAAATGCTTAAAGTACAATCAAGAATTGGCCTTACCAAGAAACAATATAAAATTTGTGATTGATATTTATTTTCTGTATCTGAGCAAAAATTACTCGCAAGTTCTTAATTTGATCAACATTATTTAAAACAGTATTTTAAACGCTATATAAATTATCATTTTTTTCTTTTCTCAATAGAAACGCATAGCAATGCATATTTTGATGTTTAATCATTGTTATAGCATTATGCCTCTATACCTTCAGCATTCAATTTTAAATTATTAACGTCATCATTGCTTTTGATAACTTTATACAACTTTAGGTAATCGGCATTTAACAAAAATTTACTATATTTAATATAACTGGAATTTTGGTACGAGCCCTGCTGCACACCAGACATGACTTCTTACTGTTTCAAAATCCAAATCCAAAGTATCATCAGTACCAAAGGTAAAACTCAACAACAAATCCATACATAAATCTTCTTCTATTTATCTATTAGATGTTACAATCTTACATAATCTTCTCTGGAACGACCATGTTGTTGACACAGCTTCAAAAGTATCTAGAAAACTAGGATTTCTTAATATATGTAAAAAGTTTTTTACTTCTGTTCAATTTTTGCATATACAGGGTGTTAAATAAACATGCGTCAAAAACTTAAAGGGTTATTCGTTAGCCTATTCTAAAAATATTTTGTTTCATGATGATTTTTTAAAACCTCTTTGTTTCGAAGATACAGGGTGAACAAAATTTGCAACAGTTACTACATTGTATTATCAAAAAGTACATGTAAAGTTGCTGAATTTACAATAAATGTCCAAAATGACTTCTTCTAGCCTAGATACAAGCATTCAATCTTTTTGTCATTGAGTGCCGAACTTTTTCAAATACACCAGAGTTGTTTCTAATTGAGTTACGCCCAGCAATTATCCGATTTTGCAAGTTATCTAAATTCTCCACTGGCGTAGCGTAAACTAATGACTTTAGATAGCCCTATAAAAAATAATTTAGGGAGTTTAAGTCTGGGGATCGAGCAATCCAGCAATCTCACTATGTTGCTGTTAAATAATCCACATTGCAATTTTTGTTGCCAATGATACATCATCTAGAAACTGAGGTAGCATGTGTTCCAAAAAGTTGCGATACACCTTGCCGGTAAGTCTTCCTGGTAGAAATACTGGTTCAATTAGACAGTCGCTCTCAATTCCAACCCAAACATTAAAAAAAAACTGATGTTGAAAACGATTTTTATATTTCTGATGCGGATTTTTATCTGCCTACACATGGTTGTTATAAAAATTCTTTATTGCATTTCTTGGGAAACTGGCTTTATTAGTAAAAAAAGGTGTGTCTGGAATTGAGGGATTGACTTAATGTTTGCAAAAGCTATTGACATAACGCAATACGTGAAGGAAAATTAACAGGTAGTAGTGTTTGAATACGTTGTTTGTGGTAGTATACAACAAAATGAAATTCACTTGTACATTAGTAGATAAAACAGCCGTTCTAAGTTGTCGTTAACAATTTTTTGTACTTGATAAACTTATTAACATTTTATACTTGACATACTCTTTGACGTATTTCAACAAATATTGATTATGGTTATAGCAAATTTTGTTTACCTTGTATCTTCAAAAAAAAGGGTTTTTCAGAAATCATCATAAAACAAAATATTCTTAGAATAGCCCAAAGAATAATCCCTAGATTTTTGCCAAATGTTTACCTAACAGTCTGTATTTATAAAAGTTATATTTGTCTTTGTATTGAATATTGTTCACAAAAGTATAGTGAGAAGCAACGGAAAGTACACTTTCTCTTATAAACTCTATTCAAAAACAAGCTATATGAATCATTTCCGATCTAAAATTGACTAATGAGAGATACTTTACAACACAGGCGTAATGGTACAAATCTTTGCATTTTCTATAGATATTTTAATGAACATTGATCAAACAAAATACAAAAAATATTTACTTGTGTTACAAGGTTTGCTAAGAATTCTAACAAATATTTACTCACAGTTTAAAGATGTAGAACTAAAACTTTTAAGAACGATTTTTTGAACCTACTACATACTATTGATAAATAAAATAAACTTCCAAATTCAGTATTTTCCGAGATTAATAAGTCACAAATATTCAAAGACAATGTTCACAGACTGCTTAAATCTAGTCATCAATTTGATAGTTTTAGCGAGTGTGGTTTTACTCGTTAAAATTCAAAGGTATTTTTATGTTGTTGTGGCTTACTATGTAGTTTCTAAATATTACATTTTGAAATTTTCTATCGTTGTCACCCAATGACATCAAAATAGGAAAGGTGAATTGTTTGGAACTGAGTAGCTAGAACAAAGAAACTGCTCACTAATTTAAAAACGGAATTGCTAAATTTACATGTTGCTAAAATGAAGGAGCACCATCAAAACTATCAAAAATTTGTGTGATACATAAAGCTATTGCCCGTAGGTATATTGTTATGCACCAGAAGCAAAAGGAAAACCTATGCAAGTTGTACAAGAGCAAAAATTTCAAGCTTCTAGATCTCAAACCCAAAAAAAAGTCGTGAAACCTCTAAAGCTTTTTCCAAGAAATAACTAGGATCAAAACAACAAAGTATAAGTGCAAGCGTGCCACAAAGGATTTACGCAGTTATGGCTTGATTTATTTGTAATAAATAATTATTATATTAATTGTTTAATTCTAAAAGATTTAAAAAAAAAGTTAACCGTTTAACAATACTATAATTGAAATCTAGTTTGTGCATTTTATTAATAAAAAACAAAGGAGAGGCTTAGATAGAGGCAAAATAATCCAAAACAAATTTGCAACACATTAAAGGTTGTTAAGTTACTCTCCTAAGAATATGTTTGCCGGTAATCCCCAAATTTTTTCTTTGTTATTTATAAAAGACTAAAAAGTGTATACTTTATCAAAAATACTCGACTCAATTTGGCATTTATGTTGCATAATTTGTATGGTGGTTTAAATGCTTGTATTTAAAATATAATTGTGCTTCTTTAATTTAACATATAATATTAACTCTCCATTGAATTACAAACAAGAATAATAACGTTTACGTGTAGGAACACACGTTCCAAAACAAAACAAATAAGAATAAAATAAATGCAAATAAGTGTTTATGCTGATAAAATCAGCTTAGTTATTTTTGTTTATTAGATAATATCTTTTTATATATTTTATAAGTTTAGTTTTTTGGAATGAGGATAAATAAAAATAAATTTTATTTTATTTTGACTTTTTAATTTGCAACGTTTCGATATTATTATGTTTACATCTTCTTCGGAGCTATAAGAAAACGAAAGATAAGTTATACAATATTAAATACATTAAAAAAAATAATTATATACAATATAAATAATTAAAAATTATACATTTAAATTAATTAAATTATTTCACTATACCTTTCAAAATCTTTGTAAAATATAATAAAATATTTTGTAAATAAATAAAATAATAAAATCTTTAAAATGATGGCATAAATAAATAATAGACACTTTATAAATAATAAATATTTTTTTATTTACGATCACTAAATAAATGCTTTTGATTTCATTTTTAATTTGTTCTTTTAGTTTTATATCTTATTTACACATTTGAAGTAAATTAGAATACATATTTGATATTATATTTATCTTTGTCCGTTTTAAAAATTATGTATTTATCTTTTGTTATGTTAATATAAACTATTTCATTTATTAATCTTTTCTTGTATCCTGATTCCTTATCTAATATTGTTATTTTGTTGAAATTAAAAACATGAATTTTGTTAAAACTATGTTGTGCTAATGCTGTTTTTTTTTCTTTTTTATTAATATATATTGGTTTGCAGTCTTGTTTATGATTGTATTATCTTTTGTTGAGATACTTCGTTTGTCTAATGTAAACTTTGTCACAATCTCTACAAGGTATTGAATTCACTACACTTTTTTTGGATCTTTTGTTTTAAGTTTTGTAAAGATGTTATTCACTGTTATTATGTTGTATGTTTCTAATTTTCTTATGTTTATAGTCATAAAAAAGTCTTAAAAATATGATTTATAGTTATTAGATTTTATACTCATAGATTTTTTTTAACATTATTATCCATTTCATTTCTTCTTCTTTCAGTTTTTTATTTTTTTCCATTAACTCTTTTCTCATCTTATTGCATTCTTTCAGCATGAGATCTATGTTTCCTTAGCTTCTGCACATATATTACACAATTTCATTTTTTTGTCTATTACTTTTTTCTCATTTCCACATCAGGATCTTGCAATAATTTTATTTATATAACTCACACTTTTTAAGTATTTTGGTAGTGCATCAGTTATGATATAAACATAATTTGCATTAGATTCATTTATCAGTGTTCTTTGCTTTCTATCATTATAATTTCATTCCACAATCTATCTATTTCATCACTAGCATATTCATTTCTGTTAATTTTTTTTTCTTTGCATGTTTTAATTTTTCTTTTTATCTTTTTTTTAGGCACTTTTGTAATATTTTATTGGAATAGCTTCTAATTTTTTTTGCACATTTTTAAATTTCTGTTTTAAACAACAACATACTTCTTACTAAACTATCAAAAATCATTCGTTTTATTCTCATAAGTTCAAATTTTTTTAAATAAAGTATTTTATTTGTGTTTATTTTCATAAGTTTGTACAAATACATATCCAATTAATGTTTTGACTTTATCAATTTCTGGTCTATCCTATTTTTGGTTTTCTACTGTACGGGTTTCTTCTTCTTTTCTGAATGTCATAATTTTTGTTGTTTTTTACTCAAATTTTAAAATATTTTTTCAGGCATCTAAATTTGATACTTGTCACATAGCATCTTTTCTACATCTGCAATCTAAGCCGCCAACTAAGATTGAGTGAGCCTGTCTCACACCTTTTGTAGTCATTTTACCATTTACACAGATTCTGCTAACTGTTTCTACGTTAATTTTTTTATTTTTTTGAAAAAGAAGAATAAATAAACTCCTAACTTATGCTTTTTTTTTAAATACATCTACTTTTTTTTCTAATCATACTGGGGCAATTCCATTTCAAACGGACCAGAGGTAGGGGGGAGGGGGTGGTGCGTTGAGAAACTTGCTTTTGTATTTTTTTTTATAACTTATTAGTAGTCCTTTGAACAATATATGAGAATAATGAAACCCATAAAAAAAATTTACGTCGTCGTTTTTTAACTTAATCGCATTGTTTGTTTAAAAACCGCAATTTTAACTAGAAAGAAATAAATTTACTAATGAAATCAACCAGAAATTTTTTGTAGATTCCAAATCTGGCACCATTTCAAGTCTATACCTTGTCTATAAGCCGCAAAAGCCAAAAAACTATGTTTTTGTTTTTAGTGGGCTGTGCAAAAAAGAGCATTTAAAAAAAAATTTACCACCATTGTTGACGTATTTTGATGTAAATTAATTGAAAAATATAAATTTGTTCTTTGTATTTGGGTTTTAAGCGTCTAAAACTAAAAAAATCTGCAAAGTAGGCCAATTCTTCAACATAAACTCTTACAAATGCACGTTTAGCCGCGCTAAGAGGAACAATACACCAAATATTATTAAAAATTTAAACTCTGGGGACAATTTTACATGGAAAATTGTCAGTGTTGTACTCATCGTCAATAGAAAAGTCCATCTAGAAAAAAATGTTTACAAAATTTTTAAGCAAAAAATGCGTTAAAAATTAATTATATTTTTATATTTACAAAAAATATTATAAACACACTAGGGTATGGTTTAAAACTTTTTTTAACAAATTTTAACAAGCAACAGGCAAATTTATGTTTGAATGCCAAAAATATCGAGTCTAAATTTGTGCCGCAGGCGCAAAAACTATCAAACAAAGAATTTTACTCTTTACTCCGAAAATTAGTTCAAGCGACAAAAAATGTCTTTGTTAAACTTTTGAAATAAACTTAAAAAAATATTATCCAAATAATCTTCAAAAAAAAAAAAATTTAAAAAAAATAATTAAAGTAAATTTTGACCAATTTTTTTTCTAGATGGGTTTTTCTTTGCCAGATAAGCACGACACTGACTTTTTATTTTCTATGTAAAATTGATTGCAAAACTAAATTTTTTAAAAATATTTGGTGTATAGTTTCTCTGAAAACTGTTAAATGTGCATTTGTAAAAGTTTATGTTGAAAAATAGGCTTATTTTTGCAGTTTTTTTGAGTTTTAGAGCTTTAAAACCCAAATACACAAAACAAATTTATATTTTCTAATTAATTTACATCAAAACACGTCAACTTTAGCGGTTAATAAAAATTAAAAAATGCTCCTTTTTGCCCAGCCCACTGAGAACAAAAACATGGTTTTATGGCTTTTGCTGCTTATAGACAGGGTATAGTCTTGAAATGGCGCCAGATTTGGATTCTACGGAAAATTTCTGATTGATTTCATTAGTAAATTAATTTTTTTGAGTTAAAATTGGGGTTTTTAAACAAAAAATACAATTAAGTTAAAAACGTCAAAAAAATTAAAAAAAAATGTTGATTTTTTTTAAGGGTTTTATACTCTCATATACCGATCAAAGAACTACTAATAAGTTATAGAAACTAAAAAAAAATACATAAGCAAGTTTCTCAATGCAACCCCCCCCCCCCCCCCAACTCTGGTCCGTTTGAAATGGAATTGCCCACTTGTCAAATGCCGTTTTTAGATCCAAGAATAACGCATACAACTTTTATCTCTTTTTTTATTATATCCATTTTTATCATTTTTAAACCCGTCTGGCAATACTCAATATATTTTTGGTTTTTTACTTTGTTTTGTTTCAAGTAGATCTTGTATGTTGTATTTATTTTCTTTTTGTGTATTGGACATACAAAACCTATTTTTTACTAAATTTATGTTTTGTTTTTTTTTATTTGCTTTTATATTATTTTGTTTTGTTATTTTTTTTTACATCATGTTTCAATTGTTGTGCTGTTTTTGGTAATCTATTAACTTTTCTGTCATCCATAAAGTTTTAAAAAGTGTTTCTTTCAGTTCCATTAAAATTTGTTGGGTATTTTTTTCTATTTTTTTTTCTTTGGCTATGTATTTGAATGCTTCTTTCTCCAAACCTATTTTTTTTATCTTTATTTTTTTTTACATTGCTTTAGTTTTCTTTTGTTTATCCTTGTATACTCTTTGAGCACTAGATTGTATTTGTTGTTTAGTCGCTTTGTATTTTTTAAATTTTGGAGTACTTTTTTAGTTTTTTTTTATACTCTATACTTTGCTTTTTCCAAATGTTTCTTTTGTTTGTTTAAACGTTTTTTTATTGTTGCGTCTGCAATTATGTTTTCTAATTTTCTCTTCAAAATGACTTTTAGCTAAGTTGTTCATTCTGCGCTCTCTTGTGTTTATACTATTTTTGTTTCTATTTCTTCATTTTTTTTAATTTTTTTATTTATATACACTTCTAGTGGCTGATAGTCCAACTTTATTCTTCTCCTATCTTAAATTATTTTTTTTATTTACCATTACGTAGTTAATTACCGACTGTCTCTTTGCTTCTATGTAGGTACATTCACCCTCTTAGAAGTAATTTATTTTCTAGTTTAGAAATCTTTTTTTACTATTAGTTTTTTTTCTTCTGTTTCTTGTATTTTGTTCCACCCAAAATAAAATTACATAAACATTTAAAATTATAGTTATAAGCTAATTTTTTGTTCTAATATTCTATTTCCAAATTATTTAACTTTTAGTTTACCTTTAATAATAAAAAAAAAATCAATAAAATGCAAAAAAAAATCTTTATTATCTCAAAAAACACATTTAAAATTTTAACATAGACATAGAAAAATTTAATCTAAGAAGATTTACAGTTCCAGAATATTTAGTCGTCGCTTTTGGTTTGAAAATATAATCATCTTTGCAAATTGAGTGTTGTGTGCAAAAATTTTAGCAAATTTATGTTACCATAACTTTTTTATCACGTGTAGATTTTAAGCGGACACACATGATTTCTAAACCTAAAATTTGTATACATATAAAAATTATCCAATGCATTTATTTTTATCTAGTAGTGTGAGATTGCGGCAAATTGCAAATAATTATTTCACTGTTATTTGAAAGAAATTTTGTAATTTTATTTTTATGTCATAACTCTACTTACAATAGACGAGTTGATTATTTTTTTGGCTGGTAAATAAACTTCCTGTTAATAAAAACAGTCTATTTTTTGGTCCGTTTTGATTAATTCGACAAATGTAACACAAGAGCTGCAGTTACTTTTACGGTTTTTAATATTTTATTTAAAATCCATGCACTCATCATTTATATTCTTAATTGTAATTTTAAATATTATTTTATGGTAGTAATTGGTTTAATTTTTTTTTTAATTTTTATATTATTACTATCTAAATAAATTTAACATTTATATAACTAGAATCGGATTAAAAGTAGGAGATTGTGATATTATATGATATATAGGACACATCAAAAGGTACAAACTAATTCAAACTGTTGTTCTTTTCTAATTTTTTTTTTCCGTTTTTGATAAACGTAATATGCAGTTTTGCAAAAAACAAACAAAACCGCAAAAACCACTTGTTTAGTATGCTCTGGCAAACTTCAGTAGTTTGTTGAGTAGTTGCTTTACTGAAATAAAGGTTTGTTCTGCTTTGTTAAAAACGATTACTTATAAAATTGTAATATGCTTTTCATTTCTTATTAAATTGCCTGTTTTGTCTAAACTGACTTTAAGTACTTTTGTTTTGGTTTGATAACAGAAAATGGAAACATTTTTTTCATGATGAGTTTTTCTGCTGCAATATCTAAATTTTTAAAATATAAGCAATAAGTATAAAAATCAAAATGATTAAAACATTGTTTCATTTTTTATCATGTTTATCTTAGTCGTAGTAATATGTAAAAATGTGTAAACAGCAGAAGTAATAAGTGAATGATTAAAGATTTCTAAAGCAAAGTTAACAGAAGTTATTGTAATCTCTGAAAGATACCGATCTAATAACCTTGGTTTGCCAAAAAATATAACACAAGAAAAATAAATTGCAAAATAAGTTAAGTAAAATTATAAAAAGCAGTAAAAATCATAGTTTGTTTGTCAGATAGTGTTTTAGAAGATGAGTGACTTAACCATTCAGTATTATATACATTAAGATTTTTTAACAAAATAATTTCAGTTTTTTTATAACTACTTTAAAAAAGTTTTTAAAAAATTGCAAAATGGTAATCAAAAAGTTTAGAGTTGGAGCTTTAACTAAAGAACGGTAAATGCGGATTACCAAAATAGTTTTATTAAAAAGATTTACTTTAAGAAATATGTTATTAAAACCACAGCCCTAAATTTTGTACGTTGTGAGTGTAGAATATGCTTGTTATTTGTGAATGTAGGCACAAATATCCTGTTGGTCAACAAATGAATGTTTAAGATAATAATTAAAATCTATTAGATTAAAACAACCTCAATTTTTATAGTTATTTTGGTTTTAGTAAAAAATAAAAATATGAAGTTTTCTGTTTTCAGGATACAGATAAACATAATTAAAATTTGTTTTTAGACTACAAATATTCTATCAATTAACTTTTAAGCCATAAACAAAGTTAAAGTTTAGTTTTTCAAATTGGTTTGTAGAACAAAATAGGCTTTTTTTTGTCAATTTTTTTGTATTATAAGCCATGTTTGGCTTTGTAGAAAGTTTGACCCGTTAATTTGTGCCACTTGCTCTACAATCCATAGTCGATTGAGCTTTGTAGACATTAGACTCAATCTAAGCATCTAATGTAGTTTGTTTAAAGACCATTTGTGATTAGTTAAAATTAATATATTTCTGGCCTATAATTTGAAATATTGGACTATATACTATCTATCTTTTTAAGCAAATATTTATTCAGAATGGAAGCTAACTGATGCTTGTCTAGTATTTAATTTAAGAAAATATTTTTTACCAATCTTTGTTTAAATTTAATAATCTATCATTTTGCCACTAACTGGCATTCTAGCTACAATAATAGAACTGTTTAGAATAGTAAAATTGAATGCAAATATATTATTTTAGTTGGTATGAAGAGAAGGTGTTGAGTTACCTTGCAATGAATCTATTGTTTTATCAAAAATTGCAAAATTTAATTGGCTTTAGTCTTATAGCTTTAAGCGATCTGAAAAAAACTTACCAAAATATCTTTATGTCATAAAAATTAAAAAAATAAAGACTAAATTATTGCAATTTTATCAAATTTTTTCTTTATCTAGTAATAGTTTTATTTTTTGATTGATAAATGCTACTAAGTAATATTACAACATAAAGTTTTCAAGAACCAAAATGAAAAACCAAATTTTTACCCACTTTTTTGAAAAAAGTTTTAAATAGGGTTGACAAAAAATTATAATGTGGAAGTGAAATTAATTAATTTACGCTACGAATACTTTAAGGATACAGAGAAGACTACAAAGTCAATACAAATTCTAAAAAAGAAATGGCAAAAATAAAAGTATTAAAAGAACTGTTCAAAAAATTAATGAAGGAGATAACAAATAATACAAATAAACTAAAAAAAAGATTAGAGAAATATAGAAAAAAATTAAGAATAATAAAGTAGAAGCAAAAAAATACAAATAATAAAAAAAATCAAAAATCTATAAAACAAAGCTGAAGAAAAAAAAAGAAGATTATATTAACAAGCATAAAAACAAATAAGAATATAAAACAAAAAAAGTGGACAACCTTCTGAAAGAAAACTACAGATTCAAGTCAAAATAGGAAAAGTTCACCTAATACATAAAAAAAAAACAAATAATAAGAGTCAAAGCAAGTACATGGAAAACAAAGCAATAAATAATGATAGCCAAAAGAATCTTTAAAAGAGCAGAAATGACATAGACTATGACACATAAAAAAATACGTACAAAAATAAATAGCAAAAAAAAGCAAATGGCAAAAGCGTAAAAATAGATTACCAAAAGTAAATAATTAACAGACCTCTCTGTTAATAAAGAGATAAAAAAACTAAAAAAATAAAAAATACAAAAAATTAACAAGAAAACAGATTAAAAAAAATACCCAACAAGACACGGCTTAAAAATAGTACAAAAAGAAAGATAAATAAGACGGCAAACAATAAAAAAATAAAAAATAAAAAAAACAATAACATAAAATATAAGAGAATACATAAAAAAAGCAGAACTGGTAGAAGAAATAATAAACCAAAAAAAAAAATACTAAGAATAGTAGGAATAGTAGGGGTAACAAAAAAAATAGCAAGGGATAGTAAGAATACTTAACAGATACTGTTTACCGTGGACAGGAAAAGAAAAAAGAAAAAAAAATGATAATAGCTCTAAAAAAAATAAAAGATTAAACAAAAGAAAAACACATAAATGAAAGAATTGTGACAGTAGAAATGAAGCTAATAGAGAATAAAACATAATTTTTGATAGTAGCATAGACCAAATAAAGACGCAAAGAAAAACAGCTTTTATAAAAAATTATATCAAGAAATAGACAATATAAAAATAACACATACCTACTAAAATAGAAACAAATATAAGCAGCATACCGAAAGTATACCACAAATAAATCAAAAAGTAAGAAAAATAACTTACATAGAAGAAAAATAAGAAACTTTTAAACAAATTATTCTAGAATCCGCAAAAGAAAGATGTAGAACCAAAAAAATATTATTTAAAAAAACTGGTTGGTAGACAGAGGATGTCAAAAAAAAAAGATAGGAACAAAAAATGGAACAAATACAAACAGAAAAAAAAACAAAACAAAAAACAAAAAAATACAAACATAAAAAGTAGTTGCGGCCAACCAAATACAGACAATTGTTTCGGGTTTCTCAAATCTTCATCAGTGCATCTTGGTGGTACGGCATTGCTTGATGGTGAAGAATAAATTTGATTAATTATTATTATTATCTAACTTGTGTTTAAAAACACATAAATCAATTATTCAAATTCATTCTTTACCATCAAGCGATGCTGTACCACCAAGATGCACTGATGAGAATTTGAGAAAACCGAAACAATTGTCTGTATTTGGTTAGCCGCTTTGGAGTTGGATTAAGTTTGGGTAATTGATTTTAAACCTTTGTTTTTCATTAAAATAAAAAATAAAAATGAAAAAATAATTACAGAAAAAAACAAGATAATAAAAATATAAAGGCAATACTTCTAAGAACTAATATAGCAAGAGAAACTAAAGGAGTGTTACAGAACAGAAAAACAAAACAAAAATTGACAAAACTAAAAAAGACAATGTATTCAAGAACATACAAAATATTGCCTAAAACAATAAAACTCATAGAGGAAAAGAAAATTGCACAAATAACAGATCTGACATAATCATAAAAAAAAAAACCAAAGGAATAGAATAAAAAAAAACATAAATTTAAATACAGTTAACACTGGGTTTTCTGATCATTTTTGTGTTGAAATGTGCTACAAGTATAAATCAATTACAAATACAAAACAAAAAAACAACATAGTGAGACCCATTACTCTTCACGGTAAATTTCTATTTTATCATTATATTTCTAATGTTGACTGGTCATTTATACAGAACCCGCAAACTGGAACTAATTATAAAATAAATGTATTTCACGATATTTTTGTAAATTGCAAAAATTTTGCATTTTCGACAAAAACCTTAAAATCTTTGAAAAACTCAAACAAAATAAAATGGTTTTCTGACCAATTAAAATATATGTGACAAAATCTAGTACTAATTAATAAAATTTGCTTAAATTCAAATAATGCCCAACCAAAAACTGATCGAAATATTTATCGGAAAAAATACTGAAATGCTATCACTGCAGCAAAACTTGCTGCAAACGATAAATATATAAACTCTAATCAAAATCCACACAATGCTGCCTGAAGAATTATAAATATAAACGTCACTTACTAAACTATTCAATATGTGTATAGGTTCTGAATGTTTTCCTGAACCACTGAAAAATTCACCGGATAACTACAGACCACTTAGCTTATTACCAGCATTTTCAAAAATATTTGAAAAATTATTAGCTGAGCAGTTATTTAATTTTTTTGAAAATAAAAATTTATTTAATAAAAGTCAATATGGCTTTAGGAAATATTGCTCAACTACAGATGCATTAATAAATCTGTTTCAAAAACTTATTAACTCACTTGAAAAGAGAAAGAAGATAACCACTAGTTTCTTAGAGCTAAGCAAAGTCTTTAACTGTGTAAACCATAGCATTTTACTTAGAAAACTGTATATGTACAATGTGTCACCAAAAAGCTGGAGAATTATCATGTCGAATTTGTTAAACCAAACGGGGTCCATACTTGGATCTTTGCTGTTCCTAATCTACATTAATGATTTTCCGGACATAATACCAGAAGGAAATGTAATTTTATATGTTAATAATACTACAGTTACTAATGTAGCTAATACAGTTAAAGAAGCTGCTGAACAACATACAACATCATTATCTTCTGTCTCTAAGTGGTTTATAAACAACCAGCTCAATTTAAATGATACCAAAACTGTCAACATAACTTATAATCCAAGATCCAGTAATAACACTATGATCTGCACAAAATACTTAGGTTTACACATTGATAGCGCCTTGAGATGGCATGTTCATGGAGAAGCTACCATAAAAAAGTTGGCAAGTGTTGTGTTTGTTTTAAGAAGTTTAAAAGACTCCATAAACTTTGGCCTTACCTTGCCATCTTTCAAAGTAGACTTATCTATGGCTTTCTAGTATGGGGACATTATCCCGCACGTCATGGACTTTTCTCAATACAAAGACGAGCAATTAGAACAATTAGTAGACTTGGATTCAGAGAAGATTGTAAGCAACAACTTGTTGAACATTAACTTATGACGCTTTCATCTTTATATATTTTTGAGAGTTTAAGATACATTAAGAAAAATTTACATTTATTTAAAACTCAAAAATCTGTTCATAGTTACAATACTCAAAACCAAGACAAAATTTGTTCTAAATTGCTACGATTGGAAACAAGTAGACATTTTAAAAACTATTTTTGTGTTAAATTCTACTACTTTCTCCCTACAAACCTAACAGAACTGCCTATCAAACCATTTTTGATTAAAATTAAAGAATTGCTTAAAATAAATGCATTCTATAGTTGGGATGAGTTTTTACTATATTTTAATTGAATAAATTAGCGTTTTTATACTCTATCGACTTCACTAACCTGGTTCTAGCAGGCCGAAGGTCCTTCCGAGTATGCAGTGTTGAAAATGAGGCGAGACGATTATTGTTTGTAAATTTGTTTGTCGCTGAAACCATGAATGCCAAAGCGATGAACAAATTTACAAATTATATACGGCAGCTGCCTCTCTATTTTAATTGATTTTACAAGTTGTTTTTATTTTTATTTTAAATTTCAATTACACATTTTTTTTAACTGTTTTTAAGCTGTATATTTTACTGTTATTTTAATTTTACATCTGCTGTCATGAATACTACTATTGTAATTATTTTACCGTATATTTTTTTTTTTAAATTTTTAATTTGTATGATATGTATTGACTTGTGTAAGCTTTTATTAGCAATAGCACCAATAAAAACTATTACTATTACTATTATTATATTACTATTAATTTTCTTAATTGTTCTAGATAAGGCAATAAAAACACAAGCAAAAGAAAAAAATTGAAAATGTTAAAAATAGGATATTGAAAGATAGAAATTTCAAGAAAGACAGAAAAAAGTTTTAACTCAATAATATAGAGGAGCAACTAAAGAAAATAAACATAAAAATAAACTTGATAACAAAATAAAAATTTAAAAAAAAAAATAGAACAGGTTGAACAATGTAGATACTTAAAAACAATAATACAAAACACCGGAAAATTAGTCAAAGAGAGAAGACAAAATTAAAAAAAAAAAAAACAACAAAGTTGTATAACATGTTAAAAATCACTTTCTTTAACAGAAAATAAACATCAAAAACCACAAAAACAAAAATAGTTAAAAAAGTAATCAGACCAACATTAACATATAGTAGCAAAACATGGATGATGACAGGAAAACAAATAAAAAGAATAAATGCAATAAAAGTTCTTTATAACAATCAAAAACAAAACAAGAAATGATAAAATAAAAATTACAAAACGCCAAATGAGATGGTATAGATATAACAGAAGAACTCGTAAAGAAAGAAACTGAAAGAAAGAGTAATAGTAAAGCACCGAACGGTAAGAAAACGATAGAATAAATAAAATAAAATAGTTTAGGGATGACTTCTTACAATAACATACATAACTTTAATTATCTCTAAAAGACCAAAAATTTACATACAACTTTTAATAACCAAAGAATAGCAATAAAACATAAAAATATTATATCACAAATTGGTTGATAACCAAAAACACTGATAATAACAGAACGGGGACTAATAGAACGTAGACAAAAGCGCTTGCTAGAGTAGAAAAGACTGTTATTGAAAATGAACAGAAGACGACATTTTTTACTTCTCTCACCCAAGTTATTACAGCGTTAATATTACGTTGTAATCTCATAGTTACCTATGTTGCTCCTTTTCCAGTTTAAAAACATATATAACTTTTATGTAGTTTGACTTGATGAATTTACTTTTCAAATAAAAGCGCGGGTCAAGCAAACCTATGATGAGTAAAATGATAAGCGCTGCCAGCAAACGATAGTCATCAAGCGCGTTTAGTACGCTTGATGAGTCGTCCTGAACGCGGCCATTGACAAAGTCATTCAGTTTTTTAATTTCATTACACACAATTGATTTAAACCAAACTTCTTAGTATAAGCTAAAAATGAAAGAATTGTTATTGATTTGTTACAAACATGTATACATAAATCAACTTATAATTATAAATGTTTATTTTTAAATTCTAGTTTTTTTTTGTGAAATTAAAATTAATTGAGTTTGTATGTAATAATTAACACTGTCATAATATTTCTAAATATTAGTCGAAAACAATGTAACAGTGGTGCATTGTATAAATACCTAATCAAACGTACACGAATGACACAAATCTACAGCTATCACCGTGAATATACGCTATTAACCGTAATTACAAAACCATTACATATTTTTCTAATTGTAAACTCGTTACAAAGATATTAATGATAAATCATTATACCCACACTCTAATGAATACTTTACACCACAATCACATTCACCAGTAATTTTTTGTTATGTATTTAAACAATTATTTATACAACAAATGATATCGTTTCAACGCTTGGAAATGATTGTAATTACAAAAAAGCAACTAGCAATTACTTTAATTCTGCTCGAAGTAAAGTAGCGGAAACAATTCTTCTGCTGTTATTGAAACTGATTATTACAGACACTCGATGCAGCAAATTGTTGCACCGTTTCGCAAATAAAGAAATTAAAGCTATTGTGTAGTAAATGTGAAATTGGTCTCACCTTCGCATATGGTAAATATGTAATTGACCATTGTTCTTGTGTAAATCGACAAAAAGAACACAAGAATATGTAGCATAAATAATTAATATGGATGTGAAATTATAATAACACGATATGATGATGTTTGTTAGAAAAGATTTTATAATTTGTGTTTATTGTACGAGTTAAAATGATTGCAGTCTAAAAGCCATTGCTTTATTTTTAATTAAATTGTAATAATATATTTTTAAACATGTTTATTTAAATATGTAATTTAAATAGTAATAATATTCAAAAAATTCATATAATTTATGATAATTAAATCAGTTTAAATATTTTTTTATAAAATATAAAAAAAATATGAAAAGTGCATACTCGTTATTATAAATTAGTAGTAATAATTTATACTTAACAGTTTTAATTCTTATTTATATGACATTGTGTAATTGTTCCAACATTAATAATAATGAATAATATAATGAATATAAAGATTAAGTATAGTGACGCAAACAAACTATAAATTTATAGATCAACTAATTTCTCAACCATAATATAAATTATTAGCAAAAAATCTTTCAGGTATTTGTATTTATTGCTCAATTATATTAATTAACTGAAATAATGTTCAAACAAAGTTTATAAATTAAAAAGGAGATTATTTATTTAGCATTACGTTTCGTGTTTGCATGTCATACATGATTTCTGTTTCGCAGAATATATTGTATGCTTTGAGATGGGTGGTATTCATTCACATAAAAATGTTGAGGTTGTAATTTTATCATATAGAATGTCTCGTTATTATTTATCATGTTAATTTAACGAAAACGGAGAGTCGTAATTAGCGATCCATCACGCGGCGGGCGTTAAACATGACGGGCTCTGAAACATATTCTTGAAAGCGTTGTTTCGACCTGAAAGACTCGTTACCGATCGTGGCATGTTCCTTTCCACATTTAAATACTAACGCGTTAGCATATTATATGTATGGTAGAGAGAATGGTATAAGCGAGTTGAAGTGAGTGTTATAAATATGTTTAGATGTTGTGAACGATTTGACGGGGGTATAATTATGAAAATAGCTCGTGCGCTTATATTTTGACACCCCCCTGTACGATAAGTGTGTAATATACGGCACTGACCGGCCAGCCCGTATTTACATGTAAATTGGAGAGTCCGGCCTGATGGGTTGGAATGGAAACGAAGATGGAATCGCCCCGATGAATAATTCATAACGCTTGAGTTCTTCATTTATGATATGTGGACTCTTAATTATATATTTATTGGACGGCACTCATATGTCATTCGGCGCGAATCGTAATTAACACTATGAAAAGATTATAATCTACGGTTAATACAAATACACGTTCCTCTCATTGGTCACAGCCAGATGTTTGCCACATCAAATTACGGAAACATCCAGGCGTAATGTCCGTGCCCCATACACGGATAGTTTTTATTTCAACTTTAATGGAAATCTTAAACTTCCATGCAATTAAAACTAACATTTCTGCTTCGGTGCTTAAATATATATTCGTTTAATATTCACATGGTAACATATTAAATAAAAGTATATTTTCCCCTTGGATTCTTATTACGCTTTACCTAGAAACAATTTTATTATGAGAATGATATTCAATACACGGTTCAATTACTATGTATCGTTAAATTAATTGGCAATGGAACATATTAATTAGTTCCATGACTTCTATAAAATTGTTTATACAAATTGTATAAAGAAGAATAACTTAAAAATATACTAGAAGACATGCAATAAATATGGAATATTTCTAATATTACTATAATTAAGATAAATAATATTAACGATATTAAAATTGTATATGCATGTGAATACGATACGCAAATCTTTTGTAGATCAAATTATCTTTATTTTTATTACTCATTAGTTTATTTTGCGTACTCATGAAACCTATGAATTGTAAAGTATATCATTTATTAGTATGTAATTAGGAACTACAAACAAAAGACGTAATTTTTTTAAGTTAAAGTTACAAATGTATACATTATATCTACACACTATAGTATATTTACAAAAAGCACAAAATGAGTTCATTACCACAAGTATAAGCATTGCTGCAATTCTTACCAGTGAAAATAAGATTTTGTGCAAATTGTATACAATAATTTATTTACAACTTCAATACTTATGTCTATAATTTTTTTTTTTAAATGATGTTATCAATAATCTATCAGTCATTTTTCATATTCATTTTGTAATAAACGTTATGCGTAATAGCTTATTAGATACGGTGCATGCAGTGCGTATTAAAACAAGTGAAATGGCTATGTATCCTTACTAATAATAGCTACTACATAAATGACACATTACAGAAAAAAGTAAACAAAAGTATATTAACTATAATAATCACTAAACAAATGGTATTGCAGCAGTGTTTTTAAAATATGATTAGAAATAATATATAGAATAAATTTAATAATTTATAACTCAAAAATCATAGTCGATAATTTGTACGTTATCGAATTCTGAGCATTCTTAAATTTTTACAAAGTAATAGTAGACAATTTAAACAAAAAAAATTACAGTTATTACACACTACTAGCTTATATATATTCACACAATTGATACTAAGTAACAACAATGAAATAAAAAAAAAACTCAATACTCAATATCTAGTTTTGACATGTGTAAATCAGATGGTAAAAGCACGAATAAATTATTATTATTATTAAGTTATTATTACTAATAGCGCTAATAAGCAATACACAATTTTCAAACACGCATGACCATTTTTTGTACTCTACTTCTATAGATAAGACCAATAAGTTTGTTTACTTAATTAAAAAAGTTAATATTTTGTCAAATGTTAACACTAGGTTAAAAAAACCATTTTATTACCTCAAAGGTTAACACTAAGTCTTTTATCCACTAATTTTTACACTGAATGCCAAATTTATTGGTAATATAGTAATACTTGAGACTTTACACAGACCATTTTAAGTTTTTTTGTGTAAGTAAGTTTGAAAGAATTGCAAACCGTTTATCTTTATTATCTATTTTTTTTTTAATTTTTAAAAAGTACATAAATAATTTACTATAAAACTTTTAAAATTAAAGATTACCAAAATACTTAAATATTACTTTAAAATGAACGGTTAATTACCTTGACTCAGCAAGCCAACTGGCATTTTTATGTTACATACATTTCTCGAGTCAGACGATTTATTTTTGGAAAATAGAACTTTTTTTACAAGTTTACAGACTAGTTTACGTTTAGTTTAAACAGCTAAAAACTTTGATAAAACATGAAAACTTCAACACATCCAAAAAATGTTTAGAAAATAAATTTCATTTGTTTCTATATAATTATTTCAGACACTAAAACCCAAAAATTTGTAATTGCGTTTTGCTTACGCAGTTTGCATTTAAGAGTTAGATATTTATTTATAAGCTGATAATGAGATAAAACTGTGGTTTTAGCAAAATGAGACCATTGCACATATACAGGGTGTTTAAAAAATTTAAAATATTTAAGTGAGTGGCAGTACAAACCACAACAAACAAAAAATCTTAATAAACATGGGTTGTCATAACAACGGTTTTGGAGAAATGAAACATTGTTTATTTTTATATGTTTTTACAAAAAGGAGTGCCCTCCTTCCATTTTCTAACAGGCACAACATCTTTGTCTGATGAACATTTGTACTCTTTCTAAAACTCCTTCATTGGCTTGGATTTCTTGGCATTTTTCATTAATTTTTAACTGCAGCTCCTTAAGATTAATTACAGAAGTAGCATACACTATTTTAAATATCTAAAAAAAAAAACAAACTAAGATACAATCTTGTTGTCCATAAAACTGGTCCGCCTCTTCTTACCCACCTATGTAAAAAAGTATGGTCTAAATGTTTTCTAGCGGCAATCAAAAAATTAGCTAGAACACCATCATGCTGGAACCACATTTGTTGTCTATGAGCTAAAAGACAAAAGATCATACTTTGTGTTCTTCAGGAAGTTAAGGTAAACAGCGTCTGTTAATTGTTTTGGTAAAACAACAGAACCTAGAAACCTGTCGCCTACAATACCCATCCAAAAGTTTAATGAAAATCATGTCTGATGTCTGCATTCAATTACAACATGGAAATTTTTGTCGGTCCAACATTGTGCATTATGAAAATTAACAATTTCATTTTGTGTAAACATCTATAAAAAAAAATTTTGGCAAACATGCCTAATGATCAGTTAAATTTAAGGCCTGTACTCGTTGTACATGATAGAGCAGCTGCTCGTGAAAAGTTTTCCAAACAAGAGTAGCACCAATTCCTACCTCGGCTGATATTCTTTGCACACTCGTCTCTAAATTAAACTTTATCCGTGCTATAGTTTCTTGTTCTGCTCTAAGAGTAAATACCAACCTTGGTCTGCCAAAAAGATAACACTGTTTTTGAAGTGAACCGGTATCTCTTTTTGGAAAAGCTTCTACATAATGACGTTGCGTGGCAATCTCATTAGCACGACCTTACATGAAATGCATGTTGGCTAGTTCTGCATTAGAGTTATCAGCTATAGCAATGAAAACTTGTGTACTAACAACAACTGTGAAATACTGAATATTTGTTTCACAAAACATCAACCAACTATGATAAGAAAATGCACGTTTTTGCAAAATAAAAAATGGAGGATAAAAGAATAATAAAAATAAATAATGTTCTTATCTCCAAAACCGTTGCTATGACAACACATGTTTATTAAGATTTTTTTGTTTGTTGTGGTTTGTACTACCACTTCCTTAAATGTTTTATATTTGTATTTGCAAAATAAAAAATAGAAGAAAAAAAATAATAAAAATAAATAATGTTCTATATCTCCAAAACCGTTGCTATGACAACCCATGTTTATTAACACTTTTTGTTGGTTGTGGTTTGTACTACAATTCTCTTAAATATTTTATATTCTTTTTTAAACACCCTGCAGATCGAAATGGTACTTAACAAAACAATGCGAAGAATATAGAAAAATCAGTTTGGCTGTGAAGACAGCAAAAACCTTGTTAAAAGTTATAAATAAATGATTTGTAAGAATCATGAAAGAAAATATAGCGAAAAAACAATAGACAATTAAACTAAAAAACTTAGAAAAAAAGATTTTTGCAAAGACTGTTTATCACAAACATTGCTTAATATGTATGCCAAAGAGATAGTAGCAATGTGCTAGGAAATAATTTTCACTAAACAGAAAAAGTGCTTTGGTACTAAAGTTACAGAAACTTACAGACAGTGTAACGTGTTGTGCGTATAGAATGGCGGATAGGCCACTCAATTTACACGTTATTGTAGTTGGTAGTAATGGAAACAATCTGGTGGGGCAGGTTTTCCGGGAATCCTCCGGAAACCTTGCAGCCATTTCAGTATAAATTTCGACGTTCCCAAAAAAGGGACTTTTTATATATCGCAAGTGTGCGGCCTGAATCCGTTCGGCATAATAGGTCTTTGACGCGAGTGCGGAAGACGTTATAGTATAAATGGTAATATTCAATATACATGTACTATGCCGACACGGATAGTGTAATAAAGTTGATAGTGCACGACCTGGCGCCCTTATTATTATATAACAAACCCTACCCGTCCTTCCGTAAGACCCAGGCGCCGCCGAGAGCTAGCCGGAGCCGCCACCTCAGGTGGTGCATCTTTGCAGCCGGTAGGGTGTTACAAAGAGTTGGCTACCAACGTGGGCCGTTATCGGAAGGAAAAAAAACACCCACGTGCAAAGGAAGTTGAAGACGCCATCTTGGAATCCATCTTCTATTTTATGAAGATAAGGTCTAGCAGCAAGGAGCCAACAGCGCCCTCTACAAGAAGAAGACGCCATCTTGGAATATCCTGTTGCATCAACATCAATTTCAACAATGTCCGTGGTTGTATGTTAAAAAGTGAAGTGAATGTTAAAAGAAATCAAACAGAAGAAATAAAACTAGAAGTATTTTACAAATATGGAATCTATGTAAAAAGGAAAAGGTCAGATAAAATAGTTGAAATTTTTTTTTTCTTTCTGAATATATTAAATCACTGATAAACTTTTTTTTTGCTATGAAATGTAAATTAATTATCATGAACTATATAATTGGGTAATTAACATATTCTGGCACTAACTATTTCTATTCATAATTTTTTGTTAACGTTCACACATTTTAAATAAATATATTTTTTTTTGGAAAAACAAAATTAACATTTTAATTCACAAAATGAAATTGTTGCGGTAATTAATAAATGTTTATTGTAGTTGTTTATAAATTACTAAATTATTTGCGCAGCAGTGGAATTATTTAAAATTAATATTTATTTGCGAGCGATAAAGAATAAAACATCGCAACGAACGAACTTGACATTGAATTATTTTATTATTTATGTTTACAATTCTTATGCGCATTTGTTTTAAATTTATTGTGTTTTGTAAAACAATATTATTTATTATTATTATAAATTTATTGTAAAGCGACTAGAAGTATACCGAAATGGACTCCACCAGATTAACACGCGATGAGATCGAATATGAGCTTATGATACGAGGTTTTAAAAATGTAAAAACATTAACGTTGGCCAATATGCGAAAAAAACTTACACCCCTTGTTACGCCAAAAAAACCTGAAAATCTTGACATTATTGTAGAATTTAACCCTCCTAATAAGTACGATTGGACAGCTGAAGTCCAGACATGCCAAACAAAAATCCAACATCTAGAAACATTAATAGCGGAATTTAACGGTGACCGCGGTTCATTAAAATGCCGTCAAATAGAAACTAAAATGGCTCACTTGCTTGCGAGAACTAATAGAATTGCCGAATCCGATTTAAATAAAGTCGGGAAAAATGAATGTTTAAGCGCATTAAGTCAATTAGAGAATATGGTAGAAGATATTAGCGACCAGTACGAATATATTAAAAACGATAAGCAAATGCAAAGTAGACCTCCTTCTCGTGCTCAACTAAATGAATCGGTAAATTCAAATAATAATCAATATTCAACATCAAAGTCAGAACCGGTATATAAATGGAATCTTCAATTTTCGGGAGATAATAATCTAGAATTTGCAGATTTTATCGAAAAAGTTAACGACTTAAAAGAGTCAAGAGGTGTATCTGAGGATGATCTATTTAGATCAGCAACAGACCTCCTAACGGGTCAAGCTCTTGTTTATTTTCGGTCAATTAAAAAACGGGTACATAATTGGCAGGAATTAATTATGATACTAATGCTGGGTTGCACCAACATCAGTCGGTCCGAACCGTCCGTTAATTTTTTTTTATAAAGTTGCTTGTTTCGTGGTGTAGTGGGTATCATACCCGCTTAGCACACGAAAGGTCCCCGGTTCGATACCAGGCAAAATAAAACTTTTTTTTTTAATTATTATTTATTTTAACTTTAAGTGATTATCTCGTATTTATTTAAAATTTTATAATTTTATATATATTTTTAGATTGTAATTTTGATATGTTTTTCAACTTTTCGGATGTCTAGATTGCAAATTAATTGAATTAAATTCAGATGTAACGTTTTAATTTGTTTTGTGTTACACCATTTATCATATTCAATAATATTTTTTGCTGGGTTGCAATCCGCAGGTTAAAACGGTCAGTTTAAACCGATTGTTTTTAGACGGCCCGTCGCGACCGAGTGTTTGCACCAACGCGATCCCGATGTTCTACGATGTATGCGCCGAAGCGATTGACATTTCAAATTTAATTGTCCAAATAAATAATATAACATATAATAATAATTTCTCATATTTAACATATGTATTATATCATCTAAACCACCTGAAGTAGATGAACTAGAACTTGATGAATCCATTTTCAAATGTAAACAAATTCATTAATTCACAATTTTGAGGTTAGAAACACACCGTAATTCAAATAACCGTCCGAAATTCGGTCGGTTCAAATCAGTCGATTTTTAGGTGTTAAATAACGGAGGATTCCGATCGATGAATGTTGGTGTAACAGAAAACGGTCAATAATCGGATCAAATTCGCCGTTTTGAACGACTGTGGTTAATGGAACCTATCATAAACGTTTTCATTGTTCTTTTTGTGTATATAAATTCCATTATAGTATCCAGTATTAACTGATTTTCAAATTATTGTTTCGTGGTGTAGTGGATATCAGACCCAAGCGGAAGGTGGGTCCTTGGTTCGATCCTAGAGCAAAACCAACTTTTTTAAAAATTTATATTTATAATTTTTTTAAATTATGAGTACTTTACTTTATTTTATTCTGAATAGATTGTTTTTGTTCTATAAAGTTTTAATTTTTTATATTTTATATAAATTAATTGAATTAAAAAAAGATTATTTGTAAGATATTTGTTTAAAATATAAATATCTTATTGAATATAATAAATGATGTAACCTAACAAACACAAAATAAATTAAAACAAGGAATAACGTTACATCTTAATTTAATTCAATTAATTTGCAATCAAGACATCCCGAACAGTTGAATATAGGTATATGATGAATATATTATAAATATTGAAATTATCTGAAAATATATATAAAAATATAAAATTTGAGGTAAATGAGTGATAATCACTTAAAATTAAAATAAATAATAATTAAAAACCATAATTAAAAAAAAAAAAGTTTTATTTTGCCTGGTATCGAACCGGGGACCTTTCGTGTGCTAAGCGGGTATGATACCCACTACACCACGAAACAAGCAACTTTATAAAAAAAAATTAACGGACGGTTCGGACCGACTGATGTTGGTGCAACCCAGCATAAAAGATGCATATCAGTCAAGCGATTACGATTTAGCTACGTGGCAAAAGATTTGGGACAGGTACCAGGGAAAAAATGAATCTATAGGTTCTTATTTTGCGTCAATGAATAACATGTTTCAACGTTTACCAAACCGTCCAGATGATTCCAAGATAGTACGAATAATAAAGTACAACCTAGACCAATATTATATCCATTGCCTGGGATATGCGGAGATTAGTACGGTTGACGATTTAAGAAAAAAATGTAAGCGACTGGAAGAAAACAAAAGCATTGCAGATCGAGCAGCATCAGTGGCCCCGCGTTATGAACTACCTGGTAGTTCTCAACAGATGTCAGGAAAAGATCAGCATAATCGCCGACCAATGATAACAAACTCTACCGCAAAATGCTGGAATTGTGGGTACACAGGTCATCATTATAAAACATGTTCTAAGCCTTTGCGTTGGTTTTGCTATCGGTGTGGAGAATCAGGTACAATAAAGGCTAACTGTAGAGAGTGCTATAATAAGCGGCAGGGAAACGGCAGAGCGGGCAGATAAGTAACCAGATCTCTGCCCGCGGTCAAAAGAAGATCACAAATAAGAATGCTTATGCAAATAGTTTGCGCGCAAAGACTTATGTAAATAATATAATGAGTAAAATGAAAAAAGATTTACGCCCATACTTAAATGTTTCAATTTTAGGATTAAGTTATAGGTGTTTATTGGATTCCGGTGCTTCTTGTACGTGTATAGGTTTAAATGTATGGTATTCAGTAGAAAAGTTAGGTTTAAAGTTACATAAGAGTGATTCAGAATACAATTATACTGCTAGTAAACAAAGAAGTAACGTTTTAGGGTATACACACGTTCCATTTGTAATTGAAAATAAGTGTTATATTATTGAATGTCTAATTATACCATCCCTGGCACAAGATATCATTTTAGGTATAGGTTTTTGGCTAAAAACAGGTATAATACCTGATCTTAAAAGAAATATTTTAACAATAGCTGGTACCATCGTAAACGTAAACACATTAACAAACGACAACATTCTTTCAGAAAAGGATAAGCGTCAATTAACGGAACTTACAGATTATTATTTTAAATTAATGGGAAATGGTTTGGGAACCACAAACTTAACAGAACACGTAGTTGACATAGGCGACGCAAAACCAATCAGATAGAGGAATTACCCTGTCTCACCAGCTATGGCAAAAATTGTTAACGCAGAGATAGACAAAATGCTCAAATTAAGAGTAATAGAACCAAGTAATAGTCCATGGTCTTCCCCAGTAGTAATGATTAAAAAAAAAGACGGTACGTATCGTTTCTGCATCGACTTTAGAAAAGTAAACCAAATATCCAAAGCAGACGCATACCCTCTCCCTTTTGTGACATCAATACTGGACCGTTTAAAGAACGCAAAATTTCTATCTTCGCTAGACATTTCTTCGGCATACTGGCAAGTACCGATGGCAAAACAATGTCAAGATATTACAGCTTTTTCAATACCAGGACATTTCCATTTTCTTAAATTGCCTTTTGGTTTAAATAACAGCGGTGCAACATTTCAACGATTGGTGGATCACATATTAGGGCCAGAATTTGAACCAAACGTATTCGTATACTTAGACGATATAATTGTAATAACAAGCACGTTTGAAGAGCATCTGATCATATTACGTAAAATTATGGAAAAGTTATACCAAGCAGGGTTAACATTAAATAGAGATAAATGTAAATTTGGTCGTGAGGAATTAAAATACTTAGGTTATGTTGTTAATTCAGCAGGCTTACAAGTAGATAGCGAAAAGGTAGAGGCAATCTTAAATTTCCCAGTTCCTAAAACAAAGAATAAAATTTGGAGGTTTATTGGCATAGCAGGTTGGTATGGACGTTTTATCCAGAATTATTCAACACGCATAGCACCATTAACTTTATTGTTAAAAAAGAAATCAGTTTGGAGCTGGTCAAAGGAAGCTAACGCGGCCTTTGAAGACTTTAAAACCTGTTTAGTTCAAGCGCCTATTTTGGCGTGTCCAGATTTTAATTTGCCATTTACCGTACAGACAGATGCATCGACCATTGGCTTAGGAGCAGTGCTTACGCAGAATTTTCCAGAGGGTGAAAAGGCAGAAAAGAAATACCACACAATGGAACTAGAATGCCTAGCAGTCTTGTTTGCAATTCGAAAGTTCCGAGCGTATATAGAATGTACTGAATTTCATGTAATTACTGACCATTACTCACTAAAATGGCTGTGGACAATGAAAGACCCACTAGACCGCCTAAGTAAATGGTTAGTACATTTACAACAGTTTAAATTTACAGTAAGTCACAGAAAAGGAGCTTCACACACAGTACCCGATGCCTTGTCGAAAGCTTTTGAAAACGAAATCGTAATAACAAAAGACAGTCACGATGAATGGTATTTGAAGATGATATTGCAAATAAAAGAGAAATCAGACAATTTTCCGACGTGGCAAATTGATGGTGAGCGGTTATTAAAATTTTCTCGAGTAAATCACACTGCATTAGGATACGAAGACCCTTGGAAAGTTGTAGTACCGAAAGAGTTGCGAAACACGGTTGTACACGAAAATCACGACAATGTGATGGCAGGACATTTTGGTATTTTTAAAACGCAGAAACGCATAAATGCAAAATATTATTGGCCAGGGATGAACTCAGATATAATTAGATATATAAAAAAATGTAAGATATGCCTTCAGCATAAGTCAAGCCAAAACAAACCTGCAGGTCTTATGGGTAATCGTAGAATAGTAGATAAACCATTTCAAGTTTTATGTACAGACTTCATGGGACCTTTACCGTTATCATTAAAAAGAAACAGGTTTATACTAGTTATTTCATGCTTATTTACAAAGAACTCTTTTTTATTTCCCGTTAAATCTACAAAATCAGAAGTGGTCTGTAAACACTTTGAGTCTTTATTCTTACAGTATGGCGTCCCACAAAAAATAATTGCAGATAATGGAAGACAATACATAAGTCGTTCTTTCAAAAACCTGTGCACTAATTATAAAGTGTCTCTCAGCTTTACACCTTTTTACCACCCCCAGGCAAACCCTACGGAAAGAGTAAACCGAGTAGTAAAAACAACAGTAGCGTCATACATACGCGGAAATCAGCGAGAGTGGGATGTGGAGTTAGAAAAAATAGCTTTTGCTATGAGAACTGCAACTCACGAGGCTACGGGATTCTCTCCATCATTCTTGACATTCGGACGCGAACTTTGTACATCAGGTGAAGGGTTTACTGAGGATAACAATGCACAAGTAGACATAGCCAACCGGAAAAAACACGCAAACGACGTCAGCGAACTCCCGAGCTATTTTAAACAAGTTAGAAAGAAACTAGCGGAAGCGTATGAAAAGAATGCACGAATTTATAATTTAAGGCGACGAGATGTTCGGTACGAAGTTCGACAAGTAGTGTGGAAACGAAATTACGAATTATCAGATAAAGGAAATTATTTTAGTTCAAAATTAGCACCAAAATTTATAGAATGTAGAGTTAAAAAGAAAGTAGGTTCAAACACATACGAGCTAGAGAGTGTGCAAGGGCGTTCGATTGGAGTTTGGCATGTTAAGGACTTAAAGCAAAGTTTATAGTGTTAGGTTTTAGGGTATTAAAAAAAAAAAAAAAAAAAAAAAAAAAATTTGCTGCATGAAGAGGGGGTGTAACGTGTAGTGCGTATAGAATGGCGGATAAGCCACTCAATTTACACGTTATTGTAGTTGGTAGTAATGGAAACAATCTGGTGGGGCAGGTTTTCCGGGAATCCTCCGGAAACCTTGCAGCCACTTCAGTATAAATTTGGTCGTTTCCGAAAAAGGGGCTTTTTATATATTGCAAGTGTGCGCATTGAATCCGTTCGGCATAATAGGTCTTTGACGCGAGTGCGGAAGACGTTATAGTATAAATGGTAATATTCAATATACATGTACTATGCCGACCCGGATAGTGTAATAAAGCTGATAGTGCACGACCTGGCGACCTTATTATTATATAACAAACCCTACCCGCCCTTCCGTAAGACCCAGGCCCAGCCGACAGCTAGCCGGAGCCGCCACCTCAGGTGGTGCATCTTTGCAGCCGGTAGGGTGTTACAACAGGTTAGATATAAACCTGCAAATAAGATTATAAAATGTTTTGAATCAAATGAAGAGGCTCTAGAGAAAATTAATGAGCATTAAGTAGTTAGACAAGATCCAGAATAAAGTGAAAATAGCGTGGAGAAATGCGCTAGCAGGTATAATTATAAAAAAATTGTCAGGGTATGCTTTAAGAATAGATTGTTTATTAAAGACGTGACTAAAAAAATATTAAATGTAGATCCAAAAAGAAAAAAAAAATACAAATAATGTTTAAAAAAAAAAAACGTTAAAATAAAAAAAACAGAGAACTGGAGAAGAAGCACGTAGAATCTGCAAAAACAGAACACCTATAATAATGATACGTAATTTATGCGTCACTCTGTGTCATTTTCATAACTAAAAATAAAATTGTTGTTAATATTTATAAGATTTATTAAAAAATTACAAAATAAATATTATTATTATATACAGTGTGTCTGATTAAGTTTGCACCATTTGGAAAACTTTTTTATTATTAATTTTACAAAAAAAAGGTATTTTTTATAAAAAGTTTTGCATGGTCTTAAACCTAAAATGCAACCATCAGATATTATTTTTTTAGTGGTATACGCAGTTTCTCATAAAATATGAATTTGGCTCAACAATAAACTTAAAAAAATTAAGATTTGTTTGACAGTAAACGTCAAATAAAATTTGTTAATATGCTGGTAATATTTAGTGTAGAAGTAAAAGTAGCAATTGTGTTAATTGTTGGTGAAAATTACAAAACTTATTGTGAAGCAACTGAAATATTTAACAACAGACATTTAGAGAAAAATATACACTATACATCAGTAATGACAATTAAGAAAAAAATAAAACATTTAGAAATGTTAATGATAAATTTACAAACAAACGTCAAAAATCTGTTGCAAGTGAGGAGATGAAATTAAATGTAATGTTATCTGCAGTGGAAAACTCTAAATTGTCTCTGCAAAAAAAGCATCTTTGCTTTCAGATAAAATTGGTAAAGATACAATATTAATTTTTTTTAAGAGATCAAGTTTTATCTATATAAACCATAATATATCCATACTTTAAAACCTGGAGACTACGACAACTAGAATTTTGTTTTATTATCCAAGAAAAGCTAGAAGACGATTCCTTTTTTTTGCTAGAAAAGTATTGTTTTCAGACGAAGCTACATTTACGTCTAATGGAACAGTGTTTTTGCAAAATTGTCGATGGTGGACTAACTTCAATTCTCACTTTACAATAAAAACTCGCAATCAATATTATTTTAATACTAAAGTTTAGTGCGGCATTTACAAAAATAATATAATTGGTCCTTTTTTTTGACAATCTATGACTTCTCAAAAATATTAAATTTTTTTACAAAATCAGTTGCATAAGTTGCTTTGTGATTTTCCAAGACATGAACGGCAACAGGTATGGTACCAGCAGGACAGCGTATGTATGTCATAGTACGATGGAAGTATGGTAATACCTTAAAAATATCTTTAATGGAAGATTAATTCATAGATATTCCGATATTTTTTGGCTAGCTAGGTCGCCAGATTTAACCCTCATTAGATTTTTTCTTATAGAGTTACTTAAAAGAAAATGTATATTAACACAGGCCATTCACAAACGTAGAACATTTAAAAACAATTACGGAAACAATTCAGGGTGTAACTTCGAATGTAATTAGAAATGTATTGAGGAAACGGATACGTTGAAGCAATAGTAAATTGATGATAAACTACTACACGCTTGTTACACAATTTACATTATTAGCACTGTATTTATGTAGTTGATAATGATTGTAAAATAAATTATTTTGTTATGTATCATTTATTTTAATACATCATCAAAATAATGCAACATAGACGTTAAAAGATGTTAAGGTTATCAAATTTTTAACAAATAAAAAGGTAACAGATAAAAGTTTCCAATATTTTTAAAAATAAATTTACTTTACTGTTGGACAAAATTAATATTTTCTGACAAACCTCGTATACGACTAAAAAAATTTAAAATCTGATGATTGTACATTAAATTTTAGAACTTGCCAAACTTTTTATAAAAAAATAACTTTTTTTTGTAAAGTTAATAATAAAAAAGTTTTACCTATGGTGCAAACTTAAGCAGACACTCGTATACAGAATACGTTAAGATTACCAATGCATAAAAAAACAAATTGGCAACATTTTTTTTTTAATTTTTGCTGTGCCAATAATATAAATAATTAAAAATGTTGACTTTGGCAATTTTGTCAAAGCAATAAGCTAAAAAAGAACAATAATAATACTTTAATACTTAATTCACGGTATATACAAAACCATTTACATCTAGATCATTATGTACATAATTAACGATGAATTACAAACAATATTACAATTACACAAAAATATATAAACAAATATTGAATTATAAAGGCATGGAAAAAAATATACATACAGGGTGTTAGACAAAAAACGTACGGCTGAATATCTCCGTTATTTTTTAACCGATTTATATGATTCAAAAACCATTTTAAATGTTTTTTTTGTGTATTATAAAGGCAGGTACACATATATTTGTTTTTATTTTTAGTATAGTTGCTATGGCAACCAACTTTATTTTTTTAAATGCCAATAATTTGTACGATAATAAACAAAAGAATTTGTTTTGAATACATTCTTTATTGTATATATAAATGCTGTAGAATGAGACCCAAACTGACGGAGCGTACTCTGAATGAGAACGTACCAAAGCGCAATAAAGCAGTTTGAGTGTGCTTGGAGATAGTTCAGTTGACATTCTATACACAAACCTTAACATTTTTATAGCACGGTTGCACATATAGTTTATATGCTTAACAAAAGTTAGTTTTGAGTAAAAAATTTCGCCCAAATCTTTTATTTGTGTAATATGTTTCAACATTATTATTGATAGTATAGTCGTACGATACTTTTCTTTGTTTTGTTGAAGCTTATCGAAAAACATTTATTTCCGTTAAACAACAAGTTATTAATAAGACAACATGAATGAACAAAATAAATAAAATAAATGATATTTGTAGTCTTTTATAAGTTTTAAGATAAAACAAAGAATTAATAGAATAAACAAGATCATTAATAAAAAGTAAAAACAGAATTGGTCCACATTGAGATAATTATTTGTGTTATTTTTTTATTTTTATTTTATTTTTTTCACAGATGTTATTTATTATTATTATTATTATTATTATTATTATTATTATTATTATTATTTTAAAATTTAAATTTTAACAAGTAAAACCAAACTTGTGGAAACGTCACTTTAAAGGCTAGATTTAAGCAGTTTGTGAACATTGATTTTGAATACTTGATTGTTGATTTTGGCAATTGAACCATAACTACAAAAATTAGTTTTTTTAATAAAATTACTAATTTTTATAAGTATAAGCCAAAGTTCTATATAGTACATTATGCATAGCATAATTCACTTTTGTAAAGTTAGAGAGTCTGCTAAATTAGCAAAATTTGGCAAATCAAGAAATATTTAAAGCTAATTTAAAATTTGTCATAACTTTTTTTAATTTTTCTAAGTATTTTGTTAATTTAAAATTGTATTTTTTTAAACTTAAGTAACCTTATGGCCATTTTTTTACTTGAAACAAAAGCTATTTTTTTCAGATTATTAAAAATTGGTGTAATTTTGTTTATTGTTTGTTGCTTATTTTATTGTCTACTTTTTAATTTGAGGTAATTGCTTTTTTATAATCAGGTTACTTTGCATTTTTTGGAAGTGTTTTACTAGTAGTAATTACTAATTAGTTATTAAAATAATTATTTATTAACTATATCTTTTATACTAGCAATTTTTTTTTGTTGCAATTAACTAGGGATGTATTTTTTTTTTGTGTTATTATTTTCAAGTATATTTTAATTTGTTTCTTTTTTTTTAGAGATTTGCTCTAGAATATTATTTTTTCAATCATTAATAAACAAACCATTTTTTTTACATTGTCAACAGTCATAAAAATATGATACGGCTTCTAATGTTTTCTACCGTATTTCAAAGTATCAAAAGAGCTTCGAGAAATATTTAAGACTGCTACTCGTCTTTTCTTCGTTTTAATCAATGACAAGCTGTGACAAAACATATAAAAATTATTGCACATTTGACTTTGCTACAATTATGAAGCAAAGTTAAAACCATTTTCTATTTATTCCACATAAATTTAAATACTAATTGACCTACTATATCTAAAGAATTATATTTAATTGAGGTTATTATCCAATTCCAAATTTCATACCAATACTGACACGCTTAACTATACATTTTCTCATGGATAATCACTTTGAGCCGACTGTAGAATCGAGGATGTTATCTTATTTTTTATTGTTGTTCCTAATAAAATGAGTTCATTATGTTAATGGAGTTTTAATTACATACGCGATGATTAATTATTATGTATATCTTATTAAAAATCAGGAAAAAATAATTAACTGTGTTTATGTTTGCACGCTGGCAGAATTATTACGTATTTTGTGATAGTTTATGGTTTATAGATAGCAAGTTTATACGGATATATTCTAATTAAATAGTAGTGTATATTTCAATTTAATTATATATGAATGTAGAAATAATTTCTTATTGCAAGGAAACATGCTTGAAGATTTTATAATTAAAATTTTAATGCAATTATAAGCGTCGGAAATGGATACGGGTATTAATATTATTCAGGATTCTATTGGATTATTTTCATTTTAAATCTAGGTAAGCAGTTTTAAATTAATAATAATTATTTAATATGCTTTTATTATTCATTCAAATGTAATAAAGAATGTTAGCTGTTTGTTAAGTTTAGACAATGGCTGTTTATAATTTGTTATGTGATGTTGAATAATAAATATAACGTTTCGGTAATTATAGGTTAGTGAAGCGAAATATGGTATGCAGTTGCAGCTATAAACATTAATATACCAGTTCTAATTTATAACTTAATTAACGATAATAATGTATATAATAAATTATATAACATTTCATTCTATAATAAGTACTGGTTGAAATTTATTTATTGTAAAAATATTTGATATATGTGTGCGCAGCATCGCAACTTTCTCTATGTAATTGCATATTAAAATAATTAACAATTAATAACTGTGTATATAAAACTATATACATTCTTTACTTTGTTACATAAAATTGAAGTAATTAAGTAGGCTGAAGTATTTTAAAATTACTTATTTAGTAAAATAACACTTAGTGCCCTAGCCACATCGTTCTCCTGACCTAACGGCTTATGATTTTTTATGAAGTTGTATGTCTATGAAGATAAGCCTTGAATATTGAAAGAGTTTAAAGATGCTATTTGCCGTAAATATGAACAACTTCAAACATTCAATCAAATTTGCATTTGAGAAGAAAGTCGACATTTAAGTGATGTTATTTTCCGCACTTAATTGAATAATATGACTTTCTGTAATAAACAATTTAATGTTAACAAATAAACAATTTATGTAAAATTAACCAAGTTCTTATTATTACAAAACTATGCGGTTCCTCTGAATTACCCTGTATGAAATATGATAGATGGGCAATAGGTAAATAAGTTATTTTATTTGACTTTAATAAATGTATTACTCATACATTTGTTAGGAATATTGTAAGAATAAATTCTTATCGTAATTGCAGTTTTATTTAAACTATATTAAGACATGAGTATATTAACAGTTTATATGTACATATTGTATATAACAATATTATACAAGGTGTCCTGTGACTTAATGTGCATAACTTAAAGTATTTCTTAGACGATTTTAAGTCAGAAATGCCTTAAACATTTCTGTCCAAAACTTTTAAAAGTTTAGAAACTATGAGCAATATTAAATTTAAGAAAGCATGGAGAATAAAATAAAAATCATCTTAAATAAAGTAATATAATGTTTTATAAATTAATTAGTTTAAAATGTCTCCCGCTGCCTTGCAACACATTCTTGCTCTTCTGATAAATAAAAACTTGGTTTTGTTAGGTTTGGTGACCTTAGAGACTAGAAAACTGAACCATCTCTTTAAATTCAACGGTTAACAAAGTTGTTATTTAGTTTTTTTTTTTAATTTAATTATTTAACGTCGGTCTATTTCTGATGCCAAGTCTAATCACCGACGCCAGAGGTTAAGACTACTACATCTGGGAATTTTGCCGCAAATTCAGGAATTTCAACCTAAATTATTGGGTTCTTTATCGTGCACGCAACATCAACGCAGTACACGGAACCTACTAAATTTTCTCTTTTTATCCAAAAGAAGGCGTACTCATCACACAACATTTTTTCTTAACCAGAAAAACTGTCCCTCCAGATAGGGGACTTGAGGCTCGAACCCAAGACGCCTGGTATAGCAGTCGAGTACGCTAACCACTACACCACCCGGGCGGGTTATTTAGATATGTTCTTGCATTTATACTAATATCAAAAAGTGCGTCAACCAACTAAAACTACATGTTAAATTTGTTTTATCAAAATATCCTTTATTAATTATGGTAATATGTTTTGTAAAAAAAAAATAGATAATGATTAAATGTTAAATGTGGAACATTAATTATTTTTATATATTTTTACAAAGAACAAAGTTATAGAAGTTGTCCCTCCTTCCATTTCCAAACAGGCACTACATCTTTGTCTGAAAGACATTTGTATTCTTTCTAAAACCCTCTCATTGGTTTGAATTTTTTGGCACTTTTTATTAATTTTTAACTGCAGCTCTTTAAGGTTATTTACAGAAGTAACATGCACAATTAATTTCAAATATCCCTAGAGAAAAAAATCAAGAGAGTTTAAATCAAGCGCTTTTGCTGGCTATAAAACTGGTCTGCCTCTTCCTACGTACCTATGTGGAAAAATTTGGTCTAAATGCTCTCTAACGACAATCAAAAAATGAACTGGAGCACTATTATGCTGGACCCACATTTGTTGTCTGTGAGCCAAAAAAATGTCATTCAAAGGATCATACATTATGTTTTGCAAAAGTTGAAGCAAACAGCGCCTGTTAATCGGTTTGGTAGAACAACAAAACTTGATGCTTGCCTTCAACATTCTTGCGTAGAAACACGCAACAAAAACTAAAAAAAAGAAAAATAATAAAAATAAATAATGTTCCATATCTCCATAACCTTTGCTATGACAACCCATGTTTATTATGATTTTTTTGTTTATTGTGGTTTGTACTACTACTCTCTTAAATATTTTACATTCTTTTTTGCAAATTAAAAAATGGAGAAAAAAAAAATAATAAAAATAAATTATGTTTCATATCTCCGAAACCGTTGCTATAACAACTTATGTTTATTATGACATTTTGTTTGTTGTAATTTGTACTACCACTTCTTTAAATATTTATTTGATTATGTTTAAAATAGCTTTCTTTCTATTAAGTTGCTGTACGGGACGAGTAGTTTGGGGACTATTGCCTGTTTTTTAGTACTCTTGTAGCAAATTTTTTTAGTGGTTTCTATATCTTTTATAATAATAATAATAATAATAATAATAATAATAATAAACGTCTTTATTAGATTATATTTGAATACATTTGTTACAAAATATGTAAAGCTGTGGCGAAATTCAGCTTGTTTAAACATTACTGTTTAAACTGCTGTTCTTCCATTTAACCACGCATAAATAATTTCGGTTTATAATTGTGAAATATTTTTTGTCTATACTAAACTTATGGTTACAAATTAATTTTATTTTACAGTTACAAAGTTACCAAATTTATAATAAAATTATATTACTTATATCTTGCACGCACATTTAAACATTGATCACCATAAAGTTGATTTTTATATTTTTTCTTAAAACCAATATCGTTTAGTTTTTTTATGGAATACGAAATAGAGTTGTATAACGCAGCTATGTTGTATGAAAAAGATCTTTGATAAATTGAAGTTTTATGGATAGGTGTTGTAAGCAGGCTTTTAGATCTGATATTAATACTGTGTACATCTGTAGTGAATAAAATTTTGTTGTAAAGATATGGTGGAACTTTAGTCTGCACAATTTTGTGAAAAAATACTGCTGCATGCAGTTTTCTGCGGTTTGTCATGTTTAGCCACTGCATGTCAATTAGTTTATGGGATATATTTTCATATTTTCTTATACCAAATATCAATCTTAAACACGAATTTTGTATTTTTTGTATTCTAGCAATATCTTCTGAATCCAAACAGAATCCATAGACTGTGTCACAATGAGTAAACTGTGAAAGCACTAGCGTTTCGCAAAGAAGAATTTTAGTCTGTTTGCAAAGAAAGTGACGATTATTATATATGATTTTTAAATTTAAAAATGCTTTTCTAATGCACCCTGTGATATGAGATTTGAATCTAAGATGAGTATCAAAAATTAATCCTAAGTTTTTAGCTTCTGTTTTGATAGGAATATTGATGTTATCTACCTCAAGATGCATAGAGTCAATTATACTATTAATTTTATGCTTTCTTCCAAATAACAATGCTATAGATTTGTTTGGATTCAGAGTTAACGCATGATTTTTAGCATACTGTGCTATATTATTTAAATCTCTGTTCACATTAATAACAGCACTATCAATGTTTTCAGTTGGTACAGTGCAGTAGAGCTGCGAATCGTCTGCGTATAAGTGAATTTTATTGTATTGTACTGATTGTGGCATATCAGAGGTATAAATGGAGTACAAAAGCGGGCCAAGAATAGAACCCTGCGGAACACCTTTAGTCAAATCCAAAGCATTCGAAACATTTCCTTGCACAACTACAAACTTTTTCCTGTTAAATAAATAACTGGCAATCAATTGGCAAGCGTTTGGAGATAGCCCCAACCAACTTAATTTGGCAATTAACATTTTATGATTTATTGTATCGAATGCTTTAGAAAAATCTAGCATTACTAGAATTGAGATTTTGTTGTCATTTATACCTCTAAATATGTCATCACTAATATTAGCTAAAGCAGACGCGCAGCTATACCCTTGTCTAAATCCAGATTGGCAATCAGGTAACAGATTATATAGCTCTATATGTTTTTTTAGTTGTGATTCTATAACTTTTTCAAAAACCTTAGACAGTGCTGACAGAATGCTAATTGGTCTAAGATTGTTAATATCATTGACGTTGCTTGTTTTTGCAAGTGGTATAACCATAGATACTTTCCACATGTTGGGTAAAATATTACCTTTTATGCAGGCATTAATAATGTGCGTTATATAAGGTAATAAAAACGGACAACAAAGTTTAATAAATTTAATTGACAATTCATCATAACCTTTAGCGTTTGATTTAATATTGTTGATTATTTTAAAAACTTCAAATTCATCTATTTCGTGAAAACTTAAAAGATTGGCAACTTTTTCATTCAATGAGTTATTATAGGTGTGTAAAACATCAACATTGATACTATTAACTGGTACAGAAAAAACAAAATGGTTATTAACCTCGTTTGGGTCAAGTGCATCGGGATGTCTATTAGGTCTTTTAGTAACACCTAATCTTGACAAAGTTTTCCATGTAGAACTTGGACTACTTTGCATAGCAACTTTTAAGTAATTAAACTTTTCTTGCCTAATAGTTTGAGTAGTAAGATTACGTAGCATTTTGTAGGTGTTCCAGTGATCATTTAACTTGGTGCGTTTGAATTTTGCCAGTGCTGCATCCCTGTCTTTAATAAGTAATTTAATGTTATTTGTTATCCATGGTTTATAAGATCGTGTAAATTTAAAAGTTTTTAGTGGTAAAAAAATATTTAATAGTATGTGCAAGTTATCATTTAAAAAATCAAGTTTGTTATTGATATTCCCAATGTCATACAAATTTTTCCAAGGGATGCTACATAAAGCACTATGAAATTCCGAATAGTTAAAGTTTTTAAAATCTCTGATGGTTTTGATTTCTGCTTTAGTTTTACAAATTAGATACTTGATTTCAAAACCTACAAAATCGTGGTCTGACACGCCATGCATAGATATTGAGTAGCAATTAGGTACCACTTGTTTATTTGAAGAAAATACTAGATCAATCATTGTAGCGCTTTTATGAGTAATACGTGTAGGAAAATCTACTCTTTGAGACAATGAAAATGCTTCAGCAAAATTATTAAGTGCTACAGCTTTAGGTGATAAAGTATCTAACATATCTATATTAATGTCTCCAGCAAAAATAATATGCTCAGAGTGGCATAATAAAGAAGGAATCAAGTTTTCGATAGACTCGATAAATGTTTTATAATTGAGATCATGAGGTCTGTACACAACACCAAAGCAAAATCGATTGCCACTTACCAAAATATTAATCCATAACTGTTCATCAATTGAGTTTGATATTATTTTAAACGATATTGAGTTTTTAATATAAATAGCAACACTTCCACCTCGTGATTCTCTATCATTTCTTATTATGTTATAACCATCAAGATGTATAAATTCATCATCTATATCACTTGTAAGCCAAGTCTCAGTTATAGCTAATACATCCAGTTTCTCTGAAATGACAATGTTTTTAATAGTTGTAAAATGACATAATAGAGATCTAATGTTTACGTGAGCGGCTCTGATATACTTCATGTTATTGAAACAAAGCACTTACATTTAATATAACTAAATATTGTATACTATAATCCAAAACTAAGATAAGATATTTGAAGTAACTGTGCAAGTAATGTATATTATGTAAATTATATAAGTAAATTTCTACAAAATAAAGAAAGCAAAAAGTAAGATATATGAAGTAACTTTGCAAGTAATATATAATATGCAAATTATATAGGTAAGTAAATTTTTATAAATTAAAGCAAAAAAGGTTATATAAAATTATTAAGCAAAAAAAAAGATAAATAAATAAATTTAAAATAAATTTACTTAATTAATCTTTTTATAGATTTAGTGTAGACAATTAATAATAAGTAAACAAAAGAATAACTATTTACAAAAAATGTATGTGAATGTAAGTATTAATTTATGTAATATGTATGTAATCCTTTAAATTATTTGTATTATTAGTACAGAACGTAATTCCGCGTTGTGCGTAATATTAATTAAAAGCCTCCAATTCATCCATCGTGTGTATTATTTGTACATCTCCTTTCTTCTCGCTCTTCTTTAAGTATATATTCCCATTGATAGTCCACACACTTTTCACCGAGAATTTTTTCATAGTAGCTTGATACAATAAATATCGACATTTTGTTAATTCTTCTCTAATAACTATGCCACTTGCTTTTAGGTTTTTCTTGTTATTAAATATTGCTTGTCGGCTTGCTTTAGTATTAAATTCGATTAGAATTATTCTAGGTTTAGCATTATTATCGCTCTTTTTTCCAATACGATATACACTTTCAATAGCTTCTTTATTTATATTAACCTTCAGTTTGTTCGTAAAAATGTCCATTGCTACATCTTTTATTGATTCATTTGATTTCTCTTTGATCCCATATAATCTCAGGAATTTATTTTACTTACATTGTTCATTGTTATCATTTATGGATTTCAATTCGACAATTTCAGCCTCGAGTTTCCGGGTTTTAATCTCTAATCCATCTATTTTATTACGTAGTTTATCCAAATCTTGTTTCATAGTTGTTGTAATTATCGTAGTTAGGTTTTTAGTAATTAAAGTAAGAAATTCTTCACTCTTAAGAAAAATTTCGCACGTGGATTGCATCATGTTTTCTATATCGGCAAGTTGTGATTGCGTAAAAGGCATTTTTGTCAATGTTCACTTATTCAATATAGCACTATTAATAAACTGTTGATAAATTAACAAGTTACTTTGTTGATTGATAGATGATTTTTAATATGATTGTAAATTTACTAGCACGAGCGCAGAAACACGTCTACTCGCTACGCTGCATGAACCGTAATGATCTTTCAGGCATTTCCTAATTATTGTTGTTTTATGTAAATTTTCTAGTTTTATTTTTCTTGCATTTTGCTAGAGTGTGTTCTGCATTATTGTGTGTTTTTTCCTGACAAAATATACATTTTTTTTTTAATCTTTTATATTTTTTGCAAAAACTTTTCTTAATTCACTCTTGTTAATCTTTGTGGCATGTTTTTGCGTATAACAATTTTCTTCTTGCTGCCGTTGCTCTTTGTTCTCTTAACCGCTTCCTCAACCTGTTTTGATTTATCACTTTGCTTTGGGTGTCACTCCAACTTTGATTTTTTTCTTTTGTTATTATTTGATTTCCTACTTGTTTTTTATCTGTTTCTCTATTAGTTTATTTAATCGTAAGCCATGCCGCCTCTGTATTTGGTGTTGTTAATTTTAAACCCTTACTTTTTTTTTTTATTTATTTTTATTTAATTCTTTCTATATCTTTACCTACTAGTGCTACGTCTTCCGCAAATGCCGTTATTGTCACATTTTCTGGCAGCCTCATCCAAAGTAACTAATTCTAAACTGAGTTCCACAGTTTTGGTCCTAATGTTAAGCCATGGGGTACTTTTCTGATCAGTTTGAATATTTTCTTCTTAGTTTTTACCCTGTAAGTAGATACATATTATTTTGATTGTTTTGCGGTTTAGTTTTTTTTTGCAGTCTCTATAATTATTTTCCATGGCACGCTATTTGTATGTCCAACGCTTATATTAGCTTGTAGTTGTAGCTTAACATATAATATTATAAAACATTATCATAGTTCAATAAATACGGTACGTTTTTCTGTAGCACAAGAAAAATTACTTACTAAAATTAAAAGCATCAATAGAAATCTTTTACAAAAAAAAATATAAAACATATTTTATTGTTTTAAATCCTAAAACACATAGTAGCAAGTTAGCGTTATATTATTCAATTAATAAAAAGTTGCCAATAGTATGTTGTAAACAAAAATTAGTGGTTACTACTCTTTAAGTAAATAATATCAAAACTAATTGATTACAATGCTAATTAGCCATCAGTCGTGCATTATCCTATAGACAAAATAAGTATTTACAGCTCTGACCTTGCTGCAATTTTATAGCAATTATATTTTATAATTTATTACTGTGGTAGACACATGAAAACTTAAATTTAACGTCAAATCAAAATTTAAAGTTTTAATGCATTACTCAGGCATTAGGCATGACACAGTGGCTTACCGTACAAGCCCAGCACTTAGGTGTGCTTCCGCAGATACCGTTTTGTACTCACATACGCAGCTGCAATGCTAGTTAAGAAAAACTAGGCCAACAGTCAGTAAGTCAATGTGTGGCCGTGCAGAAAAACTTATCGATCGTATTAATTTAAACCTTCTAAGAGTATCTGAGGTTGATTTTAGAAAAGTACCACTCTGGCAATTAACCAAACAAACCCGCTTAGAACTAACCTTAATAAAGAAAATTAAGACGTGTTCTGACGTGTGCAGAGTAAAGTTTCAGAGTTGCGATCTGATAAGCCTTCTGTGGCTGCATAAAAGTTGCCTGAAAACCTGAACAAAAAAAGAAGGTTGCTCTATGCCGTTTACGCATAGAGCACACTAACTTGACTTTGTCGTACTTCTTAACTTGTGACCCACAGCCTGAATGCAAAATTTGCTTTAGCCGTTTAAGAGTAAAACACATTTTAGAAGAATGTTCTTTACTATTCAATGCAACAATTTGAGACTTGAAAACAAGGTAGGGGCCGTTCTCTCAAACAGTTCGGAGTCCGAAAAAATAAATTAGAATATATAGTAATTAACAGCAGCATGGGTTTCCATTGACAAAAAGCTTTGCGTATTACACTGTCGTCGTCACTAAAGTTGTAGTTAGGCAAAGTACATAATAGGAAACGGGAACATATGATAGAACTCTGCAAGTGTACAAATATCCTCCGCAGTACATACTTATGCAATTTTATAAATTTATAAAAATAAAGTTTAGATAAAATTAGAAACGTAAGAAGTGAATTTATTTTATTCTTTAAAAAAAAAATAAAATACAAAATTTGGAAAGCTTACCGTTTGATGACCAAACACTACCAAAATGAACAGTTTTGAAATTTTTGTATTTTGTCAGGTAAAAGTAACATATAAATTTTATTAACTACCACTAACCACTCGAGTTACTCCGTCCGCGCCCGGAAACAAATCAATAATCCGTCCATTTGGCCATTCTAAAGGTGGCAAACCAAGACTACACCAAAACACCAAATCACCTTTTTTAAGTGAAAATTACTTGTTTTAACATTAAAACGCAAAATTTGAGTATGGATATACTCACAACTTTAACGTTTTCAAAAAGATTGCAATAAATGATTAAACAATTTCTATTGTTTGACCAGATTTATATTAAAACCTAATAAGTTTTCTTCTAACTTTGACAAAATAAGACCCTTCACTATAAAATGTCTAGAAGTTAAGTAATCAAACCCATTTTAGGTTAAAGTTAGCTTCAACTTTAATAATTATGATGTTAAATTTTTCATAAGATAAAAGCTGTTGTTCAATTACTTTTCAAAAAATGATTTTTGAATGATTTTACTCCAGCCTCTCAAACTGCAATATTATAAGCCAAGAGTCCATTATCAACAGACATGCTATTGAACAATTCCTTGAGTTTATTTGCTGATCCACAAAAATTACTACCTTGATCTGAAAAGATTTTCAATAGTAAACCTCTTCGGCTTGAAAATCTATCCAAAGCTCACAAACATGCTTTGGATGAAAAACTGGTCACACATTCTAGGTATGTCGCTTTAGTCACCATGCAAACAAACAACACCAAATAACATTTCACTAACTTATTACATTTAAAAAGTGATGCTCTAATAGAAAAAAAACCTGCATAATCGATACCAACATGACTAAAAGTCCTTGCAGGTTCTATTTGATATGCTGGCAGTTCTGCCATGATTGGTTGAATAGGCATTGCCTTAAACAATCACAAGTTAAAAATACGCTAACAAATTAAACTTCGTGCGTTTGGAATCCAATAACTACAAAAAAGTAAAAATTGAATCAATTTTGGACTAACATGTCCTGAAAAAATATGTAAATGTTCTATTAACAAAATTGCTAAACAGTTTTTATTTGGGATTTAAATGTGCTAATTGAGATTGGTTGATTTGACCCTCCACCATCACTAAACAGAATTAAAGAACGGAGTCAAACCTCTATAATATTTTGAAATCTCTACACTTTTAACTAATCCCTTTTCTTATTTAACGTTTAATGTTTTTTGAGTTAATTTTACTATTACTTTTAATGCATTTTCATATTCATGATAAACTTGATTGAATAACTTTATTCTTTGCTATGTTTTTTTGTAAAATATCAATAAAACGCAACATAAATGCAATAATTTGTTGCAATTTTAACAAAAAATTTATTTTGTTAAACAAATTTATAAATTCAGAATAATATTGATTCATTACATTAAAGTGAGTTTCCTTCAATTAAATTAAATCCTGTATTGTCAAATTCAGTTTTTCCAAAAGCCAACTCACTATTGGTTTCCAAATAAAATCTGGACCATTTTATCAAAGCAAATATTTAATAAGTTCAGAAAGCAACAAACATAGACTAATTGGATATTCTGAATTTTGAACTCCTAAACGTGTCTTCAAATTACTTTCGGATTCAATTCATAAACTTGTGCAACTCTATTTGCTACACAGGTTTTTAATAGATAAAGAGGAGTATGGATCTATGCCAAAACCGTCATTAAATCCACAAAACAAAAAGGATCTTCTGTTGGAAAACGCTCAAAAGTGGCAGAAACCAAAAGAAACAATTTAGACAACTATGCAGCTTCTAATTTTAAACGGGGTACCGTCTATGTTTTAAGATAAACCACACGAGATTTATCCACCACTAAATTAACTTTAACAGAATGAATAGCTTCAATCCGCAGGTAAATTATTGATCTCATTCCGCAAATACTAGCATCCAAAAAACCTATTAAACAAAGATTAAAAAACTTTTCAAATCAGTTGTTTCATTTATGATTTGTAATCCTGACATTTAAAAATATCTGCGGGCAACAAATCATCCCAACTAACTTTTAACAACCAAACCTGTTGTAACAAAACCTTTAAAGACAAAACAAAAACTCAAATATCTATTGATGTACAAAATTTGAAGTACTTGAGACAGAATACTTTGATATGAAGGAATTTTGTTATCTAATTGTAGTATATAATGAAATGCATCTTGGGAAGAATCCTAAGAAATTCTCAATAATTTTATCGAATCGGATACATTTTCAGATTTAAAAACTACCTAATTCTCAGATTCTATAATAAAACGATGTGAACTGGCCCATTTTGCTAATTCAATCAAACCCTCCGCAACGCAGAAGACTTATCAATTAAGCTTATGATTCCAAAGCTTTATCCGCATTAGGAGCTTCTCATAAAATGTCATCGACATAAATTCCAATATTAAAAGCTTCTGCTACTAAAGGAAAAATATTTTTTTTATCTTCAACTAACTGAAGAATAGATTTTTGAGCCAAATAAGGCTAGATGTAGCCCCAAAAATTACTTTAAAATGTTTGAAGTCCTTGTTAAAATTGCTAGAATGAAAACGCCAAAAGATATGTTAAAAAACACAATCTTTTTTATTTAAACCTACCTCACAAAACATCTGACAAATATCACAAGTTAATGCCATTTGATGAAATCTGAAACGTGTCAATACCTGTTTAAAGTTTTCTATCAGAGGAAAGAGTATCATTTGAAAAGATCTCGTTAGACACTTTTTTGCATTAAAACCTACTCTGACAGCCACACCAGACGGCTTTCCTTTTTTGACTCCGTGATGCATCAAAATATACGAAACTGGTTGTTTTGTAAGCACCAAATGACTTTGATTAATGTAATTTTGTATGTTTTTGGAATATAATTTTTTTTTTTAATTCATCTTGTTTAAAACAAGTTCTAATTGATAAAAACGTTTCAAAGCATGTTTTTTATTGTTACCTAAAACAAGACGGACATTTGCTTTAAAAAGTAACCGAGTAATGTACCGACCATTTTTATCTCAAAAAACAGTTTTTAAAAAGTAATATTCACACAGAATTCCTTCTGGTAATAAAAAAAGAAACTGGAGTTTCCCCAACTCCCAAAAAGCACAAATCATTTGAACAATGCTTGTTAGAATTAAAAGTAAAAAAAAATGTATACGTATTAGAGACTACATTAACACATCATGAGTTCTCCAAAGGCAACAAACCAAAATTGATTCTTGAGTTATAAAGTTCACTTGACTGCCTGAATCATTTAGCAAACAACAGCCTAACTAAAATCTATCTATGTTGCAGATTCTTGCTTGTCCAGTTCCTAAAGGAAGTTGGGCCCCCAAACAAGCAAAACAACGTTTATGAGCTTGGGCTATTTTGTATCTAAAACTTTCTTATGTGAACTCTTTTTGAGTGTTCTTTTAATTAGATTTTGTTAGAATTGAAGAAGTTGTTAAAACCAAGTCAACGATAGTTGTCTGCTTAGTTAAAAAATCTATAACATTTTTAAAGGAAGGAATCCCAGCATCTAACTGTTTTTTCTCATTTTGGAATCTAATAATTTTAAAGAAAGTTCTAACAATATGTAATCTGAAAGATCATTCAAACCTAATGTTTTTAAAGAGTTTACATTAACTTGTATCACATCTAAAAGATGTATGACTTTTTTAGGGTTATTGAATGTTACAAGACTTAATTGCAAAATATTTGAAAGATAATGATTTGCAATAATTCTTTTGTTGGCGTATCGTTTTACCAAAAGATTATATGTTAAATTGTAATTGTCTGGCATAAAAGCAACAGTTTTAACTAACTGTAGAGGATTACTTTCCAAATACCCCAACGTGTAAGAAAACTTTTTAATATCACTGTGATCTGCTCTATGGATCATGTTATTATATAATGCAAGGATCAATGAAAACTTTTCATATGATCCATCAAACTTGGCAAACTAAAATTCTGGTAAATGTAGACGTGATTTTGTATGAATTATTACGTTTCTATAATTTGTACTTGTTGAATTATGAGTTGTAAGAAAACTCACCAATTCAGACTTTATCAAATAATTATTATTTTCAAATTAAGTTGCAAGTTTGTTGATATAAATGTTAAATTCTGCATGACTAGAAGTCAACACAAATAATTGTTCTAATACATTCTCATAGATTTCCATTACACTTTAAAGATGTTCCAACCGGCTGCCAGTTCTCTAATAACAAATGTAAAACCAACATAATTATATTTTGTTTAGTTGACCAAGTCTATTATGTTATAGAAGATAAAATAGCGTTAGAGATTGCTATTAGTTTCAGATTTATTTTTTTATACTCATCATTTTATAAACAGCTTAAAAAAGTTGGTGTAATTGTTTTTAGCTTAATTTTTATAGAACTTGTAATTTTATTAATCGAATACTACTGCTGGTTGTTAAATACATTAAGTGAAAAAACTATATTATATTTTGGTATTTCCAATTCCCTTTTTTGAGTAAGAATTGAAAAGCATTTTAGATCAGACACAGGAGTTTGGATACAAAAACAAACCACTTATTAAATGCTTAAAATATTCCTATCTCTCCCTTTGGCGTATTTAATAATACAAAATTTTTGTCAGTATTTCACAAAATTAGTAATTAATATAAACTTAACAAATTACGTCATATATTATATAAGTACGACAAAAAACTGTTTTTAAGTAATTCCATACCTTAATAACGTTCAAAACACATACAAATTGTGATAACAAATACACATTCAATACTTCAATCTCAAATTTTGAATAAAAAACTATTAGACCAGAAATTAATAAATTACTGATACAACATTAGCTTAGAATTTAAATGCACAAAATGGACGAGTTACAAATATAAATTCAAAACCAATCAATACTTACCTTCACTACAATGTGAGAATTAGCATGGATATATACATATATTCTGTTTTTAATGAATAAATAATTTTATTTGTTTAAAAACGGACCAATTGTCTCATATTTAAATAATTAAATAATTAAAACAATCATAAATTATGTATCTTGTAAATTAAACATACAAGCATTACAAAACTACTTATTCTTGGGTATGTGTTTAAGTTTGCTGAATTTAACTTAATTAAATAACTCAAAACTATATATAATATAGTTCATATAGCAAATAATATTTTTCAATGTAGATATTTATTTAACGACTTACATAACTTTTTAAAGATTTTAAAAACTGAATTAATAAAAATTAATCATAGTTTTAAAAATTATGTAATATCGTCTGCTAAAACTGATTATTATATTTCTACGTTTATTAAAGCAAAAACTTGTGATAATGTGTTCGTGTAATAAGTGTCTATAAATATAGATATATGAAATAACTATATAATTTCAATAATAATGTATAAATAATTCTATATTGTTTTATTTTCGTAGAAAGTTAAAATAATATATCATTATCTAAACAAGCTTCAATACATGTTAAAAAGTAATTACTTAATACATTTCAACATATTACCTACTTATTCCTTACAAAAAAATTTAGAAGAAAAATGTTTAATCTAACAAAGAAGCTGATGATGTTATTATAATAAATATCTTTATCCCACACATAATAACGTGGAATTCTCGCATAATTTATTTTACGAAAAGGCAACATTTTTTATTAGTATGAAGAGCCGAGCTTACTACCGTTTCATTAAATATCCACTTTGGATAGTATTCAAACCGAAACATGTTATTACTACACCTACACACGTGCAAACACACATCGTTCGCTTTACATGTGAAACGAACATAGTTATTTTATTCTTTTTATTAAAAGCACATCAAACATACACAAAAAAAGCGTATTTAAGCAACGGAACCCATACATTAACCGTAATGTATAAATGTATATATATACCTTGTTATTATTTTGTCACCTTATTATTCATGCTTCGTGTATTGTGTGAAAACACTTCCACGGTGGCATATTTAACTTGTATCGTTGTTACATGTTGTATTAATAATACCCGGCTTTGCTCGTTATATAATATGGCTGGCTGCCAAAGCTGCGGGAAAAAACGGCTATAGTCAAGGTTTAGCTTCCAATAGTGAAGTGGTTGCCATAATTACAGGGTAGATACCGGTTATGTTTATAGTTTACCTGCACATGGCCGCTTACAGGAAATTAAAAAAATATGGTTTGGGTATAATAGATGGATAGAGAGCGAGACAGCCTGAAATTAGGAATACACACATTTATGGTGTACAAGTTATCCATATAGAAATCTTAATAAATATTGTGGGGACGTATTTAAATTGGAAATTACTAAGAAAGGATGTCGACTTTTATTGTTATTCACCGAATAGACGCATAAAATCTGTTTATAATCGATTTTTGATTAATGATAAAATTTATTAATGCTTAAGAATTTTTGCTTCCAAAAGCTGTGAACAGATGTTTTGTCAGGTGTATGACAATGTGGCACGGTAATTATGAACATAATTGATGATATACAAATGAGTAATAATAACTATAATTTTAGAAATTTGCTATTTTATTCGAAATTAAAAAATACAAACAATTTAAATTGTTTTCAATAAATTAATTGTCTTTCAAGTTGTTTCCTACATTATGTGTTAAACAATATATGTAGTTATGTAATAGCAGATATTTTTAATCACAATAATGAACCTTTCAATTTATTTAATTTTATATTATTTGTTGTACACAATAAATTTAATTCATTTTATTCATTTTATTAATTTGTTTAAAAGTGTAAAACAAATATAATATAAAATGAATAATATAATATTTAAAGTTTTATAGGATAAACAAAGAAAATATAGAATACTTCAATATAAGATTAAACAGTAATTAGTAATATTAATGCTATATAACTTTAAGAAGATTCATTAATAACTTTTTATATTTTATTTGCTTAGTTTTGTTGAGTTTGTAATTCTACTTCAAGCAATAATATGATAAGATTGCAAGTTATTGTAGACTTTGCTCATACCTAATTAAAAATCTTTACTAGAACTGTTGCTGCACCAAGCCGTACGAAATTTGACTATCAAATTTACTATTAATACTAGTAGCTGGCGTAGTAACAAATAAAATGTACTGCCAATCCCAAAATTAAATGTATGCCGTGACATATACAAGGTGTTAGACAAAAAACGTACTGCTGGATAACTTAGTTATTTTTTAAAAGATTTAATGATTCAAAAACAATTTTAGGTATTTTTTTGTTTATTATAAAGGCAAGTACACACATGTATGTTTAATTTTTTTGTATAGTTGCTGTGACAACCAACTTTATTTTTTAAATGGCAACATACTTTTTTTATAATATTCTAAATACAATCATATCAATTAATAATAAACTTTTATTGATAACATTATTTTATGATAAATAAATAAAAATTATGTTTTCTATTTGAAATGATCGTAATTCAATAGTTGGCATTAAAAATAATCAATGATTATATTTTTAGGTCTTTATGTTAGTTATTATGCAAATAAAGTAAAATATTAATAATTTTGTTTTAAATTTAATTTCAAAAACCTAATTTATTAAGTTATTATATTATGCATAATAACATAAAACCCCACAATAAAATAAAAAATTGTTATTTTCAATGCCAACTATTCAATTACGATTATTTTAATTAGAAAACAAATAACATGTTTTTTTTAAATTTTAAAGATTAAAAAAAATAATCAAAAATGTATGTTGCCATTTAAAAAAATAAAGTTGGTTGTCATAACAACTATACTAAAAATAAATCATGCATATGTGCACTTGCCTTTATAATACTCAAAAAACTATTTAAAACTACTTTTGAATCATTCAAATCGGTTATAAAATAATAATAAAGTTATTTAGCCGTACGTTTTTGTCTAACCTAAACTAAACGCTATAAAAAAACAAATTTATAAAGTTGCTTCATTACTTTTTTAGCATATATAGTTGCTGTCACAGACGCATCTATTTAAATTATGAAAAACAATATATATATATATATATATATATATATATATATATATATATATATATCAGTTCCAAAACAAAAAAACTAATTTTTTAATTAGAAATTAGATGAAAAACTGTAAGAAGTAGAGGAGCAGATTTAAATAGTGATCATAATTTAAAATCTATAAACTTTAAAATGAGATATGTAAAATTAACTAAAAAATAAAAAAATAAAAATCCTAAAACTAAAAAAAGAAGAAAAAATACGCAAGATAAGGAGTAAAAAATGCAGTAACTAATAATTATTAAAAAAAAAAAACAAAAAACAAATAAATTAAAACACTAGTTTCAACAAAACAAGAAAAAACAAAAACAAAATTAATAACACAGATAATATACAGAGTTAATAAGCAAAATTAAAAAAAGTTAAGTTAAGATAAGAATACGCAAACAGCCACGTAATAACAAATAAGCAAGAAAGAAAAAATACAAAAAAGCTTAAAGAAAAAATATCTAAAAAGCAGTATAAAAAATGTAAAAATTAAGTTTTTTTTAACAAATTGTGCAAACACTACATGTTATAAAATTATAAAACCAATTTACACCATTTGTTTGAATGCGAAAAACTTGGTAAAATAAAGTTTTATTTTTAAGTAATAAACGTTTATTTCTTGTTTTTTGGCCTTGAAAATTCTACAACTTAACATAACATTTACCATATAAACTTAATTCACTTTTAATATAACATATAATCTTAATTACCCTAAACCCAAATTAATTATTTATTATTTCCGTTTTAATTTGTTATCTTCTTTTTGTTACCGCTATCATCCATTTTATCCCTCTTCCGTTTTTTTTTCAATAAATTATTTTTTATCATTTGCTTTTGTCTCATCTCATTGCATTTTAGAATGTGTTCTATGTTTTTCTTTGCTTTTCCACACATCTTACACATTTTCTTTTTTTCATTCATCTAAGATTTGCACACTTTCTCCTCATTTCCACATCTGAATCTTGTCCACATACTCCTATCTATTTATATATCTACTTCTTCACTAGCATATCCATTCCTGTTAAAATATTTTCTCTGCATGTTCTCATTTTTCCGAATTTTCCATTCATTTTTTCCTTTAGGCACTCTTGTAATATCTTACATTCATTTCTTTATTTCACTTTTTCTTTATACCTCATTGCACGCTTTCCTGCTTCTATTTTTATTTTGTCTATTTTAACTTCTTCTATTACAATGTATGCTAGTGTTTTTTTGTTTACTCTTAATACCCATCTCTAGCAATTTGTTTGAATAGCCTCTAATTTTGCCTGCTCTTTCCACCCCTAAATTTCCGCTCCGTATAACAATATACTTTTTACTAAACTTTCAAACATCATTTCTTCTATTCTTATACATTCAATTTTTTTTACCAATTCCCCATACTTGTGCTACCCTTTTATTAGCCTTTCATGTCATATTTTTTATATGTTTAATTTTATTATTGTTTGTAGAAAAAACATATCTTAGATATTTTCAGTTTTCTACTCTGCGTCTTCCATCCCTCTTTCTAAAAGTCATATTTTTTGTTTTATTTACATTTACTTTCAACTTTTTTTTTCTAAAATATTTATTCAGACATCTAATCATTTTGTTTATTTCATTTGCTTGTTTTGCAACAATCACCATGTTGTCTGCATAAGCCAGGAATCACACTTTCTTTTTAACTCTTTTCTACTATTTGGTGTAGTATGTGTACATTATTCATAGTTTAAAATATATAAAGAAGAGATATTTTTTTCATAAATTTAATTTTTTTATGTTATTATTCATGGTTTTTCTTTTTTTTTTTTCTAAACCTGGCTTGTCCGTCTGGCAATATCCCATTTATCTCTAGTTTATTACTCAGTTTTTTTTTTTCACTCATTGGATCTTTTATGCCGTACTTACTAACGATATACATCTACAATTTTCTGCAAGCTTTTCACTTCTTTTTTTGCTTATCAGACATACAAGACCTACTCTCCACTGATTAGGAAACCCTTTTCCTTTCTATACTTTATTTATTATCTTGCTCATTCTCTCAATCAGATCTTCCGTATTATACATCCATGCTTCATTTTCACTTAGCGCTTAATGTTTTTTTTTAGTTTTTTTATTTGCTTCCATATTATTTCTTTTGTTATTTTATCTATATCTTGTTTTAGTTGTTGTGTTGTCCATTGGTTGTCTATTGGTTTTTTTGTTCAATCCTTCATACAGTTTTAGAAAGTGCATCTTGCAGTTTTCTATTGAAATTTATGTTTTTTCTTCTTTTTTTTTTCTTTGTTTCTGAATTTCTATGCTTCTTCCTCCAAACGTATTTCTTTTAACTCTAATTCCTCTTTTTTTATATAAATTGCCTTAACTTTTTTGCATTTTTCTTTGTATTCTTTTTGCGCCTTCTAATATTGATGTTTAGTTCCTTTATCATTTTATAAATATTGTAAGACTTTTCTATCTTTTTTTTTCTGTATGCATTCTGTGTTTCATCATTTGCATTTTTCAAATCTTATGTTTGTATAAAAGTTTTTTTTTTATTGTTGCGTCTGCAGTTGTGTTTTCTAATTCTGGGATTTGTTGTTCTACGCCTTTCTATCGGAAATGTATTTTATATAAATTTTGCTAGTACATTTCTACGCTTTCTTGTGTCAATACTATTTTTGTTACTATTTCCTTTTTTTTTGTTCTCTGTTTATACTTCTATTCATATACTCTTCTAGTGACTAATGATCCGACTCTACTCTTTTTTCAATCTTTTTGTCTATCTCTTGATACGTTTTTTTATTAACCGTTAAGTAATCAATTACCAATTGTTCCTTTGCTACTATGTAGGTATAGTCTCCCTCTTTTAAGTATAAATTAATCAAACGTTTTACTCAAAAAAAATTATATACATAATTAACACACAAAAATTACAATAACTACAAAGAAAATGATTTAAATTTAATAAATAATGTATTTTATGTAAGCCCATCTTTTAATAATATATGATTTTTTACTAGCATTCATGCAAGAGACTTTGAATATGTTACCTAAAAACACAAATACATACTATCGCTGTAGATACTGACAAAGGCTAGTATTTGTTTTATCCACACTTTCATATTAAATGTAATTATGGTTACATGGACTTTAATCATATAATAAATAAAATGCTCTGCCTGAGCTGCAGTTTGAAACTGCGACAAATCTGCGCCGAGATTTGAGTTAATAAAATGATCAATGTCTTTTTGAGTTATCTTGTTCTATGCAGGTTAATCAAATTGTCCGAAAGCCTGGGACATGTTCTACCGGTAATAAGACTTGTGGTCGTGCAAGCCAAATCAATATTCGGATCTATACTTGCTCTTAGTACTTTTTGGTAATATTAGCAGTGCATTATTCTGCTACCTGGGATAAACACAAAGGGTGATCTTCTACAAATACATATTGCACCTCAAACTATAACACCAAGTGTTAATGATGTGTGGTGTCTTTTAACAAACTGCAAAATTACTAATTTTTTATGATACCAGCAAACGCTTCTATGGTCATTATTTACCCACCAACAAAACCTGGATTCATTCTATTAGTGACCTCAGCATCAACGCTCTCAACATCATTCAAAACCGGCTTATTGAATTGTAGCTAATGAAAGCTTTTGATTTGTTTGGTAAGAATAAAGACTAAAAAAGAAATTGTTGCCATTCATACGGAGCAGTCAAGAGTATTTGTCTACAGCAATGGACTTAATCAATCTTGTGTGTTGTACAAGTATTGCTGTTTTAAGACGACTTCCAGCTAGACAATGTTGCTGTTCCTTAGTTCCATGCAGACTATATTCTAGCAATTGTACAATGGTTTCAATTTAACTTTCTACCAGTTTTATTAAAAATTGATCTGCAGTTTGTGTAAATAAAAAATAAACTAATGTAAACAAAAAATTGTTACAAAATATTAAAATTTAAACCAATTAATTAAAAAAAATCAAAAATTTCTGTATACTTTAAAAAGCTATAACTGTGAATTTATTAAAAATAATATTCTATTTTTTTAAGACAATATTATTCAATTTGCTTGTAGTTTCGAGCATTCATTTTATGATTAGTTATATTAGGACACCCTGTATATACCAGTTTTTGCCTTTTTGAAAAAAAAAATATTAAAAGTCGTAGAGCAAAAAATTTCTTTTTGATATAGATTATTTAAATTTGTCTATAATTTTTTGTTTTTTCGCTAAAAGACGCGCAAAATAAAGTCACGATTTTGCGCTCTCTGACGAGCAATACACGCATTATTGAAAAAATTGAAAAAAAAATCCGCTATAAAACTTTGGTCTCTTATAAATTTTCTAAAAAAAGCTTTCTTGTTTGAAAATCCAAAAATTCAGCAAAAGGTCACAAGTTGCAACATTTTTCTACATTCCAAATAGCCAATATTAATCTAAAATTTTTTGCTCTTCAACTTTAATCTCTTGTAAATTTTTATTAAAATGCATAGTTTTGGCTCTAAGTGCAAAAAAAATAAAATATATATTTTATTTTCCTCGCCTTCTAGCGGCAAAACAAAAAATTATAAGAAAATTCAAATGACCTATTTCGATTGGAAATTTTTTGCTATACAACTTTTAATAGAGATAATGTTTGACCAAAATGCATAGTTTTTGCAAAAAATGCAAAAAACCATTAATAAACGCTAAAATGTATAGATCTATTACTCCAAAACCACCTTTTTTTATGCGTGCGCTAGGTTAAAATAGTCTTCAGACAGTCTAAATACACCTAAGTATACAGCTAAACTGTGGATAAAATTTCTCTAAAAAATGTTTAATTTGAAAAGACTATATCGTAATTTTTGTTTTAAAAGCTTAATTTTTAGCATGTGGCGTAGGTTTCTACTACCATAGGATGCCAAAGCATTATTTTCCAATCTAAATTATAGTCAGATAATTTTTTTTTCGGAGTAAACAAGCAAAAATACAGTATTGCACTATTTATTATAAACTTAATGATCTTGTGTTATTGACAACATATACATATATTAGCCGTTAAAATTAAAAGAACACCAAAAACATGTTGCTCAAATTTTATGAAAACTTCAGTTAATATGTAAATTACACTAAGAAATGATTAAAAGTTTAACAAAAAATTATAAAAAGTTTTTTATTTATTTTAATAATAAGTTGCCTTTCTACAACTTTTGGAGCACTCATCAACTCGCTTTAGCATGCTAGAAGTCAAATTGTCAATTGCAGTCTAAAAAACTTTCAAACTTTTTGAATACGCATCCGAATATCAGATAAAGTGAGTAAGGGTGGCTGAATATGGTCCAGTCTTCTATTGATTGTATCCCATACGTGTTTAACAAGTGATAGATATAGAGAACAAGAAGGCTATGGAAGTACTCTACCTGTTTGCGGCTTTGCATTATCCTGTTAAAAATAAGGGTTTCTTAGAATATACACTAAAGAAAACTTACTTCTATTGTTTCACAGCATAATGTAATTTTTTTTGTTCTCCACGGCGACGTCTAACCATCTTACAACCATCGTAGGCATATAAACAAAATATGGATACGTTACTACAATTAACTGGCTTCTATTAATTGGCCTATTGATGTATCTCATTGCACTATAGAGAGCGGTACAATTTAAGATCAAATAATTAAATATTTGTTAAATTAATTAAGCGGAAATTCTTTGGTTAGTTAAGCCTTTCTAGAAATTTTGATTGCTCTTGTTGTTGAAAATTACCAAGATAACCCTCTAAAACTGATGAAATTTTTGCTTAATTTTGTCAATCTTCCTTGTTTACTACAATAATGATTTAGCAAACTGTTGTTTTTAAAATAGCTTTGTTACTTGCATCAATTAAAATTTTATATTTTTTGTTTTCAATACGCTGTTTAACCCAATGCTTTTTGTTGAATTTACCAGTAACCCGCTTATATTTCATATAAGTATTTGATGATTTAATGTCCTGTTTTTAATGTCTCTTAACTAACCTTTGATAGCCGCAATGACGACCAAAAGTGACGGTTTACGTCAATAAAGATTAAATAATCTTTAAAGCCAATAATATTTGGTTTGTTGTTCACTTTTAAAATAATTAATTTGTATTGGCTAAATAAGTCGGAGTGTATATTTGCGTTAGCACTTAATATAATATCTTCTTTGTTTAGTTACGACTTGAGTTTCTGCCTAATCTCTCTAATGACCTCTTCAAAAACAAAGTTTTTCTTAAACGCGCAAATATGTAAGTTGATATATCAAAAAACAACCGTGATTAAATCTAAACAAAAAATAAAAATTTGCAAATTGCAAATTGCCGTTTGTGGTTTATTTCCTGTTTTATAAACAAACATCAATTTTTGACTTAAAACTTTTACTCTGCTTTTGCAAATGTTTAGTTCTTAAACAAAACATTTTGTTTGCGCATACTTTACCAAATAATTAAACTAACTTACTCCGAAAGTACTTATTAATGCTGCATTAATCATAATTGATGTGATAAACCATCATCTTGCTAATTTTTTTTTTAAACAAATTTCTGTCCTTTACGTTTGTAGCCATTTGTATTTTTTGTTGTTTTTTTGTTCTACAATTGGCATACTATCCAGTACGCAACACTGCTTTAACAGTAAACATATTTGTGTCTTACTTTGCTAGACTTTTTACAGATATGTTTTTTTATAGTACATTTGTTATTTTTATGTCCTAAAGCATAAAGCTGGTAGCATTAAAGCATTTTGCAATAGTCCACTGTTACTTTTTAATTTGCTGTTCTACCAAAGTTATTGCAGGTATCAATTGGGTTTTTACTTAAATAATTTTGCTCACAAGTTTTATTATCCTTAGACGTTTGTCTATTCTAGTTTACTTATTCATTCTTAAAAGACCTGCAATTTTAATTGTATAGCGTTTTTCAATAAGAGGTTTCATTTTGATATTAAAAAAAAAACAAGTATTTTTTAAGAGAAATCAATAAATGTTTATTTCATTGTAAAGAGGAAGGTATGCCATTAACATTTGAAAACGATACATCAATATCATCTAATTCCGGCTATAAAAAATCATTAATCATAGCAACAGTTGCACCAGCCTCATTTTCAAAAAAATCGGGTCTAATCACACCGACAACTCAAAAACCGCACCAAACATTAACACGTTGAGAATGCAAAGTCTTTTCAACAATTGTTCTTGGATTTTCTGAGCTTCAAATGCGACAAATACGCTTATTAACGTAGCTTCCAAGGTGAAAACGGGCCTCGTCACTGAAGATTATTATTCGATAAAATTCCCGATCGTTCTGAAGCATTTGAAGGACCCAATAAGCAAAAATACGACGTTTATGATGATCGACCAGCTTGAGTTCTTGTGTTAACTAAACGTTAAAAGCCTTAACCCTTAAGTTTTTATGCAAAATATGGTGTAATGTCGTTTGTAGAATGTCCAATTCCAAAGATCAACAAGGAATTAACAAACCTGAGTTTTCTTCAACACTACTGGCTACATTAGCAATATTCTCATCTGTTCTTGAGCGATGCTCACGGTTTTGATTCTTCACATCACAAACTTGTCCCAACAGCTCAAATTTTTACACCAGGCTTACTTTTGCCGGCCGAGAAGGTGCTTTACAACAACCAAAAAGTGCTTTAGTTTTTCGAACTGTGACTGAAAAATTTTCACCATTTTTGTAGTAAATTTTAATAATTTCAATGCGTTGTTGAAGCGTGTATCGTTCCATTTTTAATAATGGCGTAGTTTTTACTTGTCGAATGTCAAAAGATAATAGCTTCAAAATTGACAGCTGCCCAAACAGCCTGCTATTCAAAATGAAACTTCTTATTGGAAAACTCTTTTAGTTTTATTGTTTTACCACATTTGTTTCAAATTTTACTTACAAACAGAGGGTATTACTTAAGTTTACGACTGTGTCCGGTTGCGTTTGTTTTTGTAAGAATATTTCTTTAAAAATAAAATAAATAAAAAAAAACATATTAAGAATTTTGGTGTTTACTGCAAAATTTTAATTTTATACAAATTTACAATTTGTGTCTAATATTACAATTTAAATACGTTCCTGGTTGCCCAGAACAATCATTACAGAAACTAATAAGTCTTATTACCAAGTTACTGGCATCTAAGCTGAAATGATTTAGTCTTAACTCAGTTTTATAAATGTATGTGCCACTTTTTTGTAAAAGTGCAATACACCAATAACTGTATAACCGGTTGTAGAAGGTTTTGCACAGTTAAAAAAAACTTATGGCCAGAATGAAAGATGCATTATGCAAAAACAATACACTTTTTTAGATGTTATTGTCCTCGCATTTTATGCTATACTAACGCGTTTTAAGTTTGGCTTTGCATGCAAATGTACCTATCTTACTATTGGTGTTGTTTAGCGTTCTCATTCTACATTGGTTTTAGGAGTGACTGGTCACAGTGTTTTTTATTTATAGTAGCTTTACAAAAAAATGTTGATAAAACCAATTCTTGCACCAATTGTCTGAATTTGGTTATGTCTATTTTTTTAAATTTTATTCTTGCAAACTTTTAGGTATGCTTTTTTGATTTAATCTTAGTATGTTACAGTAAATTATTTTCTGATCAGACACAATTTTGGCTAAACCCAAACCTAAATAAAAATTGTCAGCATATTGGTTGTGTTCATTTTTGTAATCAATGTATTTTAAAAAATCATAAATAATTTGCTCAGATTGAGTAATTTTAAGACTTTTGTATTGTCAGTCACATTGTTTACTGCACTCGTGCACTGCATTTACTGTTGTAATAAATCTTGCGTGCCAAATATAGTTGTAAGATCGGTTTTTGAACTTTATAATTAATAATCCTATACCTTACCGGTCTAAAAAACGGTATCTGGTTTAAGTTTTAGAAAAAATAACAATGCTATAGTTATTTTTAAAATTGCCATAAAGAAAAAAATAACAAAATTACGTACACTTCATTAGGAGAAAGTTTCATATGTTTGCCACCGCAATACTCAGCACCGGTCAAAATAAGCCGGTAACGCAGCAAACCTGTTAATCAACTCTGGTATTTTTTGTGTTCGACATTTTAGCACAGTTTTTAATTGTGTGACCCCAAAACAAATAAACAAACTATCTATCTAATGTAATTCACAATATAACAAAGGTTGCCAGTTTACTACAAATTAGTCAATTTTGTCAAAAAAAAAAAACGGTTTGAAAAATTAAAAAAAACTTTATTTATGACGTTATATGAAATCATAGAAATTGCAATAATTACATTTTGTTAGTAATTATTGATGCAAAGTAGTTTTGTAGCTGTGCCTAAATTTTGCTCTTGTCTCTTATATAAATAATATTTGGACTTCTGATTGAAACAAATAGCATACACAAAAATATAATAGCGTTGCTTCATTATTTCCCTACTCGCCACTTGTCATTTTTCAGTTCAGTTAAGTATAGTAAAACTTAATTTTGATTTGACATATTTTTTATGCATATGTGACTTCAATACATAAAATGTTTAAAAGAATTTCAAGTTATTGTAATACTTAGTATATTCGTATAATTAGACATGACATTCTGGTACGTTACTTCTAAATTTTTATTTTCCTAATTCTATTCAGAATAAAGTTAATAGAACTTTATGGTATTACACTAAAAATATCTCAGGAGACTTTTACCATGACACCGTTTTAAAACTATATATGGATAAGTACGTACTTTTATTAAAATAAACACCTTATTATAGAGGATGTATGGCATAATTTTTATGAATAAACGCATCTGTATAAATATAAATGACTTGAGTGGGTGGTAATGTGACCTCAATAAATAAAGTATCTTAAGGAATTCCAATACTTGTAGAAAATACACCATATAAAAGCATAACGATTATAAAATCGAACGTAACGATCAATTGAATTTCATCACGACACCTATGTATTAGCATTCAACATTATAATTTTACAACCTCCTATTGTATTTCCAAGCACATTGTGCATTTAACGCGTGTGTGTGTTGGGTGTATGTGTCTGTATGTTATTTTAACAAATCGATCGTGCAAAGATCAATAAAAACGGTGATGAAAAGCGGCTATGAACACATAACCCGATAATATGTAATTTCGCATTCTTTTTGATCCGCGGCTCAATAAAGCGACGGGTTAAAAATGGCCCCGCAATATGTATTATTGTTCGTGCAGTTTGTCGTGACTGCGAGTATATAAAGTTTTTAACACGCTCACATGGAGAAAACCGTACAACAATAACTAATGCATACTTTAGAATGCGTTACGACGTTAAGAAAACTATAATTATTATTTATTATCAACCACCATGCTGTTATTACACCAACTAGTTTTGAGAGTGTTAACCATATATACCATCACACATGATCATCATTTGTACAGATATATAATATACCACAAATATTTTATATACTTGTATTAATGTTTTTGTAATAGGTATGTATATGTCTAAAGGTAAGTTAAGTATATGCGTGTGAGTATATATAGCAGCGCATATTTTAATTTATAGTATGCTGGTGTAAAATGATAACTACATGATTCATTACCGGCATGTGAATGTTATATTGCTTCATTTAGCCGCACGTATATATTTATCTGTTCGTTTTTTCTTCTCGTCGATAGTTAATTATGGATTTTCTGTGTGCTTGTTAATCTCAGCATTAAATAGAGGCGGATGAATTAGATTCATAGGATAGTCGTGCTCGTAACGTATATAAGCTTTTTACCACATTGATTTATAATTAAACCATGTTTTATGCTTATTATTGGTTATAAAATATGTACATGGTGGCAGCACGTAACGTAAGAATGTTTTTCATATCCCCACTATCTCTTGCATCTATGTTAATTGTTTTATAATGTTTATTATTTTATGACACACCAACAATTATAAAAGTATATGTTATAGTACTACGGTGACAAGTACATGCACATTTTGCACGCAAAGAAATTATTGGGATTTTTACATTGACCACTCTTTCAAATCATATCATGATATGATACATGGGTTAGATATAAAAAAACACAGCAGGTTGATAAATAAACAAGATAATTTTAAACTTATATGGCTGTAATAAATATAATACATTTCTAACAATCTTATTTGTACAACTTTCTTACCCAATGATTATTAAATCATTAAGATCATTGTAGTAAAGTATTGTATAAAGTTAAAACAAGTGAAAAATAATACGTAATAAATAATATTGAGAAGATTTGGTTAATCACTCTTCACTTACTATTAAGTTAGCAAATAAAGTGATTTATTTGGCAATTTATAAGACCTATGCTCACAAACAAATATGTTGACCAAAAGCTAGATAGAAAACATCTGCAGCAAACTAAATCAGTTGCAACAAATGGCATGCCTAAGTATAACAAGTGGCATGTAAACAACACCAACTGTAATTCTGTAGGTAATGTTGTGTCTGCCGCCCCTCAACGTACGTTGAGAAGATAGCGACATTAGCAACTTTACGTCTGAATGCAGTTGGACTTTGGAAAACACCATTCCTTCCTGGAAGAGGCACACTTATTTTAGGAACGTAAACAGGTAACATGTCTCCCTTCTTTGTGTTTTAAAGGTTCTAGAACACACATGAACAAGAATAGCAGAATATGACCAATAAACGATCTGAAAATCTTCTTGCAAGACTTGGACCTTAAATTATCTTCCAAGCAGAAGTAGTTAATAATAATAATAATAATAATAATACTTTATTACGGATAACTCCAGTTTACAATGTAGATAACAATACAAAAGACTATAATATAATAATTTGTTAAAACTAAATGAACACACACACACACACACACCCTCACTTACACACACACACACACACACACACACACTCACACGCACACATACATGATACGATAAATGTATACATAACTAATTAATAATAATGTTATGAGTAAATTTAAATTTGCTTTACACATTGCTTAAATTGATTATATGTACATTTAATATCAACATCGCAAGTATTATAATTGCGTAATTTTCTAGAGACGGAACTGTAAAAACCATAGTTACTAGAATGAAACTTAATTTTAAATAGATAACTATTTCTGGTAATATGCAATGTGTTAAACTCTATAAGGTTTAATAGTGTTGGACAATTTATATCAAAACTTAATAATTTGTACAAAAATGACATATCTGAAAGAAAACGTCTCTTTTCTAATGTATCCATATTAAGAATGGCTAGAGTACTAACTGCATCAAAACTTTGTAAGTTTGTATTATGTTTAAAATGAGCTTGTTTTAAAATATTTTTTTTAATTTTTTTAATATTTTGAAAGTGTATGTTATAATTAGGCGACCATACTACTGAACAGTATTTAAGACCAGATCGTACTAATGAACAAAACAGAATTTTTAGTATTCTTACACTAAAATCGCTTCCATATCTATTGATGAAACCAAGCATTTTATATCCGTGGCAAATTGTACTATTAATATGATTTATAAAAGTTAATTCAGAATCAAATATAACTTCCAGATCTTAAATTTCTTTGACACGTTTTAAAGAAAGGTTGTCAATATGATAATTGTAATTTAAAATATTCCTAGATCTGGTAAATGATATAGTGCAGCATTTATTGATATTTAGATTAAGTTGATTATTGATAGACCATTGAAAAAGTCTGCACAGGTCTTCTTGTAGCAATATCTGATCTTGAACACTTTCAACAACTCTATATATTTTTAGATCATCAGCAAACAGCTTGCAATTACTATTTTTAATGCAATCAGTAATGTTGTTTATAAAAAGTAGAAAAAGCAAAGGACTCGCATGAGGATCTCATGCACTCACTCTACAAAGATTGAACAGGACCACTTAAAAAGCTGTATATCCATGCACAAAAATGTTCTCCAAAACCAATTGAAATTAGGCGTTGAATAAGTAGAAGATGATTAACGCGGTCAAATGCTTTGCAAAAATCAGTATAAATACTATCTATTTGAGTATTAATAATATCATTTTGATAACAAACTAAGTTTGTTACTGTGGACTTACCACGGCAAAAACCATGTTGCTCATCAATAATAATATTACGGCATTCCCATGATAATTGTAATGTAAATAAGTAGTCAAAAAGTTTTGAAATAGCGGATTGAATACTTATTCCACGATAATTTTTAATATAGTTATATAACTAGTTTTCCAATAGTCTGGAAACAAACTTAAGTTTAAAGACAAATTAAAAAGGTAATGTAAAAGTTTACACAATGTAAATGTACAAGCTTTTAATATAAAGTTAGGAATCCTATCTGGGCCACATGAGAAAGAATTCTTAAGATGACTAATACCATCAAAAACGTCTGTGCAGCTTATTGAACAACTTGCCATATCAGTAAGATTTTGTTTAGGAAAATTGCTGACAACCGGATTTTGGTTTGTGTAAATATCTGAAAAATATTCCGCAAACAAGTTAACTGTATCTGAGCCTTTATTACTGATTTTGTCATCTAGAAACATAGTGTTTGGATACCCATTTGTTTTCCTAACTGTTTTTACATGACTCCAAAAACATGAACTATCGGTACAAATGTTATTTTCCATATTAAATATGTAATCATTATAGCATTTTTGATTTACGAATTTGAATCTTGATCTAAGATTAGAAAAAATTTGGTAATCAGTATCAAGACCAGTTTTTTTGTACTTTTTATGGGCTTCCTTTTTCATATAAATTAATCTTTTTAAATTCGTTGAAAACCACTTTGGAAAATTAGAAGGATTGGTATATCTAATTGGCACAAACTTATCTAGCGCTGAATACAAAACATTATAAAAATTAGCAATACAATCATCTATATTATGTTTATAATTACATAGAACCAAGTCCCAAGCTGTGGAAGCAAAATATTCATTTATTCAAACAATGTTCGCATTTTTAAAATCATAATATATGTTTTTAGAATTAAGTTCATCACTATTAGTCATAAGGGAAACATCAAAATTATACGCGTTGTAAAGAAAATTATTTTTTAGTAAAAGGTCGCAAGCTGCAGTAACTTCAATTGCATTATTTTGACTAAAATGTAAATTTAAATATGCTCCAAAGTTATTTGGAAAATTATTAATTTGAAATAAGTTGAACTGGCTGAAGGTTTCGCAAACATATTGAGCCGGAGAATTTAGTCGACAGTCGACAGTTAGGTCAAACTTATTATTGGGCCACATTGAACAAGTTTATGTATTGAAAATAATCTCATAGTTTTTTCTACTGCAGCACAATGATTGACGTATGAATCTAGACTTGATCGTGGTGGTAAATAAACAGCTCCAAAAATATAACACTTTGTTTTTCCTCGTACTTCAATAAATACATGTTCAATGCTATTAACTGTAGTTTCTATCATTTTTGTATTTAGGTTTTTACGTGCAGCAATCATTACTCCACCGCCTTCCTTTTTTTCACTAGTATCATTATTTTTGTCTATTCTATAAATATTAAAATCGTAAAAACTCAGTTCATTATTTGCAATATTTGTATTTAACTTAGTTTTTATAAATATTATAATATCGTATGATAAAATGTTCACTGCATGTTTTAAAGTTGAAATTTTAGTTTTGATACTACCTACGTTTTAGAAATAGCAGCTAATAGACTTTACATTTTGTTTTTTGAAGATTGTTTTATAACCTTGGAAACACCTTTAATATACTTCATTACAAGATTTTTTTTTCTTGGATTTTCTATCAGTTAATTCTTTAAGAACCTTATTTCTTTCCGCCCGTGGCATATCGTTAAGCTCAAGACTGATCTTGTAGTTTCCATTTAAATTTAATTTGTTTTTAAGGCATTCACGGACAATATCTTCATTATTCATGATTAATTTTATAGGTCTTGGTTTATCATTTCGTGACCAAGCTAATCTAATGACTTTATATGTACCAGGGTCGTTTGTAAGTTGGTGGAGAACCTATGGAGTGATGAAAATAGTGAACTGCAAAATATCTACCAAGAATGTTCAAATTCTAACGAATAATGTGGAAATAACATTGAGACGGACGAGCTAGAACATAAAGGGTTAACCCTCGTAGCATGTGAACTTGAAACCTGGACGGCTTTACCACTCCAAAACCACAACGCTTTGAGGCGTTGTGATAATACTTCAGGCTGCATACAAGTAAACGAAGCAATGACTTCTCCAAATGCCAAGACAGCTAATTGTCACTTGTAAATTATGACTGGAATTTTAACAGGAAACTGCCAACTAAAAGGATGTGAAACGAATGACGAGACAATTGAGTACGTGCTATGTACATTCCCGGTTTTCTCATACAAAGAGTTTATGTTGGGGAGTTGCTAACTTCACATGATCAGTATAAGAAAAACTCTTCCAAGCGTTGTATTTGCATTTATCAAACACACAGGAGGTTGAATGCGAAGACAACAGAGTTAGGTCACTACTAAAGGAGGTACAAAGGGCCTAATAAGGCCTCCGTGCAGTAAACTTTGGATTAGTCTCTAACACTAAACCCAGAAAGTGTTTTATAAAGAGCCACGCGTTTTAAAACTGATATTTGTTTCAGATGGCAGCCCATGTGAGTTAACTGTTTTGCATTTGAATTTGTCAATATTTATCAATTATTATAAAACGGTACATGCTTTAAAAACGCTTACAAATTATTTATATGTTTTATCAACATTTAAAGAACAACTGAACGTCTTGTGCAAAACTTCAAATCAACACATTCATTTCACAACGTTCTCATGCCAGTGAAACAAAGATGCGCAAGCAGCAGTGAGAATATTTTGCTGTAAGTCACAGTATTTGTAAATGCTTAAGTTTGAACAAGCAGAGCTGCTGCATATGGTCTAAAAATCAGCCAAAAGCAATGTACAATCAAGCATTACATCTATTGAAACTGACTGTCTGGTCTGCATTTTATGCTGGTGGAGTCATTGGGCCATATTTTTTTTAAATGACTCTGATAACCTTGTTATTGCAAATGTTTTTTTCTATTGTTCAAATACATTTATAGGTTTTTTGGCTTCAAGCATTTACACTATCACTGTGAATGGAGTTTGTTATTGTTCAACATTGACTAAATTAATGTATGCTCAAATTGGATCCTCTTGGTTAACAGGTGGTTTTAGCAGGACAAAGCCACTTGCCCCACTGCAAACTAAACAATTTAATTGTTTTATTTGTCATATCATGTAACACACTATAGCCTACATGCTCTTCTTGTTAAGTTTTTTATAATGTTATATACCTACAAGGTGATTATAAATGTTTGGGATTATGTAACCATCTAATGTACGTATGTGCCGCTCTAGTCTATTTGTGTACATTCTTATAACCTTGCTTGCTTGACAGTTGAACTGTCAAAACAAATAGTATAGTGGATAATTTTAAAAAGGCGGCATATTTAAAGTGATTACATAATCTCATTCATTTATAAACTCCCTGTATTTTTTTTTTAAATTTAGTATTTAATTATATTTTGTAACTTTTGTGTTTTTGTATATTATAGTATAAAAATTATTATTATCTACATCTAATTATAAATCAATTTTTTAAAATTTATTTATTTATTTATTTGTTTTTTTTTTTTTGGGTTTGGGCGGCAAAATCTTTAAAAGCCTAACACAAAGTGTCGGATTCACCTCATATAAAGCGTTTACCGAATAAAATCCGCCCCGTTGAACATACCCGGAAGTGCGGCACTTAACAGTAATGTAATAAAACATTTGTGCATAACGTTCCCAACAAAATATGAATAAAATATGTATCGTATTGCGTCCTACAACGCCAACCATATAGGCGTTACTTTAGATATGGCTCACGTTTGCCATCTTCTTCTCATTTTTTATCGTGCGAGGGTTCTTACAACCGACAATAAAATCACTTGAGAGGCAGTCATTTGTTTGAAAAACTTGCAGACGGGTTTTATTCCGCTGCTTAGCTTGCTGTGCCCGTAACTTCTTACGAACATCACAGCCAGCAAATGATGTCGTGTGTTCATTAGCGCATAAGGCGCATTTGAGCGCCGCGTTCACGTCTTTTGTGGATTCCGCAGAGTAGTGCGGACCGGCACATTTTACACAAACGGGATTACCATAGCACCTAGATGCCGTGTGCCTGTAGCACTGGCATGTATAGCACTGGCTGATTTCGCCTGTTTGACGTTTTGACACAAGTTTAAAAAACTCTTTGAGGTTGAAAATCTCTTGGCTTTTACCAGAATTTTCGAGCTGCACGTACAGCATCGGATATTCAACATCGAGGAGTTTATTCTCCAGCCGAGTTACAGAAAGGACGTTGAATCCCAGTAATTCAAGTTCTTTCTTAACATCTTCTTTAGAGTAAGTCTCTTTGGAGATGTTTTTAACAATTGCTTTGACGGATTTCTCTTATCGCGTTTGGAACGTATAATAATTGACTTTACCTGAAGCTTGCAGGAGTGCCGTCGCCTTACGGAAATCTTGCATAGCATTCAAAGTAAAGCGGATGCCGTCACTAATAGCTATAGCGCCGACAACTTTCACGCCGCTGTCTTTGAACGTCTTGCTCCACTTGTTAAATTTGCGTTTATCGCGGAGAACAAGAAGTGAAAGTTTTTCAACTACACTCAAAGAAGGCATTAAAGACGGATTATTTATAACCGCCGGCAGATGGTTTGCGTGCCGTAACAACAGAAGTTGCGGTTTGACGGGCTGCAGAAGTAGATGGCTTCTGCGAGAATTGGGAAAGGGTTTTGGAATATTTCTTACTCTTATTATTTTCCATTTGTCTTTTCTTTTGGGTCGATTTTGATTCGACAATCTGGTATGGCTGTTCCTGCTCTACAGGCTGCTAAACGTCCATCTGCGATGTCTCAACAGATACGTCGCGAGCATCAATCCTGGAGGGTTGGTCCGTTTTTAATGCGTCGTCGTCGTCGTCTGATGAGGTGTCGGAGTCAGTTGGGGGCTTGCCTCTTGGTTGGATGCTGCATCGGTGGCTCCTGCTCTATCTGCAACATTTCGTCAAGGTTTGATTTATTAGTATCAATTGCCACCTTAATAGGCTTGCAATTGATACTATTTGACGTATCCTTTATAAGCATCTTCATCAGCTGCTCTATCGTGCTTTGCATCTACGTAATGGTTTCTTCCAGTCCGCGGATTTTATCAACATGCAAAGACTGCATGGAATGAAAGGTTTCTTCAAATCCCTTCAGTCTCGGAGTGACGACTTCTATAGTCGAGGCCGTGAGGGTTATCCTCTTGTCTTGACAAAAGTGGCCTCAAATTTCTTTACTTTCACAGCATCCATTTTGGGATGTTGAGTATCTGAAAAATAAAATATTGTTAATTAAATGTGATAAATCACAAATAATTAACAATAGTTAACGGTGCGGTGCGTTGAATTGCAATAAAAATTGCCTTTATCCGTAGATGACGCTTGCTGGCTAAATTGCTGGCAGGTTCCTTCTACGATGTGGACTGGTCGGCTGCTGGCAGTCGAATCGTTCTAAATGGCGCAGTCAATTATCCTCCTCGCTCGTGCGATTTAACACTATTGAACTTTTTTTGGCATTATCATCATTGGTGCTATGCTTTTTGTAGGCCATACGTGCCTCTCTGTCAGTTTTCTCTATTTTTTTTTTTATTTTAATGTTTTTTTCTTTTTTCCTTAAAACATTGGTCATCTTGCATCTTTTTCTTTTTTTTTTTGGATTTGCACTTACAATTTCTTTAGTCACGTTCTTAAAAAAACAATCTTTTCTTTATAGTTTAACATTCCTATAGGAACACACTCTATACAAAATATTTAACAATTTTTTTTGCACGATTATATTTAACATGCTTCTCAAAATCTTGTTATTTTTTTTTTAAACGTTTGGTAAGATTATGTTTATTTAACTATGTAAGTTTTGAGTTTACGCCAATACCCCAACAACTCTGCAATAAGAACGTAGACCAATAAACAACGCTTAATACGAAATTCGAAAAGGGGAAGAAGAATCGGGAAAGTTGGTTTATGCAGGGAATTGTGTTTTTAGTATTGCAGAAACTATCATATTGTGGTTGTACTATGGTGCTGAATTTTGGACAATCTATGTCTTTACTAAGAATACAAGTACAGAAAAACTTGATATTCATATATCAATAGCTTTTACGTAAGAAACTAGTGGTCGTGATTCTTGCAATTGTGTGTTTTGAATAGTTAATGTAACTCCTAAAGTATCACAAGTTGGAATAGCTTTAGATTTAATCCAAAACAAAATTTAAATCATAACAACAATTAAAGCTAATAGTATATGAGTATGAAACTAAGGTTATCCCAAACATTTTTATAAATTAAATACAATTGTTCTAAATAAAAGCACCTTCTTTTACTACTTACTTTTCTGTTAGTTTAGTAGGTAAAGTCAAAAATCAAATTAATTCTATCAAAGCAAAATTCTTATTGATGTTGAGATTTACGGTTAACTAAATTTATTTGGTTTTGTGCAGTGTGTAGTTCGTGAATTTTCACGGATCAAATAATAAACTGGGTAGTTGTTTGCATATGATTTCTAAACAATGCATCAAGCATTTTTTATTGTAAAATATAAAAATTTATTAAAAATCAGTAATACACTACTCTTTTACAAAATATTTACTATTAACCAAATTTTTTCTGGGTCATTTGTGTTGTATGAAGTAGCATTATCTTATAAAAATAGCACTTTTGTTTAATTGATCAAAAAATTTAGTTTATGGATGGTTTAATGAGTTTCCAAAAAAATTTAATGAAAAAATTTACCAAAAACACAATTTAAAATAATTTGGGCGCAATACATGTTTTTTAGTATATGGTGTTACATCAGTTAATAAGAACGCTTAGAATTATATTAAACAAATACTTTTTACAATGAGGCCAAGACATTATTTTAACGCTAGAGAATTGCCAGGCTTAGTAGCGGCGTCATGTTGGGGTGCCGCTAGTAGTATTGTTATGGAAAAATATTAAATCCTATTACATCTACAAGATTATCGCTGAACAATTTTTTATAGGAACATATTGACACGTACAGCGCCGTTTTTAAATTAAAATTGGTTCTTAAGACAAAACGCTAACCAACTCAATATGCAAACATTAAGATTTCAATTTTAAATAAAAAACTAAATTAAAACGCCATTTTTGATAATGAAATGCAGAGAAACGACTTATCGCATAAGTTTTTTTTTAATTTGAGGACACACATTAGACTTTCTTTTACAATGTGTGAAAATTTTATTCAATTATATTCAGGAGTTTTATTGTCAAGTTTGATTCTGTGAACTCTTATTATAGCGCATCAATTCTCCCACTTAACACATCTAGTAATCTAGCATCCTGAAGTCGCTTTTTGCTAAATTGTCTAAAAAAATCTCAAGTTTTTTCTTATGGAAATACTCAAGACACTATGCAAATAATTAACTTCGGAAACTGCACTTACCACAACGCATATCAACATACATACACCTAGAGAAGGCTTACAGAATCAACGCTATACTGTGTAACAATTAAAATCAAAAAAATATTACAGGTTAAGATGTTCGTTGAATTTATAGATTTTAAAAGTGCGTATGAGAAAACCACTAAAAATAGTCTAAAGACCAAGCTCTTGCGGTTAACAAAACCAAATTAATACTTTTTTAGGAAAATAAAAATAATTGACACTTAATTTATCAAAACATCTTTACACCCTTCCAACGCTGTCAAATAAGGTAAAAAACTGGTTGTGATCTTTGACATCAAGCGCACATGTGGGCCACACCCTAAACATGATATGTAAACAGAAATATATGTTGTTTGGCAATGTAGACGGGCTAGGCTGTTGGCAAGACAAGAAAACTATCTGGAAAAATAGTACTATGACTATACGAAGATGTCATAAGACTTATGTTCACCAATGGAGCACTAGTCTGGGGGCCAAAAACTAAGCTAAAAACGTCTTTGAACTAATTTATTCAGTTGCAATGAATAGCATGTTGTATGCCCGGTTGCACCAACGCAACTTAAGGTGCAGCTCAGCTAAGACGGTTTTACAATAAGGGCGCCTTAAGTTTTACATTTTATTGTAGCAATTAAATGTGACAACGTCTTACCTTAGCTTTAAAATACGTTTGGCAACTGCGCAAAATGCAATTTAACAAACTAACAATAGATGTAGATACAGACATTTGTATCTTAGAAATCCTAAAACTCAATAAAAATAATTTGTAATAATATTATTTTATAATTATTTAAGTACTTACTCTAATATTATTTTAATTATCAAGGTTGATTTTAGTTATATTATTATTTTAAAATAATTTATTTTTATATACATTATTATTCATAAGACATCAATTTTTATACTTTTAATAAACATGACCAATAAAATAGTGTTTAAGTCATAAAGATCAACTACCTGAGATGCATTCCGACATGTGTCAATGTGAGATATAATTTTGTGTTAGTGCAACGTTTTAAAAAGACTTTAAGATGTAAGCAAGCTTCAAGCTTTAGCTACAGCTTAAGGTGTGTAGGTGCAACCGTGAATTACGTGAATTAGGCGGCATATTAAATAAGTAGCAACATCAGCAGCACTGCATCTAAATGCAACCAGATACTGGTGCACTGTAGAAAGAACCAACAAGCCTTTTGGAGTAGGCTGTAAAAAACATAATTCTATTAAAAGTGTAAACAGACATTATGGCACTCTATTTTGTGTTTAGGAGATGTTACAGTGTACAAACACATGAGTAACTAAAGCAACGTGTAAACAATAACAAACTCTTTTAGATCTTTATCAATAACTCAAAAACTTTTTTTGGCTTTGGAGCAAAAGTTTACACTTAAGACATAAATATCTCAATATTATCACCCCTAGGAGCACTATCGTTTAAAACAAGATAGCCAAGATACCTAGGTTCTACAATTTTGTTTCTAGTGCTGAGTCTTGAAGTACCCCTCTAGTCAATCTAAATCTTTCTTGGTTATTAAGTTTCTAACCTGTAAATATCTCCATATTATTTTGATCGTTTTTTTGTTTAGTTCTCTTTACTTTGCCGCTTCTATTGTTGCTTCACATAACACGCTATTGACTAACGCTATTAGGACGTGTTGTTTTTTCTTTTGCGTTCTGTTGTTTGTTTTTTTTTTTGTAGTTGGTTTATTTTTTTCTATAGCTTCTAAGGTTGTTTTTTCTTGGTAAATTTGTATTGTTCTTTTTTCTATTCTCAGTTTCTTCTATCTCAATAAAAAAATTTATTATCTCTAGTGTGTTGATTAAGCATATTGGTCATTATAACGTTGATTTTCCTGTTTTTTTTTTTTTTTTTTAATCAGTATTAAGATAGTTTTTTCTAGCATCCTAAGAGAGTTTATTTTTTTGAGCATATGTTGATTATTTGAGTTATTTCTACTTTGTACAATATTTGTTGTTATTTTGTCTGGACCTGGTGTTTTGTTTGTTGGGAAATCCTTTTATGATCTTATTTATTTCTTCCACTGTTTGCCATTACTGTTTTTTTTGTTTCTGCTTTAGATTTTTCTACCAATATATTAATCTAAATTATTATTTTCACATACTGTAATTATATAGTGAGTTGTATCGTAAAGGCTAGTACACACTAGTAGACCATATTGCGCAATTTGTCTATAGACCGTATAGAAACACGGTCTATAGACCGTCTAGAGACACCGTTCTTTGTCTAGCGTCCACATTACAAAGTCTCATCTTTGCAGTCCACCACGCAGGACATTGTTTGGTGTAGAATGAGTTCCTGCTTAGTGCTAATTACAAGTGAAAAAACGCTAAAACGTAAACGTTGGAAAACGCGCGCAGTGCTTGCAGAAGGACTTAAGTTTGGTAATGTATTATTACTAATTTTGAAGATTTGTTTCTGATGATTGTCTTCACTCTGTGTATTGTCCAAGTCTGTGTTCCGGCTACCTTTTCACTTGTTTGCTAGTAGCAGGAATTGCAAATACTCGTAAGCAAACCATGTGGATTTTTTGGTAGAAGCCCTACTATTTTTTTTGCGTCCAGTTAAATTTGTTAATAGTTTTTAAATTATGAATTTTTTTTTAGTCTCCGCCACTGTCACATTGTGTTTTGCAGCCAGAGATACCTTAGCCACTTTTTTTAAATTTGGTTTTTGTAGTCGAGACTCGTAACATCCCACAAACAATAAGACGCATGGTAATCTTCAATAAGTTTTAAAACTTTCTTGTTAGACCACATGTTTTTAAAAGAACTGTAAAACTTTGGAAAATAACTATAAACAGCCGAACCACACCACTCGGTAGCTGGACACAAACTGAGACGTGTCTTGCCTATAAACGCCAAGTGACGTCCACACTTTCAAAATGTTGAACAACATGTCTAAAGTTGCATACGGTCTTCCCATCCGATTGGGAGACTTAAAACTTGCAATTTTTGGTTTTGCAACAGGCCTTTAGAACATCTGAGACACGTCTCAGAAACCAAAATCGCGCAACATGTCTAGTAGTGTGTACTAAGCTTAACGGTTTGTTAAGCTATATATCTTTTTCATTTCTAGTAAAAAGTATCAAGTTGTGTCATGAAAAATATATTTCATCAATATTTTATCTTTGGTAAGATAAAAAAAAAATACAATTGCATAAGCTAAAACAAATATAAAAATTATAATATAATGTACAAAATTAGAGAAAACAACCAATCAAATAACTATGAAAAAGAAACATTTACCTAAAGGCAATTTATTTATCATAACCAACTAGGCCTCTAGCTGCGATGTTACTTGTCTTTGGAAAAAAAGAACCGCGGATAGACGCAAATAAATATACCGCGGCGCAAGTTCATCAAATATCAAAATTATTTTAAACCTTTTCTGTCACAAAGTCCGTATGTAGGTTTTTACGATTTTCTTTATATCTTTCTGGTTCAATTATTTGGTGCCTTTCTTTGCTAACTGTTGTCTTGGTTTTCTTAAAGTTTTTCCATAGCTTTGCAATATATTAATTTTATGCTGTATTTTTTATTGGACACACCATCTGATATTTAATTATTTTTTTTATAAATAACAATTAATTTAAAAATTAACCGTTTGTCTAGCAAGTTTGACATTTTTGAGACAATTAACTTAAAAAGTAAATCGTTTACTTTGTTTTAATTTGTTTATAAAAGATTTTGAATAAGTAAGTAAGTATGTAAGTTGCTTGTCAAGTTGTAAGATATCAAGTGCGTTTAAGAAACTCAACCGTTGGCAACTGTTGCTAACTTTGACTGATTATTGTTTGAATATACGTCGACTGCCAATAATTGACCATTTTTATTGTATAATAGTAATTATAATTTATGCAAAAAATTTATTTTACTTTTAATTTTCAAATTTCCTTTTTTAATTCTTTTTCATGTCATTACCATCAGCTAAATATCTCGAAATAATTAGTTTATTTGTTCATTCTCAAAATGCTATTAACCATAGCCATTAAATAATGTCATTAAGTCAGTTAGTATAAATAGTCAATACACCCTTTAAAATATTCACTTTGAATTGTGGTGGTGAACGATGTTGACGAAGTAAGTTACAATTATTAAATATAAATAAATAAAGCCATACTGATGAGAGGTAATCCTCGAAACGCGTCTATGGATGTTTTTAGTTTAGGATAATTTTTTCATAAAATTGATTTTTTAATGTTATTGACCATTTTAGTTAGCGGTAGAATTTTTGCTTGTTCAGTAACTTTGCAACTTTTAATAGTAATCAAATTGCGCCGCAAATTGACGGTTGGGTTCTCTAAACATCTTTAATAAAAAAAGTTGTGTTTGTGAATTTGATGCAATACAGTTTATTACAACTATTTGTCAAATGCAATACAATCTTTAAGACATAAACTTTAATAACAAAAACTTGGGCGGATATGGTGATGATCTAAAGTTGGTTACTTACCCAACCAAGTGTTGCTCATTAAGAGATTAGATTTAATATTCCTTTCTTTAACATACAGGCTTTTAACGCTTCCAAAAAAACAACTTTTAATTTCTTCATTACAATGATAACAAACTCTTAGGCAAGTGGGTGGGCACTCTAATTTAAACAGTTTGATGGTTATCAAGATTTGCACAACCCATCCATCTAGCCAAGTATTGGTCATTTAGATATTGGATTTATCATCCCCCTCTATATTATAGAGACATCTAACATTTATATAGAAGAGAAACTTTCAATTTTTTGATAATAAAACTTTTAGGCGAGTAGACATTCTAGTTTAAACTACTTGATCGTGATTATGATCTAAATTGACCCACTTGCCTGCTTATGTGTTGGTCATCAAGAGATTAAATATCACCTCCTCCTCTTCTAACTAAGGGATTTTTAACGCTCGCAAAAAGAAGAAACTTTCAATAGTTTGATAACAAATTCTTGGGCGGGTAGGTGACCACGCCAGTTTAAACTATTTTATGGTAATCATAATCTGGAATAAACATGAATATAAACAAAAATGAGTATTGGTATAAAGAAAAAAAAATGGCTTTAATAGTTGAAAACATATTTTTTATGTTTATTAGTTTGTTTTTTTTAGTTGAATTTCTGTATTTAAAATTTAATTTTTTCTTTATTTAGAAATTCTCAAAGGAAACTTAAAAGTAAATAAAAAGTTTTCCAATAAAAAGTTTTATTTTGAATAGCAGGATATTTGGGCAGCTGCCAATTTTGATATTATTATCTTTGACATTTGACAAACAAAAATTACGCCATTATTAAAAATGGAACGATGCACACTTCAACAACGCATTGAAATTATTTAAAATTACTACAAAAATGGTGAAATTTGTTTTTTCACATTTCGCAATATTAAAGCACTTTTTGGTCGTCGTAAAGCACCTTCTCGGACGGCTTAAATTTTTTTACCAGGTTTACTATACCTGGTAAAAAAATTTAAGCTGTTGGGACAAGTTTGTGATGTGAAGAATTGAAACCGTGTGCATCGCTCAAGAACACATAAGAAGAATATTGCTGATGTAGCCTGTAGTGTTGAAGAAAACCCAAGTTTGTCGATCTTTGGAATTAGACATTTCACAAACAACATTACACCGTATTTTGCATAAAGACACAAGAACTCAAGCCGGTCGATCACCATAAACGTCGTATCTTCGTTGATCGGGTCCTTCAAATGCTTGATGCATGATCCAGAATTTCATCAAAAAATCATCTACAGTGATGAGGCCAATTTTTTACCTCAAAGGCTACCGTTATTATGCAGAATTGTCGCATTTGGGGCTCAGAAAATCCAAGAATGTTTGTTGAAAAGTTTTTGCATCTTTAACGTGTCACTGTTTGGTGCGGTTTTTAGGCTGGCAGTGTGATTGGACCCTACTTTTTCAAAAATGAAGCTGGTGCTACCGAGTTATGATTAATGATTTTTTATGGCCGGAATTGGAAAATATTGATGTGGACAACGTTTAATTTCAGCAAGACGGCGGGCAGTACGTGCCACTTAAGCAACGAAACAATTGTAATTTTGCAAGAAAAGTTTCCTGGCCGTGATATTTCTCGAAGAGGTGATCACAATTGGCCACCGAGATTTTGTGATTTAACACCTTTAGACTATTTTCTTTAGGGCCACGTAAAAGATAAGGTCTATGCCATTGCTCCACAATCGATTCAAGACCTTAAAGATGGAATTCGTAAAGTTATCGAGGACATACAGCTGCAAATGTGCAAATTGGTCATAGAAAATTTCATGAAAAGAATGTGGTACTGCAACCGTAACCGTGGCGGCCATTTGACTGATATCGTTTTTAAATGTTAATGGCATACCATCCTCTTTACAATGAAATAAACATTTATTGATTTCTCTTAAAAAATACCAGTTTTTTTTTTAATTTCAAAATGAAACCTCTTATTGGAAAATCATATATAAGAATAATAAATTTATGTAATAAATATCTAAAACAAAGCATTTTATTTAAATCAAAGGAATGCTGTTGAACACCCTTAAGATCAAGATAGGTTTAAAATTTACTACAATAGAACAGAAAAACGTGCAAGTTAATGCAGTTGATAATTTACACATTATATTTTTAAAATAGTAATAAAATCATTTTATGGCAATGAAAATATAAAAAAGTTTGCATAGATTTTGTTCTTATATCGTTATGAGTGATAAGTAATGAGTGATGCAATTTCCTACTAGCTCTGAACGAATACTAACTTTTTATTAATACTTACAACAGGTATAAATTGTTACTCTGTAAATTTTAAGCAAACATGCAAATATGATTAATATAATATCAAATGTTATATTTTGCCTATGAACTACATATTTGTAATATAACTACGTTTTGTTGAAAGGTTTTATTTTGATAAGACTACATATGTTGTGGTTTTTTGTGCACGAAGTTTGAGAGACTTAATAATAATAAAATATTGTATTTTTGTCAGCTTTTACAGATATAATTTCTACCTCATCAGTACTTGATGCAAATTTTTAGTTTTACAAAATATCAAAAATTTTACAAACGTATTTTTTGCAAAAAGATATTCTAGTTAATTAGATTATTTAAAAAAACTTATGTTAAAAATTAAGCAAACTATGTCAGTTTTAGTAAATTGAAAAGAAAATTAATTTGCTAATTTCAAAATATTTCCACTAAAATATCAAAAACGTTCTAGTTAAATAGAAAATTTTAAAATTTTATATTAAACTTGCAAACTTCATATAATATCACACAATTTTGATATTGTATTTTTACAAGTTCTTCTAGTTAATTAGAAAGTTATTTTTTTTTTATTTTGCAAAACTGTTTTCAAAATTTCACATAATATCAAAAAAGCACATTTGTTATTTTTTGTGAACAAGATGTTCTAGTTAATTAAAAAGTTTGAAAAACGTAACTTAAAAGTTAAGCCAACAATGTAGGTTTTACATAAAAAAAACATAATTTGAAAATTTCAAAATATTTTCAAAATTTTACAAAATATAAAAAAAAATTGTTCCTATATGTAATTTTTTGCCAACTAAGTAATTAGAAACTTTGAACATTAAAAACTAAGCCAACTATGACAGTTTGAAAAAAAGCCAAATAATGTCAGTTTTAGCAAATAAAAAGAAATTATTTGAAAATTCTAAAATGTTTTCAATTTTTTATAATATATAAATATATATGTTATTATATTGTATATGACATTCTAATTAATTAGGATCTTTTAAAGACTCAGCTTAAAAAACAAGCTAACTATGATAGTATTCCTATTTTTTTTTTTAGTATTATATTTAGTTTAAAATATGAAAAATATAAAACACAATTTTTAAAATATTTTGTTTATATTAGTTAAGTGTGCTTTAAATTGCAACAGTGAATTGGTTGGTATGACATTTTTTCAAAACTTTGTTTATTAAAATAATTAATTAAAATTAATGATTTTGCTGGAAATTGATATGAAAAATGATAACTTTGTAATATATGCTAGTATTTGTTTTCAAAATGTGAAACGTCTGTTATACAGGGTTAGTAAAAATTACCGGAAATAATTCTCTTTTGATTTTTAACAAGTTCATTTTATTACGGAAATTATAGTACCAAACTGCTGGAAAAAATAATACACGCCGCGAGAATTTAAAATAACTTATAGCACAATAAAAGTTTACTAAATTTAAAATGTAATGAAGTAATACTCTTAAAGTTTAAGCAAATATTTTGACAAAAAAAATACAATATAATTTCCAAATTTAATAAATAAATCTTCAAGATTTTAGATTCTCGTGCATTTTATGACACTAGAAATTTCATTTTCAACACGTTACAAAAAAACGATTTAAAATTAAAAAAAAATGTTATTAAAAATAACGAAACATGTTGTATAAAATAATATATTAATTAATAAATAATAAAAATATATGAAATAATATGAATATAATAATAAATAAAAAAAAGAGCCTAGTTTGTGCTCGAAGTTTTATGACACTCAAAAAAGCGCCCCTTTAATATTGCAAATCAAATTTATTTGAATAATTTCCAGCCGCACGTGCTGTCATCTAAAAACGTTGTTAGTTAACAACGATTTTAACTAAGCCGGTGAATACCATTGTTTTTTTTTTTTTAATTTTTATTTATAGACGTCAAAGAAACCTCGATAAATAAAACCAATTAAGGTATATTATTCATTTGGATATTATAAGTTTTTTTACATTGCTTAATCAACATGTATTCTGGCTTGTTTTCAAATATCCTAGTCGTTGATAAACATTATATTCTAATCTAAAAATAATGAATGGCTTAATAACTACCATAACTTGCTTTCTGTACAATATAGCCACTATTGCATATACTATAATATTAATTATTTCATGTTTAATTTTTTTTAATTGTAACTTAAACAGTCGTATCAAAAGAAAGTGTTTATTGTGTTAATATTAACTTGTTTCATTAATTTATAGTAATTATTACTATACAGGGTGGTTTCAGGAACCTATTAAAATAACGTAATTAGGTAGCCAAATATTAACAATACCTATGGTTTTTAATCATTATGAAAATTATGGAAAATAAATTCATTAAAAGCTATTTAATTAATAATAAATTAATCATGATTGTTTGTTTGGATCGTTTAAGCCCCTATGCTGAATAAATATATCGGCTATAGGGAATTCCTAGTATGATTGGAATCCTCGTCGGCATTAGAATTCCATCCTTCGCGCAATAACATATAATTTGAAATTATAATGCCATACTTATGACGACCTCGTTAGGGTATCCTTTTGACGATTAATTCCGACGAGTTGGGACCGTCGATTTTTTGCACGACCGGCATGTGATTAGCGTATCCATCTGGCCGCGGTTGCGGTTCCGCGCTTCCCAAGTTCACAGATTAGACTTGTGAGACCGCGGGGCCTTATACCCATCCGAGCCGTATACCCGTATAACGCGTCCTAATAATATAATGCACGCCGGATTATAAGAAATGCCCGGCCGGCCAATCAGAGGGCATTCGGCGCAATCACACACGGACTCAACTTGGGTGGTCCGCGTTTTGTTTTACTTGTTCCAGCAGCCTCCTTTATAAATTCTACACTCGCCGAATTGAGCCCCGCTATCTCGCAGCTATCTCAGCTATCATCTCGCTTCATCTCACGGACCAGAATCTAATTATCTGACTTCTCTTGCGCCGGACCGAAGAGAGAACCTGGGCGAACGTGACGGACCTAATGGACAGGAGCATTGCGTTCACCGGTTTGCTTATAGATGGCGTTTGCTGCTATAAAACCAAAGCGAATGAAGGTAATAATCGATTCATGCTAATTCTACAATACGGTTCTTATTTTTTTGCTCACTCGTCGGGAAACAGGTGCGATTTTGCATAACTAACCGTGTAGATCATTCACATTTACAAGTTATTTATCACAGTTTTGTATATTAATTACGATATTAGCTCCTCCGTGACCGAAACAAAATGATTGATTATAATTAAGTTGTAAAATTGTTTATGCTTAATTTAAACATGATTATCTTTATTTTAAATAAATTATTGCATTCCATACACTTACATATCTTTATATGGATATAAACAATACATACGAAATAAATTTCTTAATATTTTAGTATGATTGTCTCAACGTTGTTTAATAATCGTGACAAATTTAAACTTAATTCATGCAATCTTGAAATGACAAAGGAATTTAGTATTTTACCTTGTTTTAATATCATGATCAGAATCATTGTTATTTATTTTTAGTTCAAATTTATAACCAGCTTTATTTAATAATTTCTAACTTAATATTATTTCTATTTGTTGGTTTAGTAAAAGGGTCTGAAATATCAATAACACTGCAATTAAGTTTTTTTTTTTAATTTTATATTATAAACATTTTGAGAAGTGGCGTTTGTTCTTTAGCACTATTTTTCAGTGATTTAAGAAATATAAAAATCATATCAAATTACAAAAATTAGTTTATTTTATAAGTCAAATTGTTCTTATTTTAAACAACATTTCCTATTATTATTATTTTAAACTAGATCTTATTTAATTTCATTTATTTCAATTTCTTTAAAATTTTCAATAAAACAATTTTATTTTGTTTTTTTATAATGTTAATTAACAAATTTAAGACATAAAAATGTATCATAGATTTAAAAAAAAGTTCTTCAATATACTTTCAAACTTTTTCCTATTCAATTATAAATTTTTGATGTTTATAATCAGTACAAACTAGAATGTTTGGTTTGTTATATACAATACATATAAAACTTTCATATAAAATTTCAAAACATCATTAAAGAATATTTCCGAAGACTAAATAATTTGTAATGTACAGTAATTTACCATTAACACGTTTTATTGTTTTAGAATATATAGGTGCAATGTAGTAAATTAATCCACCACTTTATCAGCATAGGTACTAAACATTTTTATTTTGTTTTTAATTGTTTTTAATGCCGCTATTTTTCAAATGTAAATTTTTGGTTGATATACCGTATGATTCAGGATTGATTTACCAAAAAGAAAAACTATTTTATTTCCCATTATAATTCTTTTTTAAAAATATATTAAATAAAAAATCTTAAGCCAAACTTGAGACATACGAATTATACAAAAAGATTTAAGAAGCAAAAATTAAAAATTATGATTTTCAATATTTAACACAAATAACTTCTAATTGTTTAAAGAACTCAATGATGCGATGTTGAGAAACGCTTAGTGTTGGAAAAATATTAAAAATATATATCTGTTGTTTATTTTGTTTATAAGATATTGAAAGTCTAAGATTTATCATTTTAATTTTTAATTTGTAGTTTATTAATTAATTCTATTATGCCACATAAAATAAAATTATGCAGAAATACATAAATAAGTATTTATATTTTTCAATCTTGTATATGTTTGATACATTTAAATGTGGTATTTTAATTTTACATTATTTATGTTTTGCAGTAAAATAAAACTGTGTCAAACTTACAATCATTGCATAGTTAATTAAATTATTGTAAGCAAGTGTAGCAATGAACCACCTAACAAATCTACTTATAAATTTAATCTACTAAATTATTATATTCACTTCAAATTTATATATTATGCATACTAATAGTAGCAGTAATTTTAATTTAATTTGAGTGAGGGTTACATGATATTGTTGTTGTCAATAAAACGGTTACTATATTATCGCAGCATATTAAGTGTTTATTCAGTATGTCCACGGATAGAGTTGTTAAAAAAATTAAATTTAAGTAGCTTATTTGAAGATTAAACTCTGTTTGGCTGGAAACTTATGTTAAGTAAATTTCTGATTGTTTCAAACCAAGGAACATTTTCTTTTTTATTTAGATTTAGTGGATTTAGTTTAGTTTGTTATACTAATTACGGCAAAACATTATTGAAAAAAGTTGTTTGCAATAAAAAATCGTAATTTAATGCAAACATTTAGGAATAATGTACTTCTATAAAATTGTGTTTACTTATTGTTAGACTAAAGAGTTTACAAAACGTTCAGTTACAATTTTTTTTTTAAATCAATTTATTTAAATAAACCACCTATTACTAATTTGACAATTTTAATAAATTTGTTCAAATAAAATACAAAACTGATCAATTCCTTCTAATGTTTTACCAATTTTTTGTTTAACTAATTGTAAATAATCATAAGAAAAGAAACTGAGTACCTATCCTGTTAAAAATAGATAGAGTTAATATAATTTAAAAACAAATTATTATGTCTTCATTAAAAAAAGTTCGAAGCATTATTAAATACTTTTGATCATTTCAGTTTGCTACTTATGTATTGAGAATTGGCAACATTGTTGTTGCGATCCGACTGCACGATTGCCATAGTTTGACATGTTTGACAGTATACGTAATTAAAACGTTTTGTCATATAGACGTTAATTCTATTGTTTACAGAAAATTAAGCCAAGAAATGGATTTGAATCGTAAATATTTTTGTGATTTTTTATAATTTTTAAATTATTTCAACAGCACTGTACCGATCAGCTTACTGCAACTTTTGGAGATGAAGAT